>VWYP01020528.1:173758-222071 GCA_013400435.1 Pycnonotus jocosus | reverse complement strand
CCGGCACGGCCCGGCCTCCCCCCCCGCCAGCCTCACCTTGAAGATGACGCCGGCGATGGTGGTGCCGGTCTTGCGCGGCGCGGGCACCCGCAGCCCCTTCTGGACGAGCTCGGCCTCCAGGTGCGAGTTCCTGCAATACAGGGGGACGAGTCGGGCCGGGCGGAAGGCTCCCCCCACCGCCGCCGCCGCCCCACGGCNACCGACCCCAAAGCGACCCCAACACCGACCCCAAACCAGCCCGAAAGCGATCCCAACACCGACCAAAAGCCGGCCCCAAACCAACTCCAAAATCAATGTGCTGGCAATGGAATACTTCTGTGGCCAAAAAAACCACCACCCACGAAAAACCCCCTCAAAAACAAACAAACAAACAAACAAACAAACAAAAAACAAAACAAAACAAAACAAAAAAAAACCAAAATCCCAAACCCAACACCCATAAATGCCCATTTTCAAAGTTGCAGGAGTTCTGCTGTATGTCGCTAAAATTAATTCAGTGCTTTCTGAGTAAACTACATCCAAACTCCAGTTTAACTTTTTCTCCAGTGTCCCGAACCATGAAAGGAATGCTCACATGTATCCACAGAGAACAGAACTTCTGGCTACATCTGCAGAAAGGATGTGCTTTAAAGCATAGCAGAGAGTGAGATTTTTCCAAAAGTTCACACATAGTTGTTTTCTAGATGTTATAAGTGCCTGAAATTAAAAATCTTATTGATTTAAAAAAAAAAAAATAAAGTGCCGTTTGTTCCCAACATTAAATATACTTGACACCCTTTCTTTTGTAGGAAGATGAACCTGGGGTCCCCTGTGTCCAACCGGATCTGCATGTCTGCACTGTCCCTCCTAATTATTGAAAAATTACTGTTCTCCATCAGGGTGTTCTTCAGATGAACAACAAAAATGGGGTGGGTGGGCCACCAGACCAAGCAAGACCATCCTTAAAGTAAACACACAGAGAACCTGTGCTCTGCATGCTCTTCTCCCCTCCTTTCAGCCCTTGGGTAACTGAAATCCCGTGTTCTTGTACACCAGCAGAGCTGGGAAGCTGTCTGAGAGACAGAATACCCTGCTGCCAGATGCTCTTTTTTTCATTCTAACACAGTTGTTTTTCTCTTCACTTGATAAAGTTAAAATAAACAGTCTCTGGGGTGAATACCAGGCATCAAAATTGGATTGGCATATAAACTGTGGAGCAGTTGGTGGTGGGGAGTCTGGGGAAAAGGAAACAGCAGGTTTTAGCTAGAGGGGACAACAGCTTTATTTCCCTTTTGGTCCTTGACAACTAAGCAGATGTCCTACAATTATTGTTTTACCTTCTAGAAATATAGTGTCTTTTCCCATCCTCTCAGGTACACGCACGCCTGGCCCTTCTGCAGATGTGCAGGTACATCTCCTCTCTGGTTCAAAGCCCTCTTGGTGCACCACTAGCTCCATCTATTGCTGGGTGACGGCTGCCTGAGAGTCAGACAAATCCTTGTTTCTCCCTCAGCTTTCTAGGATACCTATTTCCAGTCCCATTAATGTAGATACAACTGATGGTCTAAAGAATAAGATCTTCTCTGATCATCTGACACGGGCTTTTTCACACTTGTTATATTGTAAACTTTGCATCTGGGTTGGTGTCCACTGTAGACACGAGGGTCTGTTGATGTCCTTGAGAGCCCTTTGGTGCAGATGTTCCTAAACCCTGACAGCAGTGATGGGTAACAGGAGATGTCCCTGGGCACCCTCTCTGTCACTGGGCACCCATTGGGCAGGGTTGGAGAATGGTGCTGTTCTGAAGAGCTTGGGAAGTCCAAAAGTGTGCAGAAGAATAAGCACTGGGGAAGAGAGTGCCAGGTTCAATTAATTTTTAAGGTTCTGGTCCCTTCTATAAAGAAGTGCTTGTTATACATCTGGGAACACCTAGGGCTGCACACCTCAGAGCTCACCTTAACTTGCTACAATGAACTGCACTCAAGCCTGAAAAATGCAAACTTTTCTCTCTTTTTTTTTTTTTTTTTTTTTTTTTTTAAGCAGTCCGGAAATCTGTTTCTAGCCTTAACAAAGCTGCAATCCAGGTTTATCATCCTACAAGACATCTGACAGGGAAGTTAAATAGCACTCCAGACATATTTTTTGAAATTTACTTGGGATTGGAGGAATGTTTAGTCTTATCTCAGCAAGTGGGCATTGGAGCTGAGGTCTGTCTTCACTCTGTGTGTAACGTATAAACTCCCAGGTATTTTGGTGTCTGCACTGACACCTGCCTGGTTTCCCAGTTTTGTGTTCAGTGCTTTCTCGAAGTGTGAATGACAAACGACATCTTAAATTCTTGAACCTTTTGAAGAGACATTGAGTAACTTGGAATGTTAATTTTGTTTAACAAAATCTTCAGTGTGGTTTTCCTCTACGAAGCTTGCACCTGCTCTTGCAGTATGAGAGGCAAACATGCTGTTTCAGGGTAACTAGAGGAAATCACCGGGCAGTTTTTTGCTCTCTGGAATAAAGGAGTTAGAAAAAGTCAATTCTTACCAGGTGAGGCTGGCCTCTGCACCACCTACCCAGTCCTGCACAGGACAGGTTTTCATTAGAGCTGGTCAGAGGCAATGCAAACTAGCCAAGATCTGAAAGAATTGATGGTGCTCCTGGCCCCTCATCACAGCTGTGTCTGGTGCATATTCCAACATATTCCTGGTTGGTGTGTATTCCTAACTCCCAAACTAGCCAGCAACTCCTGTAATGTCCCAAGGTGAACTTGTGTTAGGAGTGGAGCCAGGCAGGGAGATAATCGCTGAACTGGAGAATAAATGCACCATGTGTCTCTCCTGTTCCAAACCACTCTAATTTCAAACATCTCGCCTCAACAACGATCTGTTAACGAGCTGCAAGCCAAGAATCTGTCAGAAGAATTTAAATACAATTCTGACAAGATCAGAACTAGATAGACTCAAACTTTACCAACCTGTGGCTAAACCAAAGCTAATCGGGTAAGTGTTTGCCCAGGTCAGGACAGAAGGTAAGCTTGCTGGGATCTTCTTCATTGTAACTGAAACTTCCAAAAGCAGACTTATTTGGTATATTTAAATTCATTAGAGGAAATGGAGTGTTGACTTGAGTCCAAAAGGGTGCCTTCATGACTTTGAAAACTGAAAGAAGAGGATGAAGCTGGAGCAGACAAGCGGTGCAGGCAAGGGGATGATGTAGTGTGATGTGAAGGAAGTTCCAAAGAACTTCTGAAAGACCCATTTTCTGAATGGGAATGGCTTCTGGCAGAGGTGTAGATGTGAGAACAGACTGCCTCCCTCCATGGGGCAGGATGTCAGTAAAAGGGGTGTGAGGAGGGGGATTCCCAATCCAGGTTGGGAATGTACACTTGAGTTGAGTGAACTCCGAAACTGTGTAGACACCCCAGGCTCAGCTGGACACAATGGGCTTCCTCTGTCTTGACATCTGTGTTCCTGTAAACTGATGTGGAACTGCTTATGCCAGTTGTCTGTAGACCCTCCTGTCTTGTGACTGACATGATTAAACCCAGTAAAGAGATGGTTTCTCTACTGCCAGGCTCCTGCAGAGAAGACTTGGGCCATCTGCTTAATGGTCTGTTGCATTTCTGGCCGCTGGTGCTGTCGCAGTGGTTGGAGCTCTGCTGTTGTGCAACAGCCACGTATGGAAAGCTTTATCCTTTAATGTGAAAAATGGGAAAGACAGATGCAATCTGGGTCTAATATTGTTCTCGTATATTTTCCTCTCATCTCTCAGGAGCTCTCTTGCTGCTGCCTTTCCTCACTCTGAGCACCAGATCTCTTCTTTTTACTTGATAAAGCAGTCACAGTCACTGTCTCCCAAATCCAGATCCCTGCCTGGGGGTGTTCCTCAGGACCTCCAGAGGATATGAACCATCTCCCCATGATGGTTGTGACTTCAGCCTGTGCATATTGTCATCTCATAGAAATGACAGTTTGCAGAGATTTTCCTAGCTGTGATTCCAGGTTCCAGTAGATGCACAGTCGATGTCTGGTTAAACCAGCAAAACCCCTTTATTAGAAAACTATGGAAAAAAGTTATCTGAAAGATTTAGTGTTTCAAAGAGGATCGGAACCAAATGCCCTGTCTTGCTGGTAGGAGTATGGGAGATTTAGGAGTAGTTAGTAGCTTGAGAAAAAACTACCAAAAAGATGAGTAATACAGGCAGCTCCTGTTTTTTCTATTAAGTTTCTGGGCTATTCAGATTTGTTATAAATGATGGCACTAAATAACCAGCCGTGCCCAAGCTCCCTGAAAGGCTCTGTAATATCAGCAGCTGATGTCCCACTGCGCAGGGACACAATTGGGTCTGTTCCTCCAGACAATACACCTGTCACTGGGAAACAGAAAGCTGGCAATTAGCGGGGAGGCTCTGTGTTGGGCTTTCATCCCAGACAATGAGAAGGGCCTGGAAGAGTGAGATTAAGGCTGGCATGTCCACATGAGATTGCTGAAACAAACCTTACTGAGACTTGCGGGCATTTAAGAAGCAAAAACAAGAAAATAAAACCCTGGTTAAATCTAACTCTACAAACAAGTTAGAAAGCAAAATAGCCCTGGAACAGGATCTTTTGCATTAGAAATGTAAGTCTAGGTTTGTAGAGGAAGCTTTCTGGTCAGCTGAGCTGTCTTCTTGTTGTCAGTGTATCACAGGAAATTAAACCAAGTGGGGTTCTGCACTCAAGAGCTGCAGAGTTCTGGAAGTTGTGCATTGCTCAGTCAGGACCATGACTAAGCAACAGCCTCCATAGACAAGACTTTTTACCTAACTACTGCAAGTCCCGCGCTCTGGAACTCCATACCTTGCACTCTGAATGTTTAAAGGTCTCCCAAATTACCAGCCCTACAAAGGCCCTGAAAGCAATGCAGCAGCAATGCACTGACACAAGTAATGTCAGTGACTGCTTGTGACCAGTCCTGAACCTGGAAGGGAGAAGCTGCTAGAAAGGAACTCATTTGAGCAGGGAGTCCCAAACACTTTTTTTCTCCTGGTGCAGGTTAGGGTTAGGTCTTCCTGGTGCTGGTTAGGGTTAGGGTTGTTAGGGTTAGGTCTTCCAACACACAGGAATCAGGAAAGCCAGAGGAAAATTAGGAATTTTTTTTCCTTGCTATCAGCTGCATCTCCCCAGGGATGTAACTTAGGATTGCCACATGCCATAAAGCAGTGGGTGGAGTGTCCAGTGATCACACCTATGCTGTGCTTTGAGCAGGGCTCAAAGCAGAGGCACAGCTCCCACTGCAGATCCCTGCACATCCCTTTTCATGAGGTGTGATTGCTGTGCTGAGGGCAGGTCACCTGCTGCTGACAGGGGCACGGGGGAGTGAGGGCTGCAGGGAGAGCTGTACATTTTCTGTGCCAGGAGGTGGTTGGTACAGGCAGGCTCTTGAGACCTCCATGGTTCACTCTGTCCCCCTGGGGACTCTGCCTGTGATCCTGTGCCCTCTCCCCTCAGCTTCCTGGAGGACATATCCATCACCTACCAGGCTCTTATTGGGAAGCCTGTAGCATCAGGAAGTTTGGTCAACCCTGATGTGACAGACTTGAAAGGAGAAGAGGAGAGGAAACTAAGAGAACTAGACAAATTATGATATTGCCAAACATGAGGGTGTCTGGCCATAAAATCACATTAGTGCAGACCTTCAGTGAGCAGGGTGACAAACTTGTTTGGATACTTGAATAAATAGCTTGGGTACATGTCCTCTCTGTCCCTGCCCTGCTGAGCTGTGAATGGGAAATGGCACCTGCCATCCCAAGTCCAAACTGTGCTCTTGACGACTCCTGCATGGCCAGCCAGCAGTTGCTGTGCAGGTACAGACCAGTTTTGTAGGTGAGGTGAGTGTAGAGGTCAGATGGTGACACTGTGCCCTTGTCCAGAGGGGCTGGGAGAGCTGTCTAGATTCTTCCAGGCACTGCTGCTTCTGATAGCTTGATCCATGTGAGAGTGGTAACTGTGAGTTAAGAGCTTGCTTGGAGTGACAGGGATGGGGTGTCCTGTGCTGATGGCTCCCTGGGAGCAGGAACACAGGGAAGCTGTGCCATGACTGGAGCACTGCAATGTAGGGTTAATTGCTTCCTGAAGGGTGATGAATCTTCTTTTGGGAGAGCTGGCGTGGAGAACCTGCAGCAGCACAAGGCATCAGCAGCTTGTGAAACATTCAGATGTGTGAAAGGCTAAAATAATTGCAATATGGCAGTTGTGTGACACATGTTCACAGCCCCAGTGCTGGGGAGGGAGGTGAGTCTGTATCTCTTCTACTGGTGCCTCCTCAGTCAGCCCTTGGGAAACCCTGCCTTGGGTTGAAACTGATTCTAATGAAAGTTTGGGTGAAATTCAGTGAGGAAGAATTGGGTTACAGAGCGTGTCAGTTCTGAGCAGTAAACAGCAGGACAAAAAAAGGCTGGAGGAGAATAACACGTACAGCTGGGCGAGGGGAATGCTGTTTTGAAGGATAACTCTGCAAGGGACAGGCTTACACATGACTGAGTGATCTCTGACATGCTCTGTGCTTTGTTCCATTTCTCACTGCATCTTGCTCAGACACATGGCTTCTACTGCATTTGGCAAATATTTGATTTATAAAGATTAACATGTTGCTCGCCCATGTGCTGGGAAGCTCTTCCAAGGGTTGTGTGAAAGATGTGCCTTGGGGGTGGCAGCTCAGGGTTTACTCACTGCTAAGGAAACGTTCCTTAAAATGCACCTGAGCTTTTTAAATTGATTGAGTGTAAACAGAACTGAAACCTATTCCAAACCAAGCTAACCCAGAGTGACAGCATCACCCAAATGGCACAGCACAACTTGCCCTCTGCTCAGCTGCTTGTTAGAGAGATTTACCAACATTAAAAGTGCTTTGGGATTTTGCCATCCAACCATCCCAAGGTTGTGTGTCTGCTTGCCAAGGTCTTTGTGTGCTGGATAGACACCTCTTAACTCTAGGAACTCTGTCATTTCCAGTTTATGTTAAGATGTATGAATGAAGGTGATTCCAGAAGCTGCAGTTGCCCTAAGGAGACAGCTGACTGGCTTTGTGGGAATTAGTGCTGATACAGTGAGGAACTGCCAGAACTGATGGCAACAAATCTGCTCCATGGCAAGGAGCAAACAGTTGGCAGTGCCCATGTGTGCATAGAAATTGTCTGGAGAGCTGGGACATCCAAAGGAACCACACTTCCTGGGCTGTGCTCTTTGAGGCCTGTTCGCTGTGATTTTAGGTGAAAGCACAGTGAGATGCCAACTATTGGTTTCCACTTGCTGGCTGTGACTTTTCCTTTGAAATGCCAGTGATTCTTTCTTGCCAGGGTCTCTAGAGCCATTCTTGATGCCGCCAAAGCATCAAGTCTTATTTGAAAATACAGAGTATACTTGTGGAAATTAGTTCATGTTTAAATCCAGGTAACTGGTGTAGGTGAGGTTGGAAACTTGGGTGGCATTCAATGATCACAGGAAACTTCCCTGCACCTCTCTGCATGTGCACAGAGGAAGATTTATTTGTATATACAGAGAAGAGTGAGGCTGAGGGCTTGATCCCTTTTCTAATGCTACCAGAAAACTGTATTTTGTGCTCTTACAAAAGGTGATTCATTCTGTCTAAGACACAGGAAACAAAGACCACGGTTTTGTGTATGACACAGGAAACAAAGACCACAGATTTGCTCTCTGCTGAGAAACTCTAACTCTCATTCACCCAGCCCCAAATTTGAAATAATTTTGCAGTTTCCCACTGAAGGTCTTGCTGTAAAGTTGGACTCTGCCTCGTGCCCTTTGCTCCCTCCATTACTGAGGGAAGCAGAATCCAGTTTTGGCCAAACCACGGTGAGCAGCAGAGCCTTCTGCAGCGCTGCCATGCTGTTGGCAGGCCTTTGGTGCTCTGTGCCATGCTGCCCAGGAGTGCCAGGCCATTTCCCAACTGGCAGTGGTGACTAAGCAGCCCAGAGCAGCTGCCTCCAAGCTCCATTCTTCTGTGGGAGATTTATTGCCCAGAGCAGAGGCGTTGGGATGGGAAAATTGCCTTCATTCCCAGGCAAAGACCCTGAAGAACAAAAGCCAGTTGCTGGTGAATCCATGGTGTGATTCAAGCATTTACTGGGATGGGAGGAGTGGGAACTGTGTGCCTGTTGCTGTAGCAAAAGTGAGTGGGCATCACTTGAAGGAGCAGCTCTGTCTGGTGAGGTGGGGAGTGCCACAGTGCCACAGCCATGGGAGTGAACTGGACCCTCCAGCCTTGGCATTCTCCCCGGGGCAGCTGCAGACCCCGGTGTGAGGAAACCCTGGAATGCTGAAGCTGCTCAATGAGGACATTGCACCAGGAGCTCACTGGACATCTCCAGACCTGTCCCTCTTCACCTGCACTCCTGGGCTGTTTTGGGCTCTTGCTACTGTGAGGATCTCTGGTCACTCCCCCACTGCCAGTTTTCTTTGCCATGATCGTGTGCCAGATTTTCTGGGAAGGTTTCCTGGACCCTTCTATGGAGCAGTGACTGCCAGGAAAGAAGATCCCAGTGCTGCTGGCACAGCGGAGCAGGGAGGCTTGTGAGTGCTTTGCTGTCAGGGCGATGGGGTGGGCTGGAGGGGCGTCCCAGGCTGCGATGTGGGGTGAGGACGTGGGCAGTGGGGTGCGGGTCCCCAGCAGTGCAGCGGGGCTGCGAGGGGCGGTGGCGGCGTGCGGAGCGAGGCGCGGGGAGCTGAGCGGGGTGCGCAGCCGTGGTCCCCTGGAGCTGTGCGGAGCGAGGTGCGGAGCAGGGTGCGCAGCGGACCGGCCGCGGTTTCCGCTCTCCTCCGCTCCGGACCCCGCAGCTGCCCTCGCCGCCCTGCCGGGCTGTCGCCCTTGTCCCGCCTTGGCTGTGCCGGAGGTCGGGGTGCCCTGAATCACTGGGCTCTCCCAGCTGGCTCACCGGGCTCCTCCACTGCTCCGTTTTTTCTGCCCAAACCGGGTTCCGGGTTTCGTCCGCACCATCTCCAGGACCCTTCTTGGAGAAGTGGACACCTGAGGCTACAGGCTGAGGAGTGGGAGATTGGCCGTGCCGTGGCTCCCTCTCACCCATCAGATTTAGAGTTTTGCCTGGAGGGCCAAGAGCTGTGTTCGGAGCTTCCAAAGTCATTGCTGAACTTTGGAAGACTGTAAACACAGAGCCTGTGCTGCAGAGCGGATCTCTGAAGTCCCTTAGCAGCAAAGTGCTTAAATGTGCTTTTACAGCGCACACGGGAGCGCCCGCTGGGAGCAGAGATCACTCACAGCCGGTGATGCCAGTGCCCAGAGCTTTAGGGCTTGTTTGCATTGGCGTTGCCAGTTTCCATCTTGTGTCTTTACCTACCCTCACCTGTGATTTTACTAGGATTTTTACTGCCGTGCACTCAGAGTTTGCTCCCGCTGGGGCAGAGGTGCGGAGATGGGGGCTCACTGCCAAGCCCTGACTCTGGCAGCTCCCTGGGATGGCTCCGTGATGCTGGGCTCTGCCTTTGGGCTCGTGGAGGCTGGATTTACTGCTCTGCAGGGCTGTCCTGGTGCTCTTTTCCTGCAGGTTTTAAAGGCAATGAGAAAATCTGCCAGTGATGCAACACTGCTTAATGATGCCATTTATGGTGGCTTTTTAATTTAGTTAGTGCAGATGAAGAGCTCCTCAATCTTGCCTGTTTGTTAATATTGCACATCTCTCTGTTTTATGCTTAATTATTTTGGATCCTGCCAGCAAATGTTAAACCGAGACCTTAAGTTCTTCAAGAAGATCTGGGAATTCTTTGGATAAGATACTATTCAGGACAGGTATTCCAGAGGGAGTAATTTTCTCCTTTTTTGTTTCAAGACTTTCTGAGGAAAGCGGCATTGTCAGGGAACTGGCTTTTTGCAGAATGCTTCTGTCTCCATGATGCATTTCCAGTAATACTTTATTTATTCTAGCAAAGGGTGAGAGCTTCCCAGCTATTCAGCATGTTTAGGGGAGACTTGAGACCTGATTCTTGGTTCTTCAGCTTTCTGGTGAGTATTACTGGTTTGGGGTTTTTTGTTTGTTTTTGTTTTTTGTTTTTTGGGGGTTTTTTTCTCTAGATATTTGAGATAATATTAATGTTTCTCTCAATGTTTCAACACATCCTCTCCACCAGGTTGGTCTGTCTAGGAGTCTCCTTGCCTTTGCAGCCCTTGCCAAGAACCAGACTATTGAAGGTTAGTGTTTTTATCAGCACTCTTTATGTGTTTTACAAGCAATATCTGGCACAGAGAAAAAAAGTATTTGTCTGGTGGTGAAAACAAAGGTAAAGAAACTTTTTCTGTTATCCTGTTTTGTGCCTAAAATGCTGTTTGCAGAGCTGGGATTTGCCAGGCTGTTTACTCAGCTGCTGCTCTGTGCCCCACTGCAAATCCAAACCAAACAGATTATTTTGTGCCTGCAAATTGCATCTGCAAGTGTAGAAGCTGGGAGGAGCTGGGAAGTGGGGACAAAGCAAGAAAAGTTGTTTTTACCTAACTGCTTTGAACAGGATTTTCTGAGGGCCATCCCTAGGGACGGCAGAGTGAGCATTTGCTTTGTGCTGAGTCTGGCATGGTGTGTGTGTGTCCCATGGGAGTGTGCCCAGCTCCAGCCCTGGGACAGAGAGCAGAGTCACAGGCATCCCTCAGTTCAGCTCCAATGTAGCCTGAGCTTGTCTGTCACACTGTGCCCACTGACCAGCCCAAAGGGGAGATGAGCTCCTGCCAGCAGCTCCAAGATGCATGAGGCAGTGTTTTTAACAGTGGGCTGGAGAGGCTCTCTGTTTCCCCATGTTATGTGTGTCTTTCTCCAGGCTTTGCTCCTGTCACAATTGAGACCCCAAAACACACGTATGAATATGTGGCCACTGCTCTGGACTGGTGGCAAGCTGACAGGTACTGTGAGCAGCGCTTTGCTCAGCTGCTCTTTGAACCCCAGGACAGTGAGCAAGGCTCCTTCAGCAAACTGCTGCAGTCCCACCACATCAGAGGTTCTGTGTGGCTAAAGGAAAGGGACAGTGTCCTGCACAAAACAAAGAGGAGACGTGAGTATTACTGGACATGGGCTATTTAGAGATGTTTTCATTCTGAAAAATATGACTGGAGAAGTTTATCTTGTTTTTTTATTGTCACTTCATTGGCCTATGCTTCTTCCTTTCTGCTGACTGAAATTTCTTCTTCTAGGTGGCCACACTGTACCAGTCCTGGTATTCAGAGACAAAACAGACACAAAATATGTGAAGGTGCTCTCTGCCTTCCCGTCACTGCCTGCTGTCACAGCCTGTGCTCACCTCCAGTGGGACACCAGGACCCAGGAGATCGCTACCATCTTCTCCTACGCCGTGCCTGCTTTCATGAACGAGTTCCAGCTCCGTGGCTGTGTGGATGAGGAGGGCTTTGTTCGCTTTGCTCTCATAGTCCACGGGCACCACTCCCCTTACCTGCCTGTGTTCCGTGCTGATGGACAGTGGCATCACTTCTGCGTCACCTGGCAGCAGGAAAATGGCACCTGGGCCATCTATGCTGATGGGAAAAGGAGAGCATCTGCCAGTGGTTTGTGTTCTGTGGGGCCAGCTGCCCCCCAGGCCATCTATGGCCAGGGGACCTTCATAATTGGGCAGGATCAAGATTCCCTGGGAGGCACCTTCAGGGCGAAGGAGTCCTTCAGTGGGAACATCACTGACTTGAACATTTGGCAGAAAGTGCTCAGCACTGAGCAGATTGAGAGAGTTCGCTCCTGCTGGGTGCTGGAGCAAGACCTTGTTTTTGAGTGGAGCTCAAACGCCCTGGAAGTGGAGAGCACCGTTCAGGCAGTGAGCACACAGCTTCTCTGCCCAGGTAAATCTCAGTATCCTTGTGGCTACTCTCCTGGTTCTTAAGGCATAGCCCACAGCGTTTGTTGTACCAGGGCTTGTGGATTGCTGCAGGGAAGGTGATACCTGCTGGGGATGGCGTGTCCCTGGGAGACCCTTCTGTCTGTGTGTGTTTCCACAGGGCCTGTTGAGGAATGCAGAGTTCTGGAAGTCGGCAGTGGTGGACTCAGTTACGCATCTTGTTTGCAGACCTTGCCTTTCATCTGTCACTACAGCAAGGGTACAGCATCTGTTAGTTATTTGTGCATTGCTTCCACTGCACGCACTCCTGGAGGTCCTGCCTGGGGTGGTGGCCAGGGATGGGGAGGCCCCTGCTCTGAAGAGGTCTCATGTAAAACCCTCCGGGGCTGGCACTTTGCTCCAGCTGCCTGCACTCTGGCAGGGGTTTGGCTCTCCCCCAGCTGAGCAGTGGTGGTACACCTTCCATGGCTTCTGGATGCAGTGCTGTGAGTGCCTCCCAGTCCAGGCATTTCCAGATTCCTTGGCCAGGGGAACATGGGGGGGAGGCAGAAAAGGAGTGTGAAACTGTCTCTCCAGATGGGATCTTGTCCTAAAAATAGAATACAGCTGTGAAGTCTCCTTGTCCTGCCTGTCCTGCAGACTTAGCCTCCATCTGAGGATTGTTGCCCAGGCTTTGAACAAGGCATGTGTTAACCATGCTGTTGGACACCACAGCAGTGGTTCTGGTTCTGGTTTGTCCCCAGATGCATACTGGCAACTGAAAAGAGCTCAGCTGGAGTCCAATCACTCGCTCGCCAGCTGCGTGAACAGCCTTGCAGTGAGGACTGTGGTGAGTCCTGCAGCCCCAGCAGTGGCTACTGGCACCTGGAGCAGGCAGGAGCTGCTGGGGTGGAAATGCTGGCACCTAGTGCTGTTTGAGGTCACTTTGCCAGCAGTTGTGCTGGAACCTTTCCTGAGCTGCTGTTGGAGATTGTGACCAACACAGTTGTAACTTCTGCTGTGATCAAACAAGCAGTGTTGCTTCAGATTGACTCATCTCACTGAGGATGGGAGGCTGGACAAGAGATCCCTCTCCCCAGGATATTCCTGGCTGGCCAGACAGGTGTCCTGATGCCGGCAAGGGCATGCAGGGCATTGCCAAGGCACAGCTGATGATCAGGGAGAGTCAGGGCTCTGCACTGAACTAAACCATCTTTTCCATGACAGATTCCTGACAGTGTCTTCACAACTGGTGTGCAAGACATGAACTTCTCTGTAGCTCTTGATGTTCTTGCTATCTTGGCAACTGTTCTGAGAGAAGGAGAAGTGCCTGTCCTTGAGCCATCTGACCTCCTCGCAGTGCTTCGATTACTAAACCAAGTTTCACATATGGAAATCCAAGAGGGAGATGAGCTGGACACATTGGAGCGGTTGGGCGAGTATTTCATGGAAATAACTGAGTTAATTCTGGAAGAGCAGAATACTGGGACATGGTCATCGATCAGCCAGGTAATGATGTCCCCAGTCTGACTACTGTGTGCTTCATCTCTTCATCCTTGGCCTGCTGCACCGCCACAGGCTGCTCATGCTGTCCTTGCATGGTCACCTGTAGCCTCTGTGGCCATACCTGAGCACGTGAAGATGCTGCAAGCACAGGCATGGAGCCTCTTCATGGTGCTCTCCTGGTCCTGTGCAGTTTCCTTGCTCCCACATCCTGCTGTCTGGCAGGGCAATGCCCTTCCCTCTGTAGTGTGCTATGTTTTCTGTGCATGGGCTGCCCAGGAGCTGTTTGTCACCAGCCCCCTCACTGCTCAAAACACTACTAGGCTTTGCCTAAGGGATTTCCCTCATCCCACCCCTGTGAGGTTTTTCTCCATGCTCACATGTGGTTTTTGTGCCTGGTGCAAGCTCTGCACTCTCCACCTGTCTCTGGAAAATGTATGACAGTGTCTGGCCTGGCCAGTGCCCCAGGAACCAAGCCAGGGGAATCCAGAGATGAAAGGATGCTGAGCAGTTCAGAGTTTGCCTCACTGTTCACAGTTGCTCTTGTCTCCATGGCCACAGTCACCCCCAGCTTCTCAGCAGTGGCACAAACCCAGCACTGGCCTGGTGTCACTGGTGCAGCTGATGATCTGCTGAGGGAGAAGGGTGGGAGCTGTGCACTACAGGGGTGGCACTTGTGCATCCAGCACAGCAGGACCTTGAGCAATGGGGCCATTCTTCTGCTGCCCTTCAGCTGCAGAGCCTATTTCTGGGTGAAACCTTTTCCAGGGAGAGCAGATGGTTGTTCTACAGCTTTGTGAAAATCAGGAGTCAAGTCTAAAGGTCTTGCGTTCCAGAAGCTCATTTAGTTATTATTTCCATGCTGTTTTAATGGCTTTTTATACAGAACAGCAAGTTTCCCTCATTGCCAGTCTTGTCTCCTTGCTGAAGGAATTGGGAACATCCTTCAGTAAAGAAATCATAGAGAAGCAAAGCCAAAACCTTGAGAGAGTCTCAACTTCTCTTTTTTTTCTGCCAAGGACCAAACGTTTAAGGAAACTCTTGTGAGCTGTGGGAAGGGTTGGGAAGGGCTGATGGTGCAGGTGCTGATTTCCATTGCTCTGTCTGTGCTTGCAGGTTATCAAGGGGCCCATGGCTGTTGTTGAGCTTTGTGACAGAATGGTGTCACTCTTGGTCCCACTGCTGACCCCAGAGAGGACGAAGATCACAATCCTACATGGAAATATTGGTGAGTGGCACTGAAGAATATCTCACCAAGACCTGGATCAGTCACCCTGTCTGGTTCCCAGTCCAAATCCACTCCTGGCTCCTCTCCTCCTCTGGCTCACTTCTTGCCAGTCCTGCAGCCTGATCCCCATTTGCTCTGTGCAGAGTGTCACAATTCTTTCATGCTGTGGATTGCAGGAGGATTGTAAGAAACCTTTGGGTATGGGAGAAACTGAGCCCAGATGCCCACGGTTTGCACAGAAAGGGACCTGTCTGCTGCTGCTGTGGGTCTTGGCTGGGATTATAGTGTCCTTGTGGTACTTTGCTGACTGGTTCAGCACCTGATTTTACCCGTGCACAGGGATAGAGGTGAGGGAGCTGGAGCTGACTGAGCAGGAGCTCAGCGGGGAGGCATACGTGGTCCGGAGTCCTGAGAAAGGCTGGCGCGACCTCATCGAAATTCCCGCAGAAGAAATGCAAAAGCTGAAATTCAGAGGTTTGTTCTGACACTTGAGCTTCCCCTGGGACTTCTGCATCGCCTTCCTTAGCGGCACAAACTGTTTGCCTTGCCCGTGTGAGGTCTGCAGAAGTGTGGGGAGGGGATGCCCTTGCTGAAAGGGAGATGGGCCATGGGGAGAGATTCTGTACAGCCCCTTTAGAGACACAGCTTGGAGCTGAGGGTGTTCTGGCCCCCCAGTATCACCCCCCAGATGAGGGCAGTGGTGTCCAGAGCTGCCCTGTGCTCTGTGCCTGTCCCTGTGCTCTGTCCCTCCAGGTCTCCACAGAGTCACAGTGAAGAACATGTGGTTTGGCTATGGCTCCCTGCAGCGCAGCCTGTCCAGCAGTGCTGTGTCCCAGGACATGGCTGCCTCTGACGGGGGACAGAAGTGAGTAAAACACCACCCTGCACCCCAGGGCTGCCCGCAGCGCCTCAGAAGAGCTCATTGTCAAATCTGCATTGAGTTGGTGCCTCGATTTTGGGGTCACCTTCATCCCAGTCCATCTCAGCCCTCACACTGGGGCTGGCTGTGCATTGATGTGCCCTGTGGGGTCTCCTGCCTGCCTCTGGTTCCCGGGGTTACCAGCCCTGCTGGGGTGGAACAGGGCCCACAGGGGCCGCTGCAGGGTCCCCTCTGGTTGGGCAGGAGGTGTCCCTGGAGATGGTGGCTCCGGGAGCTGGAGGCCGGGCCCGTTGTGCTCCTGGATCTCCGAACACTAGGTGGGGATGGCCGCCCGCACATCCCGCACACGCTCAGCCCTTGGGCTGCGCAGCTCAAACCCTCGGGGTGCTCGGTGCCCGTCCCCAGTGAAGGGACAGCGGTGAGGTTTTGCCAGGTGTCCCAAGGCCCGTCCTGCCCCCTGTCCAGGCTCTCTGCTGCCAGCCCTGGAGCGCTCCAGCAGAGACCCGGATCTCTCCAGCTGCCCTGTACCGGGAGATGCCGTTTGTTTTCTTCCCGTGCCTGTGAGCAGCGTGCTTTCCCCGGCAGGTACCTGAGCACCACAGTGGGCACAGCAGTGATCTCCTCCACGCTGCTCAGTGACTTCCAGGAGATCAGCACGTCCGTGCGGTACCACCTGCAGCACCGCGTCCAGGTACCCGCAGAGGGGCTGTGCCCCCTCCACCTCCTGCCAGCACCACCACACGGCCTCACCCAGCCATCCACAGCCACAGCTCGGCACCCCAGAGCTCTGCGATGAGGGCTGTCCTGTCCCCAGGGCTCTTCCCTTGACTCCTGTCCCAGGGGAGGTGTTTGTCCTGTGCTTTTACAGCCAAGTGAGTGACCTGCACCCCCTGCGTGGCTGTGTGACCTCTTCTCTCCCCTCTCTTCCTACAGGACCTGCCCAACACTCTGGTGGGGCCCCTCTGTGCCTTCTGGAACTTCAGCCTCAGGTGCCTTGTTTCAGTTCGGGTCCCCAGATTTATGAGGTTTTTTTATTTCCGCTGGAAAACCAAACATCTCAATAGAAATGTAATGGTAAGAGTAGAGATCTGGAATTTTTTGCCTCCTTTGCATGCTGACATCCCCTGTCTGCTGGAGCAGAATGCTTTCCTGGGAAGATTTCCTTTGGAGAAATCATTCACAAGCAAGTGACCTTTAATGAGGTATATACAACTCAAATGGAAAGCCCTAGTTAATTATGGTTGTTGCCTGTGACCAAGAAGCATTAGTTCAAGATACATGCCCCAAAGACATGCAGGACTCCCATCCTCATAAATCCTGCCTGGCACTGGGATGTGTTTTTGCTGAATGTCACTGTGGTGAGAACACTGAGTCTGTAATATATTATGGATTGGTAATTAAATCATTCAAGTGAAAAAAAAACCTCCTTAGAGTCCCAGACTTGTAGCAGGCATGGATCAGGTTGGGGAAGGTGGGAAGGGAGTGATTTTGGAAACAGCTGGTTATTGTCCAAAGCAGCCCTGCTGTGATCCTGACCCTCCTGTGGTACTGGAGAGGCTCAGGGGGCAGTGGGGCAGAGCTGCAGCCATGGTCCCTGCCCAGGGAATGCAGATGGGAGCATTGCTGGGTGACTGAGGCTTGTCCTGAGGACCCAGAGCCCAGTGGCACCGTGCTGGGTTTGTGACAGGCTGAGCTGGTGGGCAGAGCGAGACACAGCCAGCCCAGTGCTGCTGTACAAGGAGCTCTTCCCAGAGCCGTGCAGGAGCTGGGTTCTGTTTGAAGCTGTGATGGCTGCACTCCACTCTTAATGCACATATTGACACCAGATCTATTTTCATTGCGTGCCTGATGGATGAGGCAAAGCTGCTGAGACAAAGGGTGAACTAAAGGGAAGCCCACATGAAGACCTGTTTCTGATATCCTCATCTTCCTCCTCTAAACTCTGCTTTTTCTGAGAGAATGAAATTCCCATCATGTCCTGGCTTTCTGTGGAAGTGAAAGGTAATTTTCGTGTGTTTTCTCTGTTTTTGCTGCATGTTAGCCCAGATGCTGGTGGGATGTGGTCCACAGCTGGCTGCTCTGTGGTGATGTCTCTCTCAGACTCCACTGCCTGTTTTTGCAACCACACCACAAACTTTGCCATCCTGCTGCAGGTGTACGAGCAGGAGGTATGTGAGGAGCCTGTCTGCTGCTGTGGGGCTGCTGGGACTGCCAACTGGTGTGTTTAATTCATGAGGGGTTTGTGTCTTGTGTTGTTTCATGTCTGGAGCAGAGGACCACCGAGGAGGAGTTCATACTGCAAACTCTGACTTTTATTGGATGTGGAGTTTCCTTCTGTGCCTTGATAGTCACCTTCATTTTGTTCTTGGTGGTTCGGTAAGAAAAGCCTGGACACTTGCAGCCTTCTCTGTGTTTTCTACTTGATATTTTACATCAGAGCCTTTCTCAAAGTGTCCTTTGTCAGCATGGGGTGCTTGGGGAGAGGTGGGAGCTGCCCTGTTGTTCCGAAAATGAGGCCACGAAACTCCGATGATGTGGGAAATTGGCCACTTGTTTTATTAAAAAAAAATTGACCACCAGGAACGAGGGGTTCGAGCTAGTCTCAAACCCTTTGCGGCAAACTAGATACAGTGTAACAAAAGTCCTGCAGTCCCTAACTTCTGGCTTCTAACTCCCCAACTGCCCCCTGAGGGCTGTCAGTCCCCCTTTTATAGACTCTCTCCCCTCAGGGATTGGTGGGGTTTGGATCCTCGTTGCTATTGGCTCCTCTTCTCGGCTCTGATTGGTCTTTACCAGGANAATCATACACAGTTATGAATTGAAATGAAACTTATAGGGTATATACAAATCATACACAGTTACAAATTGGAATGAAACTTATAGGGTAAATGTTTATATACGTATACAACTTAACACAAAAAGTTTAACTTCTCCATGTTCATAACACTGTGGTCCATGGCAGAGGGGAGTGGTTGTTGTTGGCTGAGAGGGGGCTCAGCCCTGGCTGTTCCTGTGGAGATGCTCATTGATCTGTGCACACACCTGGGTGTCTGTGGGAAGACTTGTATCAATTGCTAACGATGTTTACTATGAAAGCTGCTCTGCTAGAATTAATTTTTATAAAATAAATGGAGCAAGGACTATTTCCTTGATTGCCAACCCTTCTGTATCACTCGGCAAGCACAGAGATCTGTCTTGTGAGCATGGCAGTGGCTCCCTCCACTCCTCCTCACTGCCTGTTCCCTGGAACCGTGGCCAGAGGCTGAGCAGCTGTATCCAGAGTGTCCCCAGCACCAAGTGCTTGCACAGCAGGGCTGCCCTCTGCCCCTTAGATTGCCATCTTTGCAGTGAGTTTGCAGAGAGACCACAATTTGCCCAAGCAGGCCTGCACATCCTGAGAGGACAGGGAGGGCCCTTTTGTCTGCCTGCAGCTCAGGGCTCCCTCTCTGCCTCCCCAGCGTCCCCAAGAGTGAACGACTAACTGTGCACAAGAACCTGATCTTTGCACTGGCTGCAGGAGAAGCTCTGCTCATGTTCAGTGAGTTGGCCAAGACCCACCAGGTGAGCCCACCAGGAATGTCCCACTCAGCCCATGTGACCAGGCTCCAGCATCACTGTCAGAGCAACAAAAGTATAAAACCCTTTGATTAATTACCTGTAACTGGCCTCTAGGGTAGAACTGTCTCTCTGTTTGGAGATGCACATGTACACGTGGTGCAGTTGTGGTTTCTGCCCTCTCCAGGTGCTGTGTTTCTTGGTCACTGCCTTCCTGCATCTCTTCTTCATGGCAGCCTTCTCATGGATGCTGGTGGAGGGGCTTCTCCTCTGGAGCAAAGTGGTAGCAGTCAACATGAGCGAAGACAGGAGAATGAAGTTCTACTACGTGACAGGCTGGGGTATCTGCACACTCCTCTGCCTTGGGTCCTCAGGAAAAGATTGTTTTTCTTTTCTAGTGAAAGTTTTAATAGGAGACATGCACAATTGTTTGATTTAATTTAATATGAGAACTGGGTGTCAGTGCCCTGCAGAGGCTCTCTTAAATTATTTGCCAAGTTGCTAGAGTATAAGTTAAGCAGCATTTCTGTTATATTTCTAAATCCAGGAATTCAGTTTAAAAAATGGAGGAGGAGATTTATGATAAGTTCTTGTTCTTGGAGAGTATCACTATTGTCTGATAGTAATTAAATATAAATGTGTTCCTCACTAAGCACCTTTTATTTTGAGGGAGCCCTTTAGGGACACAGAATTATTTGAATAAGCTAAGGTTTTTTGCCAAAGAGGAGCCTCTTTAGGGATGTGCTGCTCAAAGAGCACACATCTAGTTGGACACTGGGCAACAGCTTCAAGTATTTTGGATTGGTTTATGTCTTTGATTGTCCATTTTGTTAAAAAAGCAATCTGAGGAATAAATTGCTTTGGTCAGGATTCAGGACTTGGAATGCTTTATACCTCGGAGAAAGATGCTGACAGCTTGTAAATCTGGCTGTGTTGAGCCAGGACAGATTTCAGCTGCAGAGAATTGATGTTGCTCGTGGGGTTTTGGAGGCTCACGCTGAAGTCTGTCTGGTCAGGGGGCTTTTGAAGCAATTGTCTGGTGCTCAGTGCCCAGCATGGGGCATCTCTGCTATTCCCATGGTTTAACCTGTGGGTTTTTCTGCAGGGATTCCAATCCTTATCGTGGGGGTGACCCTTGCAACTTCCTTTAACAAGTATGTGGCAGCCAACCACTGCTGGCTGAGCGTGCAGACCAACGTCATCTGGGCCTTCGTGGGGCCTGTGCTCTGCATCCTGGCTGTAAGTGCCAAACCCTGCTGAGAAGGTGGGAGCCCTTTGGGTCTGGTCCTAGAAAAGCAGTGAAGAATCAGGGGTGCAGCTCATTGCCTCCTGCTTTTATAGGAAAACTGTAGTTTTACTTTATGTAGACTTCTACATAAATCAATCTTCTACTAGTCAATTGCTTTAATCAAAAAAGCTTTTTGGTAGGAAAAAGGTACTTTAAGAAAATTTCGCTGGCCAGCTCTTGGTTGGCTGTTCATTAGGAATGTGGGGTGTGACATTGCCTTAGCTAAAGGTCTGATTTTAATATGGGAACATCTCCATCCTTGAAATATCATTATACAAATATCATTATACAAAACACAGCAGCAGAAAAAGGGCCAATGTTTATGGGGTCCAGAATAGACCTTTAACAGGGAACACATTCTCTAGGAGAAGTTTTGGGATAAGTTTCCGAGATTTCATACATGTGTAGATAGCTCTGTGAAGCCTTTTGATTTCATTCCTTTCTTGGTAGTGATATTTGTCCCCAAGTTCTGACATGAGTTTCCAGGAGAAAATTCTCCCCCACTGGAGCTGAGACTCCCGAGTGAGTGTTGTCTCAGCGAGTCCAGCAGCTCTGCCCTGCAGGTGAACACCTTCGTGCTGCTCCGTGTGGTGATGGTGACCGTGGCCAGTGCTCGCAGGAGGTCCAAGATGCTGACCCCCAACAGCAGCCTGGAGAACCACATTGGAACTCAGATCTGGTGAGCAGGGAAGGGCCTGGCTGCTCTGGGTGTGAAATATGTGAGGTGGTGTTAGATACGTGGAAGAAATCCTTTCCTGTGAAGCTGGTGAGGCACAGGTTGTCCAGAGAAGCTTGGCTGAGTGAAGGACAGTGAGAGTCAGAGCAGAAGGGGCAGAGGGGATTCTCTCCTCCAAGGTAACTGAGTCTCACCCAATCCCAGCTGAGAAGCCCAGCCAGCACCTTCAGCTTAGGGAGACAGTTCTGGTCTCCATCTGCACTCACACTCCTAAATCTCACCCCTTTGCAGTGGTAGACCCTTGGCAGTGCCTGCAGAAATCCAATCTTGGGACTTGGTTGGTAGAAAGTAGGGCTGGTGGGGGCTGCACACCCAGAGGAAGAGGCAGTGGGGACTTCTGTAATCAGTCAATACTGAGAGACCTCTAAAAAACTGCTGCCTGAGTCATTACTTTATCATGCTCTGTGAATTTTTATTGTTGTTAGCTGGCGCCGGATACCCCTGCTAGACATGCATTGTTCCCCTGTAGCATAAATAAATTTCCCCAAATTTACAGAAGCACAAAGATAGGGCATTGCTGGAGGGCAGGGTGACATCCATGTGCAAATAAAACAAATAGAGAAACCCTCCTTGTAGCAGAAATTGGGGGGGAAAAAGCTGTTTTCTCATGGCTGATGACGTCAAAGGGCTCCCTTCTTGCTAACTTGCAGTGATAAATGAAGAGCAGCGCTGGCACACTGGGGTCTGGGAGGTGAAATATTTGGTTTTTCCTGTCTTAACTTATTTTGTTTGCAGAGGAATTTGTTCTGCAGCTACTGTCTTGTTTCATCTCTGAAATGTGCCTGGGTAACCCTGAGCTCTTCCTCCTGCCAGGGCCACGGCCAAGCCTATCCTGGTGCTGCTGCCTGTGCTGGGGCTCACCTGGGTGTGTGGGGTCCTTGTCCACCTCAGCATCGTTTGGGCCTATGTCTTCATCTTGCTGAACTCCCTGCAGGTGAGTCCTGCTCCACGTGGGTGCCCAGGTCACAGCCAGGCAGGCACCTGCAGTTCCCTGGGTTTCAGTGCACTCTACCTGGTACAGGTTTCCAGTTCAAATCCTGTTTCTTGTGTTAGTTTTTCTCACATCAGTGTGGTGATTGAATTCAAAATGGCAGTTACAAACTCATTAGAGTTTTTATTTGCTCGTATAATGGGTAATTAAGATGGTACCTGTGCCATCAAATGGGGCAGACATCCCTCCTGCTGTTTGCATCTGGGAAATGAGCTTCTTTCCTGCCGGACAGGGCTGGGCCCTGGGTGCCACTGTCCCTGTTAGGGCAGGGAGAGCCTGTCAAAGGTCACATCCAGCCACAGCATGCTTGGGTGGTGTGTTCCAGGATGGGTGTTTACCACCTGGCTGCTGTTCAGATGTTCTGAGAGGTTGTGACCCCTGTGAACAGCACAGGCAGAGCCACCTTCCTCTTGCCTGGAGTTCAGCTTTACTGAGGGAGACTGGGGAAGAATTAAGAATCAAGAACTGCAAACCTTTACCTCTGAAATCCTTGTTGTCTGCAGCCCTGCAGCTCCTCCCCAGGGCTGCTCCCAGTGCCAGCTGTACTGCCAGTGTTTGGTGTGCCAGCTTTGGTGGGCTGGTGGTCAGAGCCTTGCTTGGGACAAATGGACATTTGGGGGCTGTTTCTGGCTCTGATTTGCAAGGCCCTGTGTGGATCATATCATCTCCTTCAGACTCTTCATTCCTCTTCATCACCTGGCTACATTTTTAAGGCTTTTTTCTTGTCTTGGTATCTTCCAGGGTCATGGCTGTGACTGCTGTTATTGCAGTCATGTTGTTAATGAGTCAGTGTTAATAGGGAATTCTGGAAGGCAGAAAGTAACATCATTACCTGGTGCATAAAGCAATGCTTAATATTTGTTTCTGAGTTTACTGTTTTCATCAAAAGACTTTAAAGCTGTAACCAGGCTGTATGTGGTTAAGAGAGCAAAGCAAATCGTGTAAATCCCAGCAGCCAGGAGTGCTCAGTTCTGCACCAAGCTGGGCCTGTTCCCAGCGCCTCGGGATATCTGGAACTCAGGGACACACAGTGACAAAATCTCCCGGAACATGTGTTTGCCACCTGCGAATCAAAGCATCAACAGAGGCCTTGCAAACCTTGAGAGAAGGCAGCTGTAGATGGAGCTAGAGAAGCACTGAACACCCCTGAGCACCCCTGAACACCGCGGCTCCCTGCACGGTCCTGAGGGGAAGGAGGAGTTCTGGGCAGGCAGGTGGGAGCAGGGGGCTGGCTGAGGGGCACGGTGTGGGGCAGAGCAGCCCTGGGCTGGGGCTGGGGCTGTGCCTGCACCAGAGGTGCCCACGGGGACTCCCTGGATGCTCCCAGCTCTTGGCACTGCCTGTTCAGGGTCCCTTGCCCCGTGCTTGAGGACAATTCCTGCTCCAGGGGATCCAAGCCAAGGGAGCAACTGGGCACTGCCCTCCAAACCACTGGGATTAATTTTCCACCCTCATCTCCCATTTTTCTCTCGTTTCAATAGTAATTGGCTCCTGCTGCAGCTCTTGCTCATGCAGCAGCCAGGTTTGTGGTGCTTCCCTCTGGCACACTTGGCTGTTTCCAGCATAGCACTGGCCTGGCTCTCCAAGGGTGAATGCAGGCGTTATCACCACGTGCAGGAGCTCTGTGGCTGCCCAGGGAGGTTCTGTGTTTCTGCCCAGGGAGGTTCTTTGTGGCTGCCCGGGTTGGTTCTGTGTGGCTGCCCAGGGAAGTTCTTTGTGGCTGTCCGGGGAGGTTCTGTGCTGGCGCTGCTCCAGCAGCCGGCCCTGCTCACGCACATCCGTCGGGGCTCCGATGGGAGGCTCCAAGGACAGACAGGGGCTGCCTCTCCACATCTCTGCTCGTAGGGATACCAGAGAAAGCCATTCCCTTTCAGCTCCTTTGCTGACTGTGCTATGG
Source organism: Pycnonotus jocosus (assembly GCA_013400435.1). NCBI lineage: Eukaryota > Metazoa > Chordata > Aves > Passeriformes > Pycnonotidae > Pycnonotus > Pycnonotus jocosus. The sequence continues at coordinate 198,207 of VWYP01020528.1, read as the reverse complement.
ATCATTTGGAATTTCCTTTGAGGCCAAAGTGTTTCTTCACGTGTGGGTCCTGTGCAGTTGTTCTGTTGCTGGGGTTGTTTTTTGTTTGACTGCTTTCTGCTTGTCTGCAGAAGCCCAAGCCTGTCTTCAAGGCTGCTCTGTGTGTTGGAACCAGACATGACAACCCCTTCTCCAGCCAGGCAATGCAGGAACCCAGGCAGTGACTGAACAGCGAGAGGGAGCCTGTGGGGCAGGAGCAGGAGCAGGAGCAGGGGCAGGAGCAGGGGTGGAAGTGCAGGCAGGAGGGGGCTCCCCCAGAGCTGCATCTCCGCTCCCGCCCGCTGCCGCAGCTGGGCCTCCTCTCCTTCCTCGCTCTCCTCCCAGCCGACCTCTCTGCTCCCCTCTCCCCACGCTCATCCAGAATGATTCTTTCAAGGAAGACCTGCCTTGGAAGCCTGTCCAGCAATCTGGTCTGGGGGAGTGACCGGCATTGCTGGCTGAAGGACAGGTCAGGGCGCGGTGCCAGGGGCTGCTGCCATTGCCAAGAGCGCGCAGATGAGAGCGGGCCTCGCTGGAGACAAGATGGATTGCATCTCTTGCTGCAGCTGATTTATCTAGCTGCGATAACAAAACACCCCACAGATATAACATAAATCTGGTGGGCCAGATAGGGCTGCTGTAAGGCCAGAATGGTCGGTCTGGAGCTGTAATTAGCCCCAGGCTGTGGCCCCCAGGCAATGCTCGCTCTGGGGCTGGCTTGGGTGCTCTCCCTGGGCACATCCCTCACACAGCTGTGCCCAGCACTCTGTGGTGGCCTGGGTGCCACTGCTCACTGCTCCTGGGTATGTGAGAGCAGCAGACTCTGTGAACAGCCTGCTCTCAGTCCAGGTCTTTCCTGCCTGGCTGTCCCTGGCTGTGCTGTGCCCATCACCTGTGCCAGTCTCACCCACTCTCTTGGCTCCATGCAGAGGAGCACAAACCAGCCCTACATCTCTGACCCTCCCTCTGCTCTCTCCCTTGCAGGGCCTGTACATATTCCTGGTCTACGCCATCTATAACAGTGAGGTAAGGGGTGCCCCAGCTGGTTCTGTCCCTTGTCACAGCAGCCCAGGGTGTGTTGGCATCTGAGGGGAGCTGGGTTCTGGCAGCTGCAAAGGCAGCACAGCCCCACTGTGCTTCTGGAACCTTGGCTGCTTTTTCTCCATGACTTGCTGGAGCATGTCCAGCTGTGCTAGAGCTGCTGTGGCCCTGTCTCATGTCCTTGCTCTGCTCCAGGTGAGGAATGCCATCCAGAGGATGAAGGACAAGAAGAAAGCCCTCTCATTCACAGTAAGTTGGAAGGAATCCCTGCTGCCCCTTCACCCATCAGCCACCCACCAGAGGAGGGTCCCAGCTGTACCATGGGTCTGCTTTGAGGAGGTGATGATGGAAAGAAATCTTATTTTTTACATTTGTCCCCCTTCTTTGTAACCTTGTTGGACAACACAGACCCAAATACATCCTACCCCCATTAGGCAGCAGCCTGCTCTGCCAGGGTGGGATGGGAGCCAAAGCAGTGCTGATGAAATAGATCTTTGGAGCTGGATGTGGATGTAGCAAAGGCTTGTTGCAATTTTCACTGCCCTGTATCTCCTCCCTGTCATTACAGAACTGCTCTCATCCCATCAACTACATATCCAGTCCAAGAAACACAACCTCGTGGGACACAGGGAAACTGAGTCCTGCAGCTGAGAGTGCCCTGCCAAGCCCTGTGCAGAAAGACCCTCCAGTGAAGAGCATCACCAACAAAGGTAAGAGGATTGTTTCTGCTGTTAGCCCAGGCTGGGTGGTGACACCACAGTAAAATGTTATTCCCTGGTGGCTTAGGCGAAAAAGGGTTTTGCATTCTCCAATCGATTTGTGGGTGCAGTGATGCAGGAAACCCTTTTGGTCCCTTTGCTTCAGTGGGGGACACAAAGCACCAAGTTCTTGGGAAAGCATGAATATTTCTGCTCTCTTGTGTGTGAGCTTATTGTGCTGCTTCACCCTTTAGGAAACTTTGGAGCCAAAATTCCCATGGGAATTTCATCAATTATGTCACCAGAGAGACCGGTATGTAACATCTTCTGTTATTCTTCCTCCTTCACCCCACCCAGGGCACAGCGGTTATGTAGGGACACCCCCTGAGCCTGGGCAGGGGGGACATAAGGACAGGGCACCTTTCAAAGAATAGTGGAATTCCAGGTCCCAGAATAGTGGAATTCCAAGGCAAAAGCTCCCCCTGAGCCCATGGGGAACCAGCCCTGCTGCCACACCAGGAGGATGCTTAGAACAGATCCTACAGGAACAGGAGGTGCTGCTGAATTCCTGCCATAAAGCCCTAGACTGAGGTTGGTATGGATCAGGCAGGAGACTTTCCCAAGGACAGCAAATCAAACCAGGCAGTGGGGCAGGTGCCATGGGCCAGTCTGATCTCTCCCAGGAGGGCTGTGCTGCCTGCATCAGGATGGAAAGCTCAGCAAGGCACTGCCTAAAGCAGGGAACAATTCAAATTTGACTACTCTGCTCCCACTTCCATCTCCTGCTATTGAAATGATCATCAGTCCTTGTGCACTTGACATACAAGTGCTGTAATTTTCTCAGATTAAAATCCAACACTACTTTCATGAGTCTCTCACTGAAGGATCTCTCTTTCCCTCTCTAATATTTATCCTTTGAAAACCTATGTCACAGAGACAGCTCTTATTTATCCAATAGATAACACTTCTATAGCTGGCATATCATTCTGAAACCACTCAGTAAAATCCATATTTCCATCTCTCATGATTTATATTGTGGCTAATGCTGCAGCACCAGGCCCCTTGTGCTGAACACCACCAGGACTCACTGGCAGGTGATGCTTTTCTCAGCCAGCCAGGTGCTGGCTGTGTGAACCAGGGTCAGGGCTAAGCTCCTGGCATCAGATATGAGACGTGGGCCACAAGGATTAGCCCAAGGACCCGAGTTCCCTAAGGCAGGGGCATTAGGAGGCAGCAGATCCCCTAAATGCCAAGGCCGTGGCATTTCTGAGTAGGCAAAGAGAAAAAGTGCTTCCCTCTGTGTGAGGGTCACTGAGGGCTTTGCTGTATCTTTGCTGCATAAACACTTAAAATGACAAAACACTGAGCGACTGAAGATACAAACACAGACAAGATGTTCTTTGTGTTTCAGCTTTTTAAAATGTTGTTTGGTGATCTTTGTTGTTGTTAGACTGGGAGTAGGAATTTCACATCTCCCGGAGCATTAACCATCCTTTAAGCACAGAGTGCAGACTGTGTGGGCTCTTCCCACCACAGCACAGGGGTGCTCTCATCCTTCCCTGGACTCTCCTGTGGTCTCCAGCCTGGTGTCCAGCCTGCTGGGTGACCATGGGGCTGGAAGGGTCCCCAGAGGGGGTGTTTGGAGCAGGGTGACAACTCCCCACTGCTGAGAGGTGCAGCTGTGTCCAGGGATCCGTTCATCCCTCGGGGCTGGGATGAAGGCTCTGGGTCCCAGCCTGTGCAGCAGCTCCGTGCTGGGACAGTGGGTGGTTGGGTTCTGGGGAGCTCTGCCTGGCCCCAGGAAGGGTTTTGGGCACCAAAGCCATCAGACCCACACTCTGCTGACACCTGCTCTCCCCTCTTTCAGGCCATAGAGCTGACAGCCTTCAAGTGCTCAGGTAACATTTGCCTCCATCCTGTTCTGTGGTTTTTGTTGCTGCTGAGGCTGGTTCCTGTGGCTGTGTGTTGGGAGGGCTGCCCAGAGGGCAGCTGCCTTCTGCTCAGGCTTCAGGAATCCTGTTGTTTCCAAACTGCCCTGCTGGGTCCTGTCCTGGCCAGGCTGGGGGAGATCTGTGTCCCCTGAGCAGATGAGGGAGAGGTGGGGACTGTGCAGCCCCAGCAGCCCTGCCAGGGGCACTGTCTGGTGGTTCAGCCAAAGGTGCCATCTCAGGGCACCTGCCTGGTCTCTCCCCACATCTCTGCACCTTTCCTGCTGCCCATCTTTGTCTGCTCCAGCTCCTGGGCCCCGCTGTGCCAGCAGAGCTGGGGCTCACAGGCCTGGGCAGGCAGCAGAGAGGCCCTGCAGGTTCCTGGTGCTGAGCTCTCTGCCTGCCCCACTGCTCTGTGGGGTGCAGCAGGGACTGGCACCCCTTTCTGCTGGGCTGCTTCCAGTGGAGCAGCAGCTCTTTCTGCCCTGGACTGTTTTAAACCAGCAGCTGTGGCAGAAAGCACTGGTGGGTGCTGGGAGTGCCATGATCCCAAAGAAGGGAAGCTGGGGAAGGTGGGATTTCAGACAGGGATGGATTTAGGAGCTTAAAAGCAGCCATTTAGCTTCTTCTGTTTCAGGTTGTAGAAAGGCCAATGCCACCATGGAGGTGGGTAGAATTAAAACCAGAAATCCCTCCTAAGCCCCAGGCCTCTGCTGGATGGCAGCTTCCTGCTGCCTCCTCAGCCTCCCAGCCTGGCTTTGGGCAAGTCCCCAGCTCCTCAGAACACAAATGGAGCATATTTGGCTTTATTTTCTTTAACAACCACTGCTGGGTACTCCCAGTGCAGCTTCTGGATGGGAACCCTCATGCAGACAGTGCAGGGAGAACACACCAGGGCTGGAGTGAACATAATTTCTTTTGTCAAGGCAAGCAGGGCATTAGCAGGGTTCTGATTTTGCTCCACATGAAGTGTCTGAGCAGAGCATCCTCAGGCTGTTTTCGAGGTGATGCCACCCAGAAGCAGTGCAGCTTTCCTCCCCACACTGGACACATGGGAAAGGCAGAGATGGTGGCATCCAGGAGCAGCTGTGCAGCTGCATTTTGAGCATAGGATTGGGGTCTCAGAGGGGCTGAGACCTGCACCCAGCACAGGCATTTGTGCTCTGTCCACCCACCCTCACCTTCTCCTGCATACCCTATAACCCACGTGTGTCATTAAACTCCAGCTGTGCAAAGTGGGTTGTTTAGTTTGGTTTTATTTTCTCAGGTGAGCCCTCAGGATGTTTTTAAAAGCTCAGGTCTGCACAGAGGCTGATGGAACGCCAGGCTGGGCTCCGTGCCATGGGATGGAAGGAAAGCTGTGCACGGCCACCTCCCTGAGAGCCCCCCAGGCTGCCCCCGTGGCTGGGCAATCCTTGAGCCTGGGGTGAACGAGAAGATCTTGAACCAGAAGAGCTCTCCTCTCACACTTGTGTTTGTGCAGCGGCACAGCGCCGGGGCCGGCCCTGGGCTCAGCCACAAGTGCCTGCAGCCATTAAAGCTGAGAATAAAAGGCTGCAATGCCCGGCTGCAGGGCTGCTGGGGGACCCCAGGGCAGCTCAGCCTCACACAGGCGTGTGCCTTCACATTCTGCTCACAGAGCAAAGCGCTGCCGAGCTCCTGGGTGCCAGAATGGGGACAGATCATTCCAGCACACACACTGTCCCTTCTTCTGTTTCTTGTCTGCCAAAGAGTTTCATGAAAAGAGATATGGTTAGCCCCAGATATCTTCATTTGAAAGCTGCCAGCCAGCTGATGAAAATGGTGCTGCTGCCAGCAGGTGCTGTGGCACAGACCTAGGAGAAGCCCACCTGTCTCTCCCAGGAAAGCTGTGCTGGATCTGGGATAGGGTCCAGCATTTCTCTGCTCCTGTGAGAACTCTGGGTGCTGAACTGGCTCTAAATGCAAGAGACAAACCATGGGTCCATGGGGAGGTGGGATGGGTGAGGATGAGGGTGGATAAAATCCAGGTGAATGCCAGGCCAGACCCAGAGAATGGGGAGCTTTGCAGCAGGGTTGTGATAAGAGCCAGGCATGGCCTCCCCCCACAGGGGCTCAGTCCATGGAGCAGTTGTGCAGTAATGAGCTCCAGCCCAGCTGCAGGGAGCTGCACTGTGCAGCGAGCCCTGCCTGCCTTCATTACACACTTTTTGTGAGCAGGGCATGGCTGGGGCGCTTCACATATTTGCACAAACAATAAGTCCCATCTTCCTTCTCTTGGCAAACAAGGGCTCCAAGAGGCCTCCACATCCTCCATCTCCTCAAGTGATGGCTGCTTTGTTTCCCCACGATAATTTCATTATTCTGTTTGAATACATTTATATGTTGCTAAGCCACACATAGCAACATGGATCTTGTCTCCACAGCCCAGCCTTCCTCTGATCGATACTGAGTAATTCTGCAACTCTCACCATGCTGTGTTACATAAGCTTGGCTTGAAATACTGAGGAATTCATGGGTCTTTGGGATTCAAAGCCAGGAAAGTACCTGAGTGTCATGGGGAGAAATGCAGAGCCCATCCATGCCAACCCTGCTGGGCTGACTGTGGCATGGCCCTCCCTGAGGGGTCCCTTGTGTGCCCTGTGGAGGAGATGCAGCCCATGGGGCTCTGGTGCTTCCTGCCATGGCAGAGCTGTTTTTATCTTAAATCCCATTTAAAGCTCATTGTTCTGTGCTCTCAGCACTGGGTGCTGTGCTCAGGGGGGACTGACCAGGGAAGAAGATGTTTCCTGCCTGTTCTCCCACTGCCCTGCGAGGAACCCCTGCCCTCTCCTGCTGCCAGCACAGCTGAGACCTTCTCTCTTTTGCTCTAGGTTTCTGAGAAGTTTCTGTGTGACCAGCCTGCAGTGCAGAGGGTCCTCCAGCAGGAAGGATGGCAGGTTGGAGGAGCTGGCTGCCCTCGGAGAGCTCCCAGCCCGGGCAGAGCCGTCACCCTGCTCTCCCTCCCAGCACCGTGTGCCACCAAACCAAGGCAGGGGCAGGGTGGGCTCTCATGGGGCTGTGCCTGCTGCTGACTGCCCTGCTCCTCTCCAGGGTGGGCACTCCACAGGGAGGTGTTTGTGTTCCCCACGGCTCCTGCAGCCTCTGCTGGGGCAGCCAGGGCTGGTCTGGGGCTGCCCCATGTCTCCACTGGCAGCACTGGCAGGGCTGGCTGTGAGCTCTTGTTGCTGCCTGAGGGAGCTGGAGCAGAGGGATGGGAACAAGCCCAGCTCTGCCCATCCAGCCATGCCCAGGCAGTGCCAGGCAGTGCCCCAGTGAGGATGGCAGCAGCACTGAGCTGGGACAGGGCTGGGGACGCAGCACATGCACTAGGGAAGCCAGCAGCTGGCTTCAAGCCTTTTCTAAACCAGCTGACATCAATAGCATCTTCTGCTGTTTAAGATAAAAATCCTCTCCCTGCTCCTGCTTGGGTTCCTTCCCGGCTGGCCTGGCCCTGTGCCAGCTGGGCGCTGCTTTCCTTCCCTCTTCTCCCATTACCTCTGTAGTGTTTAGAACATAGAAAATGCGGGGTTTTGCTGATTCTAACAACAGTAAATGCTGATTTTAAAGACAACCTCCTCTCCTTGTTGCACTGTGTCCAAGGGAAGGGGCTCATATCCAACTCTGTGTGGCTGAGCCCAGTGAAAGGGATTTGGCCATGATGCAAGGACCAGGGCACTGCCCACTAATTGCCAAAAAAATGTTGCTGCTCCTGCACTCACTTGCAAAGCGCTTTAAGAATCCCTATGGCAATTCCCAACAGCACTTTGAACCAATCTGGAATCCCCAGTGCCCTGAAGCAAAGGCAGCAGCAGCCCCCCACCACAGCCACGCTGTCCTGGTCCCACAAAGGCAGGTGACACCCCAAGAGTGCACCCACAAACACCCAGCTCTCCCCATGCCAAGCACCAACCACTAGGGTTAGAAAGACAGCCAAAAAAGACAAAGTTTGCCATTTTAAATGAACTGCAAAATTTATTACAGTGGTTTGCTCCTGACAAAGAAGTTGGTAACCTTCTGCCTGGGAAGGAAGGGGGAGGAGTGGGGAAGGGCAGGGATGGGAGGGAGGAAAGGATGTAAGAGACAGAGAGAGACACTTAAGGACACTTCTCATTTTCTGAAAATAAAACATCTTTTACCTCCCAAAACATTTTCTCCAGTTCTTTAAGTTCACAAAAAGAAGAAGGCAAAACCAAACCACAGACTCCAGGAGGAAAATGCACAAACGTGTCAAAGCAGAGACAAACATGCTCTTTCTTCTGTGTCTAACAAGCTCCACGAACCACGCGGCTCCTCAAGGCACCGGCCCGGCAGAGCTGCAGCGACCCCTGGGCATGAGGACATCCCCTGCCCCGGGGAACAAACCTGAACAGCCCCGGGCACGCTGCAGGACCCCCAGAGCTGGGGGTCTGTGGGGCAGGGGCTGTGCCAGCCCCAGTGGTGGGGCAGAGGAGAGGAGAGCACGGCTGAGACTGAGAGAAAGCAGCAATGAGAGTCCAGCATGGCCCAGTTTGGGGGGGCTGTGATCCCCAGTGCTCCCAGTCCTGTCTGTGAGCCCTGATCCCACGATGGGAGAGGAACAGAGACCTCTTTGCCTGTGGCTTCAGCACAGCATTTGCTGTCCCCTGGGGACATGGCAGAGCACAAGAAGGGGCCAGGAGGCCCAGCATGAAGTGCAGGACAATCTTCATTCCTCCTTATCCACTCACTCAGCAGATAAATGCAGGGGGGCACTGCAGAGCTCCCCACGTTTCTCCAGGATCCTGGGCACACGCTGGAGCTTGCACCTCCCTCCTGCCTGGCTGCTGTGCCACCATACCTGTGAGCAGGACTGAGCTATGCTGCCTGTGGGAGCTCTGGGCTCTGTGGCTGCCACAGAACTGCTGCCTCCAGCACCAGCAGGCACTCGGAAAATGCACCTCAGCTGAGGATTGAGCACTGCCCATCCCTGCCTGCCCTCTCCTGGCTGGGGCAGCTGCAGGACACAGAGCTGGCAGCAACTGGGACCCGGCGTCTGCACCTTGGGGTCCCAGCACATCTGCATGGGGCTGACACCTCCAGCCCAGCCCCAGCATTCTGTGTGGATTTCCTGCAGAAATCCTCCATCTCTGTGTGTTCCCCGGTGCCTGGAGACACCTCAACCGCCCTAAAACCACAGCCTGGAGGGGTTTCACCTCCCCTCTCTCCTGCCCTGTGCACGAGGGACCCTGAGACATGGGCAGGGTTGGGGAGGGATGGCGGCAGTAAAGAAACAGCTGGTGGGGGCAGCAGGACAGGAGCAGAAATAGGAGAAAAATCGGGACAGGCTTTACCCTTCCTTGGTGCTGCTGAGCCGGGTCGGCAAGTGACAGTTTTGGGCACCAGCGGAGCTGGGGGTCAGCGCTGCCGGCCCCGCAGCCTCAACTGTCCTTGCTGTGTACGAAACCTGGGGCGTTTCCAATAGCGGAGGTTAAATAGCATCACTGAGCAGGGCAGGCTGGGAGGCGGCTCCTGCCTACCCCGGGCACCAGTCCCGCCCCTGCTGGAGGCACTGGGGCGCGGCCGGGTCGTGCTGGTGGCCGCTCAAGTCCGCTTGGCGTGCAGCATCTCGATGAGGAGGTTGTTGCAGGGCACCTCCCCGCTCAGGTGCTTGTGGTACAGGTACTCCTCAGCCTGCAGGCTCAGCGCCCGGACCTCGGCCAGCCACAGCAGCAGCTGGCGGAACTTGTCCGTGGAGTGGGGGTAGTGGCACACCGTGTACTCCAGCAGCGCCGCGTTGGCCTTCTCCTGAGCGTCCTTGGCCAGCGTGTGGTTCTCCAGGTACTTCACGTCTGCAAGGGGCAGGATGGGGATCAGACGGTGCCAAACTCGTGTCTGCCCCACCTGTGTCACGCTGTGCCAGGAGGGACCCACACTCCTGGGTCAATGCCCCTCGTGCATGAAAACACAGTGCAGGAAGGGTCCCACACCCTGTCCCCACCCAGCCACGAGCTCTCCATCCCTACTCTACTCCCCAGCTCTTCCATGATGCTGAGGACACATCCCAAACCCGCTGGCAGTAGGCCTGGTGTCTCCCTGCCCTCAACGCCCAGGAAGCTGCAAATCCAGAAGGTGTTGCCAGCTGTGCCAACACATTGGGAGTCGCTACCATCCGCCCTCCTTAATTCCTGAAGGTCGAGGAAGCGGCTGAATTAATTCCCTGATAAACCTGGTATTTCCAATGTGGCAACCAGGCTCCTCAGCCTGGAAACCCTAATCCTGCACGCCTCTCCAGGGCCACAGCAGCTTCCCATAATCCTGCTGCCAGCAGGGCAGGGAGAGCTCAGCAGGCAGCAGCAGTGAGGTGCAGGCAGGGCCAATCGTCCCTGCACGCAGATTTTGGTACCTTTAGGGAACCAGTGCTGGGCATTGCCTCATCACCACCAAGAGCTGCACACAGCCACGGTCCCACACGCCTGCCCAGCAGAGACCTTGCTGCCAAGCCTGGCACAGTCCATCCAGGACAAGTGGATTTAGTGGATTTACTGTGCAGGATGAGGTACTTGGGAGCACTGCCTCGGTCACAGCGCCGCTGGCTCTGCTGCACACACACCCGGATGCAAGGCCAAATTCCCACTCACCGGCTGGAAACACAGAAATCTGGGCACAGGGTCTGGCCAAGGGAGCTGGGAGTTTGGGGCTCCCTTGGAGGGACTGTGGCACCCAAGGCTGCTGCAGCCCAGCAGAGCTGGGAGCCCCGGGGGTCAGAGCCGGGAGCAGAGGTGTGGTCAGGGGGAGTGCAGAGCCCCAGGGAGGAGGGGCAGGGGGCACAGCACAGCCGGGGGGACCCCAGGGAGCCCCAGCCTCAGGCTGTGCCCACGGGCACTGCGGGGGCAGGCACAAAGGGCACAGGTTGTGCCAAGATGCAGTGGATCAGATCACTCTTCCCTTTTCACGCTGACGGCACATTTGCTCCTATTGTCTCCTGCTACCCGGGTTGTTGTTATGAAATCTCTTTATCTGCATAAGGTTATTGTGCATGTCATTAAAAAAAAGAAGTTATATTGATAAATGTCAAATCTATCCCCTGAGTTGGCTCAACAATAGCTAGTTCTACTCGATGAACTCACCTGGTTCTCTGAAAGACCCTATTCACTGTTTAATTGAATATTTGAATAATCTTTTCATTCCTGCAAGGAATAAAGAATGTTGTCCAAATAACATTGACTCACTTCATTTAGAGACACTGCAGCAGTTGCAAAGACTGTCCTGTGACAAAGCCTCCCATCACACATACAGATATGCCTGGGATTATTTCTATGCCCTCAAGTGTTCTTCCTATTCACAGCTCCTTTTGTTTGGGAGAAGCTGCTGATAAATTGCAAACGCTTAAGGGAATGTGGGCTATAAAAGCCTCTCTTCCTCCCCTCCCCAAGAGTAGCTGCTTCATGAATGTAAGTCATGAAATCGAATGATAGGTCAATCCATTAAGGCTCTATTAAGCCCTTCTGTAGAACAAAGCTAACCTGTGCCGTCCTCATAAATATTGCTATTTTGAGAAGCCCTAATTTTAATTAAATCTCTTTACCTGCTCAGGAGAGAAATCTATTTAGAACTCAAATGGCAGCTCTTGTGAGCAGGGCTTGGCTTTGACTGTGCTGTGGCAGAGTGGTAAATGTGGAAATTCTCTTGTTAAAGGCAATTACATCCTGCACATAATACACAATCCCGTCCTCTACAGCTGAGCCTACGAAGGGCAAATTACTCCAAGTGAGCTCTGCAATATGGAGAGAAAAAGTTGCATTTGGGGCAAAATGATGTATGGGAAAACACGGCTATTGGATTCCACACCCTCCCTGCAAGCCGCTGCTCTGGGGAAGCCATCGGGGGGACGCTGCTCGCTGTGCTGTGCCATGCCAGGGGACACCCGGGGGGACCTGGCCCTCCTGGTGCTGAGAGCAGCCAGAGGAGGTTCGGGGTACGAGCCCCCCCCGGCTCCTTCTTTTCCCAGCCTGGGCACTGTTTGTGCCACACCTTATCACTGCTTGAGCTGCGAATTATCGTGTCTCGGTTCTCTGGGTTTCTAAACAGCCCCAGAGGGAAGGAAAGCTGAGGGAGGAGATGCTGCAGGTGCAGGACGGGAGAGCAGCGCAGCTCCCACCGCTGCTGTCTGCACGGGAGCCCGCAGGTGCAAGCACGGAGCCAAGGCATGGGAACAGGGACAGGGCTGGGATGGGACAAGGATGGGGCTGGAGACAGGAGTGCCACAGACGGCGGTGGGCTCACCAGGCCAGCAGCAGCACTGGGCTGGCACTGGGATCCAGGGGCAGGAGGAGGCTCTGCCGCCCCGGGCACGTTGCAGGCTCCGGTGTTATTTAGTCTGGGTGAGGTGGGAGCGTGTGAACGCGCCGGCTGTGCCCGACCGCAGGCTCCGCGCTGAGCCTAATCAGGAGCGCAGGAGCCCCTGGCCGAGCACGGGCCTGTGACGCAAATCCCGGCAGATAGGGCCGGCCCCGCCGCCTCTGTCAACACTCCTGTTTTCCCCAGCCATATCAGCGCTTGTTTCCCTGCCCGCTGTGATGGGCCGGTGACCAAAACAGGCTCCGCTTGGCCAGCGGGGTGACAACGTCCCCTGCAGCTGCAGCAGACATTTTGGGTCCTGGGGGAGAGCGGGACAGGCAGGGCCAGCTCTCATTTAAAAGCCCCTTTAGCACAGCCGGACTCTGGGCTGTGTGTGCCCCCTCCGGCCGCGCTCCCACCCCAAGCTCCTCACACAGCACGGCCGTGACCCCGGAGCGCTGCCCCTCACCCTGTGCCCCCCCAGCTGCACTCACCGAGGCTGAAGAGGATGAGGAACTTGAGGCAGACGAATTCGTGCCGGTCCACCTGGAGCGAGTGCAAGTGCAGGACGAGCTCCTGTGCCCGCAGCACCAGCGTGTTGAGGATGGAGCCGGCCTGGGCTGCGATGGCCGACATGTCCACCTGCAGGGACGGGGGTGGCATCAGCTTCGGCAGCCCCTGTCCCACCACAGCCCACTGCAGGGCACCTCACACGGGGCAGGAGCCAGGTCCAGCCCTCAGCACTGACTGAGAATTAGGGGTGTCCAAAAAAAAGACTGATGGGTGAAATGGGAACACCATTTAAAACAGGGGGGCCCTTCACAGGGTGCTGCAATTGAAGGCAGCACATCTCCAAAATCCACCTCCAGGGAGGGAAGGGGCCCCTCCTTCCATCCCACTGCTGCCAGTACAGGTCGGGCTGTTGGTCTCTCCATAAGAAACATTATTCTCCAGAGCAGGAGCTGTGTGGCAGGATGGGACAGGATGGGACCTTCTGCACAAGCAGACCCAGAGTGTAACCACCTGCCTGCTCTGTGCTGAGCTGGCCACACTGGGACAAAAGAAAGAAAGAAGTCACTCCATTCCCCCATACAGCCCCTGCCCATCCCCACTGTCCCCCCACAGCCCCACCACAGTCCCAGAGGTGTTTCTCACCTCCTGGCCAGTGACCAGCAGCAAACTGTGCTCCTTGCCGTGCTGCAGCTGCCGGTAGATGTGGTCAAACACCAGCAGCTCACTCCAGCAGTTCTGCAGCAGCTTCATCTGGTCACCCACCTGAAACAGAGCAGGAGCAGCACGGCTGACACCCACTGCTGCAGTGCACAGTACCCACCCTGTCCAAATTCCCTGTGCCTGGCAGGCATCCCATGGGAGGGGGGGTCCCTTGGGGTGAGCATGGAGAGCTGGAGCTGCACCCCAGAAAGAGGGACCCTGGGCTAGAGGAGAGGAGATGGGCAGGTGGCTTTGCAGAGCTGGCTTCAAAGCAGCTCAACATGTTTCAGTGGCACTTGCTGGCTCTTATCAGCACAGGTCTCCACCCCAGCAGGCACAACCTCCTCAAATCACACACAAATTTTAACAAAATGACTGCGGGAGGGACGTGCAGTGGCTGCACAAAGGGCCTGTGTGTCCAGGCAGCCCCTCTGGATACTTTAAAACGGCAGAAGACAGTGCCCATCCTGGACTCCCTGCCCAGGATGGCAGGTCTGGGGAGGCAGCAGGGCTGTGGGGGAGCTGCTGGACACGGGACATCGCTGTGCCCTGCAGCTGCCAGCCCAGCCCTGCCCACGCACCAACACACACACTTGTGGTCACGGGCACTTGTGCACGTGTGCCGGTGTGTGTGTGCCCAGAGAAACACCTGGGGCTGTCCCTGTGGGGAGCTGGAGCCAGGACACCTGCTGGAAGGGTCCCCAAAGGGGTCACAGGGCACTGGGGACTGCAGGCAGCACCAGTGACTGCTGGGATCAGCTGCCAGAGCCAACAAAAACCCCTGGAGCTGTGGCAGGATGTGAGGCACGGTGCCTTCCCCACTGTCCTGCCAAGAACCACCATGGGTCACTGGCTTCATCCCCTCTGCACTGCTCTCCACTGAACCCCAACTCCTTTCCACAAAGAACTGAGCTCCTGTCCTGCCTGGACTCCCCTCTCCTGCAGGGAAGGGGTTGGGATTACGGTACTGCCTCCACTACCAGAGGAGCAAATCCAGTGCCAGCAGCCGAGCTCTGCAGGGCCATTGTGCTCCCTGTTAATAGAGGGAAGACAGATGCAGCATCACAGGGCTGGATAATGCCCTCGTTTTGCTGAAGAGGCTGCAATAAACCTGTGCTGGGAGATTGCAAAAGGAATAGAAGCCAGATGAGAAAGAGCTTTATGGTCTCAGAGCCGGCGCTCCCTGTGAGCCGCCGGGGTCTGTCTCTCCAGGGTGGTGGGTGGCCAGAGCCAGTCGAGGGGCAGCAGGGAACCAGAGGAGGTGGGAAGGCAGGGACAGTGGCTGGGCTGTGGCACTGCTCCTGCCCAGCTGCAGGGCCCTGGGCACCGAGGGACTGCCCAGGCCACGCTCACCCCTCATCCCCCAGCCCGTGCAGAAGCTGCCGCTCGTGGCTGCAGAGCATGAGGCTCCTGCTCAGCTGCTCAACAAAACCCTGGGGAAAGGCTCATTCTGTACCAAACCAAGATGGAGACTTTGTGCACCGTGGTGAGCCCTGCCAGAAGGTGAGTGGCCAGCGGTGACAGTGGCCAGCCCGGGCAGGGAGCTGGGGCCAGCCCAGCTGCACGATCCCAAGCGGTGCCGAGCGCCTCCGCTCTGGCTCAGCCAGGGCGTTGTTTTGGAAGTTCTTTCCTGTGCCTCATTCCTGAGCGGGATGAGCTCCAGAAGAGACAGACAGAAGGTTTTGCCTTGAAAACCATTTTAAAAAATCAGCTTTTCCAACGAAAGCACTTCAAGAATTTTGAAAGCTTATTTTCTTCCTTTAAAAGTTGCTAATCAGGTTCTCCCAAACTCTGAGGGGAGTTTGGCTCCCTCTCTGAAGCCCCTCAGCAGCACATTTCACCCTCCATGGCTGCTGCAGGGCTGTTCCCTTGCCAGCACGCTCCGACACGCCGCGGCGCTTCCTGGGAATGTCGCAGTGCGCCAGAGCCACATGGCCATGGCATGGAGAGAATGTGCTTGGGAGCACCATGAGGTGGGCTGGGGGCTCCCTGGGCCAGCCAGAGCTGGCTGGGGTCTGTGGAGTTGTCCCCAGCACCAAGCTGGGTGTCCCCATGGCCAGGCTGGGTGGCAGGGGGCAGCCCCTACAGCGCTGCTGTGGCACCAAGGCTCTGCTGCAGGGGGGCTCAGGCTGGGGGTCACTGGGCTGCACCCCACCCTGGCCTGGCCTGACAGGAGCAGGGTGCTGCTAATGGAGGGGCACTCAGAGGCCATCGATCCTCCCAGCGAGGCGGCAGCACGCACGCTCACCGCTAAAAGTTAAGCAAAGGATCTTCCTCTTTTAATGTCAAGGCTTTTCCTTGGAGTGCTTTATCAAAGGCCTGATGCAAGCTGTCTTTGAGAGGCAATCCTTATCTTTTTTTCAAAGCGAGCATTTAACCCATTCACAAAACACACAGTGAAACCCTCCCCACACTGGAAGAGCAATCCCTGATGGGCTGCAACCCACAGAAAATGCAGCTCTCTGTGGGAAAGGGTCTGGGAGGGCACTGGAGGGGAGGCAGGGACTCAGAGGCAGGGATGGTGCTGCCCAGGCACAGGGCTGCAGGACGTGCATGTGGCTGTAGTTTTAAATCTTCTGCAACCTTCCCTGTGGGTTCATTGGCACAAGGTGAGGAAGCCCCTGCAAGTGTTGGCGCTCCCCAAAATGTGCCCAGGCCATGCCCAGGCACAGCCTCACAGTGCTCATTGCTCCCTGCACGGTTCAGAGCAGCCCCCACCCCGGGTACACTGCTTTAGGAAGCACAGTGACCTACCAGCAGCCCTTCTCTGGCAGCAAGCCCTGAGCTGGTCCCAAGACATCAGCACTCAAATGCCCCCAGCCTGTCCCCACCACACAGATGCTCCCCAGGTCTCCTCCCAGATCTCAGGTGCAGGATTTGCCCCACAGCCCTCTGGCAGGTGTGTGGCACTCCGAGCAGCCCCAGCAATTACTGAGTGCCAGCAGGACGCACTGCTTTGGCTACTGAGAAGAGTGAAAGTGGATTGGTGTCCACCAGCCACCCGCAATGGAAAACCCACACACATCCAAGGTGTTAATGGTCAGTGCAGCCCCCCACTGCCCTGCCCAGATACCACCACGATGTGCATCTTCAACAAGTAACCCTCAACACCAGTGTGGGTAGCCCAGGATCCCATCTCCCTGCTGGCTCCCACACTGCTGCAGCCCTGGCTGTGTGGGCACCACAGCTCTGCAGGCTGGGCTGTGCTGGCCAGGACGTGTCACATTTCCCCCAGTGCATGGGACGCTAAACATTGCTGCAGCATCCACGACCAGGGGGAGATTTTAAATCTGCCAAAAACACTCTGGCTGTTGGCCAGGAGATAGGGTCAAGATGACCCACATGTTAAAGGCAGAGAAGCAACTGACTGCAAATAGGCTTTGTCGTGGCTCTGGGATCTCTAAGCACAACTGTGGCAGAGCAGCCCGACAGACAGATCCAGTGAGCACAGGCACCCCTGGGTCCATGGGAACAGTGCTGCCCTCAGCATCCTCCTCATCACTGGAGCTTGCCTGTGGATGGAAGGGTGGTTTGCCCCAGGCCCTTGGCACAAAAGGGCTGAGGGAGGGGTCAGCATCATCCCCCCCACCCTGTGGCTGCACCGTGCCCCTCCACTGGCGCAGGGACCCACTGCACGCCCAGCCCAGCCTGGCCTTCGGGCTGAAACCGTGGCAATTTGTTTAACATTCCTGGCTGCTCATCCCAATCTAAAGGTCACTGCAACCCTGTGTACACGATATTGATATGTAGGTATGGCAGTGACACCTATATAAACCAGGCTGTGCACGACGTGTGTGTATAAACCACACCAAAACCAGATGCGACGTGAGCGTGCAAGCGCGCGTGCACGCGTGCACATCCCTCTGTCCGTCTCCCTCCATATACATATAAAAAAATTACATCTGAAAGGACAAAGTTGCCTGAGATTCACAACCCAACAAAATATATTTCACCCCCGGCCCATATTTTTCTTCCTGAAAAGACGCCGCAAATCTTCCCTCAGTCCTGACACATCTCATCTAGACTCAGTTAAAGTTCGTATTTATGGGCGTCAGCGCTGACCTCTTCCACCTCCGCCCGCGCGGCCTCGCGCCGCGGCAGCCTGGCCGGCCCTCGATAAACAAGCGGGCCCCCAAATCCCCCTCTGCTGTGCAGCGTTATTAGTCTTGCCTCCGAAGGCCAGCGCAGTCCGTAATTCTCCTGCTGGTGACACGAGATGAGCGCCGCGACATCAGTCTCCCGGCGGATTGGCATGGGGACCCTCGTTTGTCAGTGGCAGACTGACAGAATTACTGGCCCTTAAATGAAACGATATATCTGGGAAGTTAAATCTGTTTTCAATCTGACTGCCCCGCGCCTGCGGGCGGACGTGGCGTGCGAGCCGATGTCAAGAGGCCATTAGCCCCGTGGCCCCCCTCCTTCCCTGGGCGCAGCAGTGGAGCCAGGGGGGCTCTCCCCAGTGTCCCCCAGCCCAGCCACCACGCCAGGAGTGTGGAGACAGCAAAGCACCCATTCTGGCCCTCAGCAGATTGATAGGGAGGGAATGGGAATGAGAATGAGACTGGCCAGCTCTTGGGGAAACTGCTCCCACTCTCCCTGGGCAGGGACCAAAGGCTTGTCCTAACCAGGCATGAGCCAGCAGTTCCCCATGTCCCTGAGGATTTGCTCCTTCCTCTCCAGGCTCCCTGTGAGGCCCCAGGGAGAAGCCAGGTCTGCTAACAGCCCTGTGGAAGGAGCATGGTAGTGCTGGGCAGGCTGAGGCAGGGCAATCCATGATGGGGCAATCTGCCCACACCTCCCCTTCTCACCTGCCTGCATCTCCTCCCCATGTAGTGCCAGCCTGGTATGATGCCCTGGTATCCCAGCATGGTGCCTTTCCAGCCTGGATCTCTGCACTGGCCACAGCCCTGCTGGGGCTGGGGACCATCACCTTCACACAGACCTTCCCAGGAGATGGAGAGGGCTGCTGGCATCCCTGCCCTGAGGAGCCCTGAGCACCCAGTGGTGCCATCGATCTGGGAGATTGCAGTGTTGCTCCGTGCTGGCTTTAGGGCACAGCCATAAACCCTGCGCTAGCAGGAGTTCATTTACCGCCCCAGCAGCCGTTTGCTTTTATGTGCCAGGCAGGAGCAGGAATGGGGATTCAGGATCTCAGCCCTACTCCTGCTTCCCCCTGGCTGCTCTCCCATGCCTGAGGAAAAGCCTCTGCCCTGGCCAGGGAAGATGAGCCATGTGGGGTGGGCAGGGGGCAGCTCCAGCACCAGCTGTGGGGACACCAGGACAGCAGGGACCTCTGCTCTGTGCTGGAGCTGGGAGCTGCCCGGGGCTCTGTGCACAGCAGGGAGCCAAGGACGGCCATTCTCCCTCTCCCACTGGAGCCAGGGTGGGCTGTGGGGTCCTGCAGTCCCTGGGAGATGCTGGGAATGCACCCCACAATCACCATGTGGATAAGGTAAAAATCTTGAGGGATGGCAGTAATGGATGTGGGCACTAAACCTCATGTTCTGAGCACAGCAAGGCACGTGCCCTGCTCCCAACAGGACACTGGTAGCTGTGCCCAGGTGAGGCCTGTGGCACTGCCATCCCCCCCCGAGTCCCACGGCAGGAGGAGCACCCACCAACACCGATTCACACAGGAGCAGCCTATTTTGGTGGCACAATCACGCTGACAATGGAGTTACAAGGCTACACAGCTATACAGCTGGGAACTGAATTTACACTGTTTACAATATCTCCTGCGAAACAACAACCACCCTGTTCCCAAAATCCAGGCTGGACACTGATATGATTGAAACAAGCCCAACCCACCCCCACAATGCCATTTCCTGACACTGTTCTGGCAGACAGGGGCTATTTTGAGCCACAAGGCTCAGCCACACTCAGCCCCATGGCACCTATGGCATGGAGAAGATCCTGGTCCTGTCCTACAGCACAGCCCCACTGGAAGAAGGTGATTTTGGCCAGAGCCAGGCAGTACAATCTCATGCTGGAAACACAAGAAAACACCTGAGTCTCATCACAGCTGCTCCAGGATATTGCTCTCTGGGTTTTGGCCATGTTGCAAAATTTTCTCTCCCATTTTTGCACCAGTTTGGGATCTTAGGTCAGCCCAGAACACGAATGGAGACTTTCTGAAAGCTTGGCAAGGGGTGCAGGATGGCTCCAGCCCTGCTAACCCTCCCCTGGCCCCAGTAAATGTTGAGGGACATTTGCTAGAGGGATGCCTTGGCAGGATGGAGGTCAGCTCCATTTCCCCAGCTGGGCACACTCGTGGGCTGCTGGCAGCAGACATGGCTCTGGAGCAGGCTGGGGCTGCCCCGGCTGCCTGGTGCTAATAGGACCCACCTGACCACATCGATTTTCCTCCTAAAGGCAGAGGAGAGAATTGTCTCAACTATAATTCCTCAACGTTACATTTTTCAATTATATCTTGAGCTTGACACCACAGTCACTCTGCCGGTGATTGCCTCAACACCTGCCCCCGCCGTGATGAATCTGAAATCACCAGCCCCACACAACAGTGGGAATCACTCTGGCATCACAGCTGGGCCCGGTACCTCCAGCCCTGCCATGCAGGGAGCTGGGAGCAGCCCTGGGATGTGTCAGCTGGGATGGCCCCAGGCTTGTGCCCATGGGTGTTGCCCTGTCCTCACAACATTTCACCCTCAGTCCGGCCCACAGCCACATCCTGTCCTCACATCACAGCAGCCTCAGCCCTGCCCGCCTCCCAGAGCAGCACTCATCCCTCTGACAGGTCCTACCTCCAGCTCCTTGAAGAAGATGCAACTCCGTGCCCACTCCACGATGGAGAAGAGGGTCTGGTCGGCCATCTTGCACATGAGGCCGAAGGTGCTGAGCTTCTCGTGCCGGCCTTTGCCCTGCTCTTGCTGCAGGCAGGACAGTATCCGTGCCTTCACCTGGGCCTCATCAGGCTCCAGCTGCAGCAGCTTCAGGATGACCTCGGGGATGTCAGGGGGGGAGCTGCTGGGGTAGGTCTCTGGGTACATGTAGGCAGGCACGGCCTCGTGGGCGTTTGTGTAGTGGTCGGGGTACTCGGATTTGATGGCGCGGTTGGGGAAGGAGGGGTAGTGGTAGCCGGGCAGGGGGGCATGGCTGGGCACGGTCACCCCCAGGGAGGGCGTCCCGTAGGGGCTGCGCTCGTAATCCACGGGCGTCAGGGCCGCGGGGTTGGGCGGCAGCGTCTTGGACATGGCGTGGATGCTGTGGATGGTGGAGGACAGGCTGTAGTCGCTCTGCACAGGGGACATGATCTGAGGCACGCTCTCCAGCTTGAAGCCATTGGCACGGATCAGAGCTTTCTTCTGCTGCTTTAAGGCACGGTCCCGCTTGTACATGGGTCCAAACTTGTTCCTCCCTCCTCGCATCCGGTCTGCACGGACAGCTGGAGACAGACAGAGGGCAGAGACTGCAGTGAACCCACACGGAGAGAGACCGGGGCTTCCACAAGGCACAGAGAAAATGCTGGGGGACACGACTTAGTGGCAAAAAGGGGTTTTGGGGCACTGGGGAGACCATCCCAGAAAGCTGAAGGCAGATTGTGTCACTCTCAGCCCAGCCAATATCACTCTCAGAGCCCTTGGGGATTGCAGGAAAGGAAGAGACATTGGGCTTTCACTACACAACGAGCTGGGGATTAAAGCAGATTTCAGTCCCCTTAGGTTGAGGAGACAGCCCTTAAAGCCTGAGCAGAGGAGTGGATTTGACACTCATTTTAGTTTTAAAAACCCATGTCACTGGACCAGCCCTGGGATTTCCTTGTTTCTGCAGAGCCTGGGACCCCAAAACCCCCTTGGACCCTGGTTCCCTCCATGCAGGCTACACGTGCTATTTCTCAGCAAATCTCTGCCCCTGTGTCGGGCAGCACGGCCGGCAGGTCCCAGTGGAAGCATTTCACCCCACTGGCCTCAGGTAAGAGGCTGCCAGCCCTGGGGGTACCAGCCCTGGCGGGGCTCTGCTGGATCATCCCACTGGCTGAGTCCCTCTGACGGCTGCAGCAAAGACGTTCCCACCAAACCAAAAAAAACCCCACGGATCTGCCAACACGCAAGGGAGCAGGTGCTTCTCTGCTGAAGGAGCCTGTCCTCCTGCACTGCCGTGCTGTGCTCCGGGGGCTGCCGCCCTGGCACCCCCTTGGAAGAGCCTCAGATCGCTGGAAGGGAGCGCCGAGGCACGGAGGAGTGCGCCGGCGAGAGCAGCCTGCAGTGAGCATCAAAGGCAAAAGCTCTCCGCTAGTTTGCGTTCCTGCTGACAGCCAGCGGGTCTCGCTTTGCCTCTCAGCTGTTACCTCTGCCTTTCTTTCGCCTACTTATCCTGGGGCTCACAGCCAGCCCCCCCGGAGAGCTGGAGCACCTCCCCAAACGCTCCCAAGGCAGGCTGGAAAGGCGGGAGCGTGGCCGGGAGCAGCAGCATTTCCAGGACGAGCAGGAATGTGCTCCCAGGAGAGCCGCCCTGGCTTCCTCCCTCATTCTTTATTCATGAAAACAGCATCTCACTGGGAGCGGGCTGCCAGCGGCAGCCTCTGAGGAGAGGGGTGCAGTAGCCCCCGGTCCCGAGAGCCGGCCCACGCCCCTCTGGGCAGTAGAGAGCTGTCCCGGGGCAGCTCCTGACTCGGGTACAAGGGAGGTGGCCACACTCAGCATGTGTGCACAGCCCAGCCGGGGTCCCACGCAGGCAGCCCGAGCTGGAGCAGGCAGGTCTGGTAGCCCTGGCTGCACACCCCAGAGCCAGAGCACACCAAAACCCAAATCCCACACCCACTCGAAGTGACGTTATCCCCTCACCGCTCGAGGTCGGGCACAGTGACGCCCAGGGATCGCATCCCAAAGCAAAGCCCTGTGACCCTGGGCAAGGGTGCACAGGCAGAGACCCTCCTAGAGCTGCCTGCACTCCCACACACAGCGAGAGGTGCTCACAGCCCGGTCTCACAAGCCCTCCAGAGTCCTCCCTGCAGACACCTCCTCCCCTCTCCCAGCAAGAACACAAAGGGAGAAAAGGCCTTTTAATTCCCTCCTGCTCTGCTTTTCCTGCCATTTGTGCTACACTTCAGATTGGCAACAACTTGCCATTTGCTGTGTCCCAACTGACAGCCGAGAGGAAAATTATGCATCCTGACCTTCAGGGCAAGGGGGCCCAAGTGGAGCCACTCAGGAAGCGCCTGCACCCCCAGCAACCCCCCAAACCATCTGCAGGTGGGCCCTAAGCCACACACTCACACGGTGGCAGGAGGGGTCTCCAGCCCCTTCCCACTTGCACTGCCCTGCCTGCTCTCATGCCAGTGCAGAGCCCTGGCTGGCCAGGCTCTGCCTCCTTTGGCCACCTTTCTTTGCCCGGGCAGGGACATGGAAGGTGCCGTTGGTAGCACCTGCAGAGTGCCCAGGGCTGTGGGCAGCCTTCGGCCGGGGCTGTGCTTCTCCTCCCGGGCGAGTTTCACTGCCACCTCCCTTCAGCCACTCTGAAGGGTGGCTGTATCAACGCTGTGTTCCCAAAATCAATCACCTTGGGGTTGCTCTTGTCTTCTGGACCTGTAGACTCAGTCCAAAGCAATCACCTCAGGCGCCTTGCCCAAAAAATACTAGGAGCTGAAAAAGGTGGTCTCTTTTTTACCACAAAAGAGACGGTTTCATGGGAATATCGCCCTTGGCTGGGTGATCGCCTCGTCTGCTCAGCTCTGCTAAGGAGCCAGCAGCAACAAAATACACAAGAAAAGGCTGTCGGGACAGCTCTGGGACCAAAGCACCTCCACTGTGCTCACGACAAAAACTGCTGGAAAGAGACAAATTGAGACCATGCCTTTCCCCCCCACCCCGGGCACTCCAAGCACTGTGCCTGCCTGTCTCTGGTGGAGTCTCCAGCCCCTGCCCAGCGCCCAAATCCCCTTACGATATCGATCAAAACGGCCAGAGCATGCACCGAGGGATTTCGGGCACGAGTAATTCCAGCCCAGGGAGAAGAGTGGAACTGGGATCTGTTTTGGAAGCCAGCCCACGCCGGGAGTTTGCAGGGGTTGAATTTGCAGCTCGATGTTGTGTCTCACTCCTGCGCTTCTGCTCGCAGGCTCCCACCCCTCTCCCGGAGCGAGCGGCCGCCCTGCCAGAACATGAAGGACTTTCCGATTAACCGCGCCGTGTCCCGAGCAGCGAGCCCGGCGGGAGGGGGGCTCAGCCGGGCCAGAGAGGGGGGCTCAGCCCGGCGGGAGAGGGGGGCTCAGCCCGGCCAGGGTCCGGCGGGAGGACCCAGCCCGTTTCCACCCGCACGAAAACGCAAACGATTTCAGGGGCGAAGTGGGGAGGGGGCGGCTGATTCTGGGGTGAGGGGCTCCTCCTGCCTCTGCTTTTGCTCTGCCATCCCGTGCCAACGACCTGTCCCCTCAAATATATTTCGTTGCCGAGTGCCGAGCATTGCAGAACCCGCAACACGGGCTCCCGGGGCCCCGACACTGATGCCAGAATCCTCTGCTCCAACGGGAGAGAGGCAGCGGCTGTGGGGCTGGAATTGCCCCCCGGGGGTCAGAAATCCGTTATACTAAATGTCACCCAGAGGAAAAACATAATTCGTGGTGGGTCTGCTGCAGTTTTATTGCTATCCCCTTAATTTTTAAGGTTTCTCTTTAAGTCTCGGCTTCTGGAATTATGTGCTTAAGGAAAACAATAATTTATTTGCTATTTCCCAACCTTCCTGCCAGCAAAAAAAAATCCTGGAAAGTTGAAGCCGTAGCACAAGGAACCCCGGGGAAACAAACAAAACGAAACAAGGAAAAGAAGAAGACGACGCGAAAAAACGATTTTTTTTCTTAACTTGGGAGGGAAAAACGGAATCGAAGCGGCGGCGGGACTGACCGGCTCTGGGAGGTGGCGGCGGCGGGGACAGCGCGACCGGTCCCGACAAATACACAGTCCCCGCACAGTCCCGACACTGTTCCCGGCCCCCGCCGCCCCCCGCCCCGCCGTGCCGTGCCCGGCCATCCCTACCTTCCAGGCGCATCCCCACGGTGAGGCACTTCTGGAAGCGGCAGTAGGGGCAGCGCTTGCGCTGGGTCTTGTCGATCTTGCAGCTCTGGCTCTCGGTGCAGGTGTAGTGCTTGTTGTTCTGCACCGTGCGCTTGAAGAAGCCCTGCGGAGGCGATGCGGTGGGCACCGGCACCGGCATCCCGGCACCAGCACCCCGTCCCCGCCACCCGCCTTCGGCAGCGGCTCCCGCCGCGCTCGGGGCTCCCGTC
>VWYP01020528.1:151311-173353 GCA_013400435.1 Pycnonotus jocosus | reverse complement strand
GGCCAGGCTGGGGAGCGGCTCGGCCAGGCCTCGGCAGCATCAGGGATCCCCACAGGGACTCCCCCAGGGACAGGCAAGGGGCACCGCTTTGCAGAAAGGGGCATGAGACCCTCCTTGCTCCCTCACACCATCTGTGGGGGACAACAGGTCCCCCAGCCTCTCTGGAGTGTCTGGCCTGAGAGAGGCAGGACCTGCTGAGGACCAGGAGACTCAAGGCTGGAGCAAAATTGACCATGCCTGGGCATGAGCCTGCTCTGCTCAGAGCACAGCCCTAGACCACCAGCTTTATCAGAACATACCATTACCCCCCACCAGCTGCCCCTGCCAGACCAGGAGAGCTGTGTGGGGAGCACTGGGGTGTGCAGTGGCTCTTGAAATCTCCCCTGGGGCCACCACTGAGGAGATGAGTTAGGACCTAGCAGTGGTCACCCCACCAGGAGCACCCACTCCCAATGGTGTCCTGGTCTGCTTGCCAGACAGCAGGTATTGAAGCAATGCTTCACAATTAGGGCTTCTTGATGAAATGTTCCATGATGGCAGCAGCCCAGCACAGGAGCACCCTGGCTCCTGGCATGTCCCGTTTATCAGAATGCTCCCAGGCCACACACTGTGGCCCAGGACTTGGCTATGGGAGCTTGAGGCTCCAGCTCTGAGCCAGGCACTGGAGCTGAGCCCGTCTTGCAGGGCTGACACACTGAGTCAGGGACCCTTTGTGACTGGTGCAGAGCCTGTCCCGGCATGGTGGGAGGCTGCTGCCAGCACAGCAGCCCCTGGAGCTGAGGAGCTGAGGACTGTGCTGCTGGCAGTGCCTCACAAAGGAAAGGCATGGCTGATGGCCCCGTACGGCTGATCCTGCCAGGCTCACCCTGCATGGTTAGCCCTGAAGGGCTCATCCCTCAGATCTCATCCCACCCAGCTCATCCCACACTCTCACCCCACACACCAGCTGCCCACGGGTGCAGCGGGTAGGAAGCGGTGCTGGCAGGGAGAGCGGCAAACAGGAAACTGGCTCAGCGGAGCATCACTCCAGAGCCACCAGGAATGGAGCCCGGGCTAAGAATAGCAGCAGGGCAGCCTGCAGAGCAGGTCAGCCGCTGTTGGGCCGGGAAGGAGCGCTCCCACTGCCGGCAGAGCCCCTCAGCCACAGCCCCCACAATCACCATGATGGGGGAGCTGCCAGGCAGGCACAGAGCAGGACCTGCCATGCAGGAAAAAGAGCCCAGGAGGGGCTCTGAGTTGGGAGAACTGAGCAAACACTGCGAGGAACAAAAGCAACTCAGAGCCGAAGGCTGTGATCGCTGCCAGCGTGGGGTGGGGACAGGACACAGGCTCAGCCAAGCCCAGGAGTTAAGGGGTCCCAGATGCCTCCCATGCCCGCTCCAGGGTGTGGAGGCTGCCTGTGCTCCTATGGGCAACTCCCAACCCTTGGGTGACCAGGGACCCCCAGGCACCAGCAGCTGGGTTCCCGGAGCCCCTCAGCAGCCAGATCTCTCATTTCCGAGCAGCAGCTTGGCCACGGGGCCAAGGCTGTGTCGAGGCCTCGCTCTGCTGCCCGTGATCCACAGAGCCGCCATCCCCACGCCCGCTGACGGGGACGGGACGGGAAGCAGAGGCCCACACACGACTGCTGCTTCCTCGCCAAGCCCTGCCGCGTCCCCAGCTCCGGCCTGGGCCGCCACCATGCCGGGAATGGCGGCAGTGGCTGGGAGCCGGGTGGGATGGGGACCCCGGTTCCCCCCACAGACACGTACTCACCGCGAGGCGGCTGCACGGCTGCTGCGCGTGGGGCCGGCGGCTGGGAGAGCCTCGCTCGGCCAGAGGCCAGGAGCTGCGACCCGAGGAGCCTCCGTGGGCTGTGGGTACCGCTGCCCTGCCCACGGTAGGCTGGGGGATTTATGGGGACCTGCGTCTCTTGGGAAGGTGTTGGGGCTCTGGCTGCGCACACGCCGCCCCGGGCAGGACACCGGCCAATCTCCTCCCCATGGGGGCCAGGCTCAGCCAGGATGGACCCACTTCGGTGCCTTATTGGCTTCTGTGGCCACGTGACCGTGCTGAAAAACATCATAATTAAGCTACAAAACACTGCCCATAAACTAGCATTAGAAAGTGACAGTGAAGATAAGTGGAACCCCTGCAGCAGATAAGGTGCCCTGGGAGGGAGACCCCGCAGGGAGGTGGGGGGCACCAGAGTGCCCCAGCACCCACGGCCACCCTGATTTATGGCCCAGGGCAGGAGGGAGGGGGCTGAGGGCACGGGGCAGGACACCTCTGGGAGGAACGTGAGCTCACCTCACCCACCCAGCACCGGGATGCAGCCACGGCCTCCTCGGCCCTGAGAGGTCTCCTCTGCAGGGGAGGACAGGAGGAGGCTCCTCCACACTCAGGGCCCCACTCCCACGTCCCTGGGGCTCACAGCACCCACAGGCAGCGGCTCTTCATTAGCCAGAACAGCACTCACAGAAAGCCAGTGCCCCTGGGCCTAGGCAGCCACACCTTGGCTGTGTTTTTGCCACGTGTGATTCCCCGTGTGTCACTGCCATGCTCAGTCCCACCCATGAGCACTGTGCCGGCAGATCTTGGCTTCCAATTGCCCTGTGCAACACAGGCACTGCAATGCCAAGGCAAGAGGCTGCATGAAAGACCTTTCCATCCTGCCAGAGCAGGGATCTGCTCTCACTGCT
This sequence comes from Pycnonotus jocosus, assembly GCA_013400435.1. NCBI lineage: Eukaryota > Metazoa > Chordata > Aves > Passeriformes > Pycnonotidae > Pycnonotus > Pycnonotus jocosus. The sequence continues at coordinate 170,672 of VWYP01020528.1, read as the reverse complement.
GGCCCCCTGCTCTGGCCATCCATCACCACGGTGTCCCTGCACATGTTTGCACAGTGTCCTGCTCTCTGCTTCATCCCATGGTGACACCAGCCTTGAGAAGGGGAGGCTGCCTCAAGCCCCACACCAGCCCAGCAAAGGCTGTGCCACGGCTCTGCACGGCTCTGCACGGCTGCTGGTAGCCAGGGTGGAACAGCAGGACCCACAGTCCTGGGCTCAGGGAAAGGCTCGTCCTCTCTCTGTATCAGCACAGCCCTGACACGGAGTGGCAGTGATGTGCCCTGCAGTATTCCCGTGCAGAGTGAGGGAAGCAGTGAGCCCCGGGTGCTGAGGGGAGAGGAGTGGGAGTGCGGGCTGCACAGCCCTGCTTGTTTTTTCCTTGCTTTGCAGCTGAAGAGAGGAGAAAAACTAATGAAAACAGAGCTCTGGAAGAAGCGCCAGGCCTGGAGTGGCTTCCGCCCCGATCCCCAGCAATTATCAGCCACATGCCAGATGTTCCGATGCGATGCCAATGTCAGAGAAAATAAATCTGTGTCAGGTTCAAGGTCCCTGCCGGGCCGGCACGCAGCGGCTCACGGCTCAGCGCCGCACCAGGCGGGACAGGGCTGCGGGCCGGCCGCGGCCGCTTCCTCCCGCCAGCCATTGTTCCCCTGGGAAGCCCCGGCCTCACACCGGCCACTTGCTATTTTTGCAGCAAGGTGCTTTCGGGGGTAAATACGTCCCTGCCGGCCTTGGGCACTTTCCTCTGCGCGGGCCCTGGCCAAGGCTGTGGCCTGGATCCTGCTGTGGGCGCACGGCCACGGTCAGGGCAGTGCCTGGGGCAGTGCGGCAGGGCCTGATGGTGGCGTGAGGGTGGATTTGGGAAGGCCACCCTGGAGTGGCTGCGCAGGCCCCAGGTAGAACAGGCTCCTGGCAGCCTTAGGGGTTCCTGGGGACAGCGAGGAGGTACAGACAGGTGACATTTTGGAAGCCACAGCACCTCGGAGGGAAGGATGAGGCGGGTCAGGCTTCCAGCAGCGTGGGATGTGCTGGGGACAGGCCCCAAAGCTGCTGCCCTGAGCAGACCCTCAGATGCCAAGGCAGCAGCACAGCTCTGTGCCCTCCATGGGCCCAAGCACTGGCACGTCTGTCACCAAAGCTGCAGCTGTTGGCTTGGAGGCTGCCCTGCCCCATCTCCTTCCCTCACGGCCACGGCGCAGCCGGAGCCCGCGGATCCCCACCACCCGCTGCGGGCCGTGGCGTGCTTTGGCTCCTTGCTGGTGCTTAGCCTTGATGCTCAGCAGAGCGTATCTCCTGCTCGGATTTTATCTCCATCCACTCAGCTTATCGGCGCGGGGCAGCCCTCCTGCCTGCGCCACGTTCCCGGAGCGTGCCTGCAGCAGGTGTGGCCGGCACTACCGTTTGCCAAACGCCGCTGCCTGCCCGCAGTCCCTGACTCCAGGGCCCGCGCTGATAATGCGCGCACGGCGAGGACCGTGCCGATAGCGTTCCCCATGACATTACCTTGTCCCCCGCATTCTTCCGATGCCACACACGCCTTCGCTCGGGGCGCGGGCGGCCCGGCCGTGCTGGTGGGTGCAGATGCTGTGCAGGCAGCACTGGGAAGTGCTGGTGGTCTCCTCCCGGGGGGACTCATTGACATATCAGTCACATAGTTCTGCATAATTGGGACTTGGATGCAGCCTCTCTTTATGTTTCCTCTTGGCAGTTGCCAACAACATGAAGCACTCCTGGGTCAAAATGACAGCCTTTTGTTTACTATTCCTGCTTATGTGCCTCATTTTCTTCAAGGATAAGAGCTCTTTATAAGAATCTTTATTGTGATGAGGTTAGCAGAGAGAAAGATTTCTCTCCAGCTTTCTCTCTCTCTTTCACAGCTGATTAGCAGGGTCGGCCCACGAGGACAGCGATGTGGAGCAGAGACCCAGCATTTGCCTCAGGGTCCCCCCAGGTGTGAGTCATCTTCTCCAGCACAATCTCAACCCGATGGCCTCCCAGCACCCAGCCCGTGGCACTGCTCCCCTCCTACTCATGGTAGGCTGCAGGGAGCGCATTCACCACCCCAATAAAGGTGCTGAAAAACCCAACTGACCCCAGAAGCTTGGACAGGAGCTTACCCGGAGCACATACCTCCTCTCCATGGTCTTACCAGCCCACCCATGGTGACCTATCCTTCATCTGATCCCTGCAGCGGTGACCAACCCCATCAGAAGTGTCCACACTTGGTAAACTGAGATGTGAGAGACTTGTGATGGACCAGACAATGAAGATCCACCAGAACTCTGGTTTTCCAGGTGTGAACTCCAAACAGATAGTGACTGGAGAATGGATGAGGAGAGATGTGAGAACAGTTGGCGACAAGATGGGGAGAACTCATGGACAGGATGGACATCAATGGAGAACCTTCCCCAACCCTGGAAGAGGCCCCACAGGACCATCCCAGCAGATCTTTCACCCACTGCTGGACTGACTGTTCTGCTGCAGGGAGGTGACCCAGCTGACCCCACAGCCCTGCCCCACCAGTGCCCATGGGTGACACACTCCTGGGAACAGCCACTCCTGTCAAGAGGAAAGCAGCTTACCCTTGAAAGTTCCTTTGCGAAGGTCAAGAGTGGGACTGTGACAGAGCAGCCTGACAAACACATCTCCCTAAGTCCTTGGGCCCGATAATGTATGTCCCATGCAATGTTGACACTAGTGATCCACCAAAGATCAGGTTAACAAGTTTGACGTTAGTGACAGCGTGATTTGTTCCGCGCTGGCTCTGAATTCATAGAGCCGCTGGCCTTCGGTGATAAACTATTGCGCCGCGCACACCAGGCTGCGGCAGTTGTCACCCGCCGGAGCACCGAGATGAAAAGGAAGCAGAGCTCTAATCAAAATACAGTGGTCAGCAGGGGTTGAACTGAAAATTAAAAGGTGCTGGTACTTTTCCCACTGCAGCCTCACTTTCTGGGCAGTGCCTCGTGCTAGCACAGGGTGAGGGGAGAGGCTGCCTCGTCACCTCCAGCTTTGTTTGAAGGTGAGGACAAACTCATCACTCCACGTGCACACAGCATCCTCTGCCACCTCCCAGGGAGCCCCACCATTGCTGATCTTCAGGGCCCCCTCATGGGGAATAAACCCTGTGTGGCACAGTGCCCTTATCCCAGTTCCCAGCCACAAGGCATTCCCCACAGGCACAGCCCATTCCAGAACCACAGCAGCAGGCAGGGCAGGGCAGGGCCACAGCCACCACCCAGAGCAGCGCTGGGCTCCCCCACCTTGATCATGCTCCTCACCCTGAGAGAGAGCTGCCACCAAAAGGGGAAGGCACAAACAGCCAGGAGACACCAGCGGTGCAGAACATTTCACATTTATTAGTTCATACAGCTAAACACTCACTAAACATGCATTCAACACTTATTGGTCACATTTCCACAGGTAGTCAAGTCCCGGAGCAGAGCAGGGGAGCAGGGGCAGGCCGGGCTGGCTCGGAGCTGCCGGCAGAAACATTCATTTGGTCGTGGCGCGGTGAGGGGACAGCTCCTGCTGCCCGTGACCCCGCGGGGACACGGGGCCAGACACTCCCTCCTGCCCCAGCCCCGGCTCTGAGTGTGCCAATGTTCACCGTGTGTCGTGCCGAGGCAACATCCTGCTTCCCTGATTTACACAAGGGATTGTGGGAAAAATGAACGGGAGAAACCAGCACTGGGAATGGCACCAAGAAGGACCCGACAGCTGGGACTGAGCCTCTTGGAAACATCCCTCAAACCAGCAAGGGGCCAACACAAGCAGCAAACCTGAGCCACTGCCTCCCCAGGCTGCCCAGGACAGACACACGAGGAGCTGTGAGGTCCCAGGTTACAAAGGCAGCCTCTGCACCAAGATTGAGCTGGAACCAGTCCTGTGGCTTGATGGGCACTGACAAAACTCAAAGTGCCATGAGCCACATCCTCCCCAGGGAAGGGACACCGGACACAGCGGTGACAGGAGCCAAGCCCCAGCCCACGGGAAGGGAAACACAACTCCGGCAATCACAGCCCCTGTTCCTCACTGGCAACAGACACTGGCAGTGTTTAGTTTTTCACACAATCCCTTTGAGATGATAAACAGGATGTCACACGAGGTAGTTTAGTTATGGAAATTGAGTCAATAATGTTATCAACTATTACAAGACATTTTATAAATTGAAAGAAAACAATGAATCACAAAAGGCTTTGTTAAGGTTGATCGTCATCTGGTCTCAATTTCTGTTTCTTTTTGCCCTTGGGGGCATTTCTTCCACTGAACCATGTTGCTTCTTTCACAGACTTGTCAGAGGGCAGCTCACAGGAGCTATTTTTAATTTTTTTTTTCCAAGGGAAAGACACTGCCTGGATTGGTCTCCCAGTTTTTTGCAAGGCTGGTTTAAACTCAGGTTTGCAGATCCTGGCTGAGGGTGCTGGGAGGGCATTTCAGCCCTTCAAGCTTTTGCTGACTCTCACTCAGTGCTGGCCCCATCTGTNTGCTTCTTTCACAGACTTGTCAGAGGGCAGCTCACAGGAGCTATTTTTATTTTTTTTTTTCCAAGGGAAAGACACTGCCTGGATTGGTCTCCCAGTTTTTTGCAAGGCTGGTTTAAACTCAGGTTTGCAGAGCCTGGCTGAGGGTGCTGGGAGGGCATTTCAACCCTTCAAGCTTTTGCTGACTCAGTGCTGGCCCCGTTTGAGGCTGGATGGGGCACTCACAGCAGCTGTAACCCAACAGAGTCACACACCAGTGCCCTTCTCAAACTGTCTGACTATGCCCACAACCATAGTGAGAAAGTTTTACTCATGGCAATTAAGAATTCATAAGCAACAAACAGAGCACAAAGCCCTGCAACTGGCTGCTAGGGACACCATGAGAAATTCCTGCTTCCCCTTTTCCATGAACAGTCAAATATTTAACACTGCAGGCAGAGGGATGAGGTAATGCAGAGATAGAGCTCAAACAGCCCTGTGCACCTTGGGATGCTCTGCCCACAGGAGCACGTCTGAGCCTTCAGCAGGCCAACTTCCCACAGCCAAACCCAAAGCTTTTCCCCCAAAATCCCCCTATGGGGCTTTGGTCAGCTCTCAGGGGGTCCTCCAGACAAGTCAGGAAAGAAGCAACTGTTGCAACATCAAAACTAGGGTTTCTCTGGGTCACATTTTAAATACTTATCCCTGAGCTTCTGTGCATTGAAACAACACACCGTGAACCCAGAGAAACACCACAGCTTGATACTGATAGTTATGCACTCCCCTCCATTTACACATAATCTACAACTTAAAAATTAGTTTCATACTTTAACTAGTTCCCCAAGTTTCCCCCTTTCTCCTGCCTTTCATGTGGCAGGGATGATTGCCGCTTATTATCCTGAGAAATAACAACATTTTCACAGACACCGAGCTTCACAGCTTCAAATCAAAATCAAGAAGGAAGAAAGAAAGAATGGATGGGAAATAGCACATTCACAGGAGATTCTTTTTTTTTTTTCTTTTTTTTTTTTCCTTTTAAAAATGTAGTAAAGGTAAAAGAAATTCAAGTGGTTTGTTTTTTTTTAAAAGTTGGTTTGAAGGACAAGACTTAAACTCCTTTATCTGAAGTGGCAGTGGGTCTGTGCAGAAGCCTGAGGAGCAAGGACAGATCCTGCTGGCACAGGGAGGGATGCAGCAGAGGCACTTGAGCCTTTGCATGGGTGGGGACAGGGCCATCAAGCAAGTGAGAGCAGCCCAGGAGCCCTGCTGGCACCCCTGGGAGCCCTCACTCTCATGGGCTCCCTCAAAGCAACACCCCAGCTCTGAGAAAATGGGAGGTACGAGTGTGGCAGCTGCCCAGTGCAGGTGCCCTGCAGCTGGCAATGCCACTGACCACTGGTCACTCTGAAAATGCTGTGTTCCCCCTTCGGCCTGCACGTGATGGGAGATGGCAAAAGGTCTGAGAATTAAATCTCTGGATTTCAGAATGGCAGGAGAATCCAGATGCTCCCTGATGACCCAAAGCACGGAGTGGCTCTGCAGAAGGGGGAACACGAAGGGCACTGGCACAGGGCATGGCTGAGTTGCAGCCAGCGCACAGGGGAAGCGCAGCGAGCGCGAGGTCCCTCTGCTCATCCCCTGCCCTCTCACAGGGCTTGACATGCTGAGAACAGGGACTGGCAGCTGACCCACACTGAGGGGTCAAGGCTCAGCCCACGGGGCAGGAGCCTGAGCTGAAGGGGAAGAAAATTCATTCACTTTTCAGGTGGTTTTGTTGAGGCCCCAGGGTCTGAGTGAGCCCTGTGAGCGGGTTCCCCTTCCAGCTGCTCCTCGTCAGCCTCTCCTGAGCACGTGAGCCCGAGCACTTCAAATTTATGTCCCAAATCTCTGCTCGGATTAGAAGTAACTCTTCAGCTTTCTATCTGCACAGACGCTTTGAAGGAGAAGAGAGGGTCAGCCAGCCAATCTGTCTTTCAAATCAGGGATAAAAATTGACTTGTCATGGCAGAAAATTCTACCAAAGACTATTATTGTTGATTGATTTCTCCATGACAGAAGGTCAGATAAGCAAGAGCAGATAGATACCAAAGATAATGAACTTCCCCCTAGTAGCATTAAGCACAAATAAAATATGAGTCCCTGTAAACTGAATGTTACGTGAAGAATGGAACAAAAATTCCAACCTTTCCAGGGTGTCCTTCAAACCAAATTCACAAATACATCTACCTAACGTCTCTACGTCTCTAGCTACATTCCTACCTTCTCATAATACCTGAGTTTGCAATGCAACACATTCACATTACCCTGTTTAAAAAATACAAGCCATTAGAGGACTTGGTGCAGAAGATATCAGGAATGACTGTCCAGTGATTCTGTCTGGTCCGTTTGCTGCTTCCTTACCTGTCAGTTCAGGAAGGATTTTCTACTCCCTATGGCAAATGTGTATTTGGGAACGGATACTGCTGCCAATCAACCTTTGTAAAATTTGCTTTCTACAACAGAAAGTGGAACATTCATGTCTGTTTGTCATCATAACTGAATTTAGGTTTTTGGTTGTTGTTGGTACAGCATTAGTTTTGGGAGGCTGTTTTGGAAAACCACAGATTACCCAATAGATTATTTTTGTTGGATAGCTGGCAACAAGATGACTGCTTTTATGTACACTAATTAAAACACTTATTCATCAAGAGATTATAATAATTCAGTAACTGTAGAATAAAATTACTCCTATGCAATTTTAACAATTCCTTGTGTATAAAACAGCAAGCCAGAAATAACCCGTAATAAAAAGATCATATCAAGCTATTTGAAAATTAAACTTAAAAGCTGAGAAATACATTCTAACTCACAAACAGATACACTAAAATCTTCCCCTGAACACGTGAGGTATCGGCTGTATGCAGAAGGCTTTCCTGAGAATACACACGTGTCTCATTGTACTGTCAGAAAGCAAATGAGATTTATGGAACCACCTTTGGGTGCAGAGTTACACCGAGCTGAACCACTGCTGTGCCCAGCAGCTGTTACCCGTAACATCCTGTTTAAATAATGAAAAATTAACAGCTATGGACTTTTAGAAGAGGGAAACTGTTGAGCTGGGAGATGCCCAGGCGGGATGCCCACGGTGAGGCAGCAGCAGGGCCTGGCATGGTGTGACCACAGCCACTGGCACGGCCTGACCAGGACCAGGATCACAGCCCCCCTCGGGCCGCAACCCAGGAGCACCCCCTGGGCCAGAGGAGGGAGGGAAAGACGACTTTGGTGCATGGGATTTTTCTCCTGCTCACCATCACATTCATGCACAGCAGCTGCAGCCCTGCGGAGCTGTGCTTGCTCTGTGCCACGCAGCTGTCACCAGGGAAAGACATGAAGGTAGTGACTCGTCCCTCACACCCTGAAGGAACAGAAGTTGTTTCCACAAGTATTTTTAAATCAGCATTCAAACACTTATCGAGGAGCCACTTTGCTAAGTGAATGCCAGATTTACATCTAAGGAGGCAGGGAAAGAAATCCAGCCAAGGCTGTCTAAGAGAGTGACAGAATCTTTGAAGACTAATTCCTAATGAAGGAGATGAGATCAAGAGCATCTCATCCAAGCTCCCCATCATGAGCAGGAAATAACGAGGTCACTCACAAGAATGCCCAAGTTTAGCTAAACACCAGCACTCAGCAATCACTCAATCACCTCATCAGCTGTCACTAAACCAGTTCTCCATCTGGAGTTGTGGAGAGCCTGCGAGATGGAAAATCCAAGCCTTGCAAGACCTAGAACGCAGCAGGTAAACAAGTACAGCAGTAATGTCATTTTTCCTGGGATTCCACAAGGTCCTGGCAGGATATAACTATGGAACACCCATTCCCTGAGTCCAGCAGAGAAAGCCATGCCAGAGGACACTGGAGTCCCTCACCCCACTACACAGACTCCATTTGACACAGGATACATTAACTGCTCCCAAAATGGAGACTGCAATGCAGAAGCCTCAGGAGTCAGGCACCATGTTGGAGGAACACATTAACAGGGGCAATCCTGCCTCTTCTCTAAGTAGGTTTTTCCTGCTTTTGTAAACCTAAAATGGATTTTAAGGAAGTGATGATAAAGTCCTTACCGTTCTCTAGCAACAGGAGCACCTTTGTGTAATGCCAGGAGCCTGTTCTGAACTGCAGGAACACAATTTCAGAGGAATTGGCAGGTATTGTGGTAATAGTAAGAGGGAAGCTGGCCAGGAGGGGCTGGAGCAGACCCCACCTGCAGCTCTCCAGTCAGGGAGTCCCTCAGAGCACTGCCATCCCACTGGAAACCTGCATCTGGAAACTGCCAGGGGAAAAGAAACCAACTGCCTAGACAGACTTCTCCACTCCCTGCCTTTTTAAAATTAAAGAAAAAGCTTGGCACTTCTCTAGCACCCACTTCTCCAAAGTCGTCCCTTTGGGATACTAACAGCTCTGTCAACATTTGCTCTCTATGACAAATGCTTTGGATGCAAATCACGGAAAGAGCAGTGCATGAATAGCATCTTCTCCTTGAGGTAGTCTTAGTCATCTCGGTCCCCAGCCCCAAATACAAAAGAACTAACCCTAACAAACACTGTAACATTAAACATCTTCACATTCTGTAAACCGCTGGAGAATGCATCGGCTGCATTCTTACAGAACCATGTGCATCGTGTTGAAGATCATACATTCAACTCTGTCGTGAAATAAATATATAGGAAAAAGAGTAAAAAAACAAACAAACAAAAAAACAAACAAAAAAAGATTCTTGCTACAAGGGCAGGGAGGCCCACTGCCCTGTCTCCTGCCTGGATGCATTTGCCCCTGTCCCGGGGTGAGCCGGCTCCTGCCTGGGGCTCAGCGTAAGGCACCGGCCGGGGCCAGCTGCGCTCACTCTTTGCTCACGCTCGTCTTGCAGGAATGTAGAACGGCCTTAAAAAGGAGAGGCAGCTGCTCCAGGGGGACATTCACCATTTTTCCTGGTAAGAAAGAAACCAGAATTAGCAGCCACTCCTGAATCAGGTTTCAGAGACACCTAAGCCAGCAGCAGTGGAGATGGTTTTACCTTGAACCTCTCGCAGAAACAGTTAATCATCCCACAGCTACATTAGACATTTGATATGCATTTGGACCCAATATGATTTATTATTTACTGAATAGAAAGCAAAATAAATGGGCAAAGTCAGATCAAAATGATTTCTCCACAATGGAGAAGTATTTATACAAAGTGGGAAAGGCTAAATCCCATCTCACCTCAAACCCCCTTGTTGATCTCTGTGAGTAAATTATGAGAGCTACTCTGAGATTATTACATAGCTCATTATGACAGAGTAGGATGAAGCATATGGAGCCTTGACACAGGGAGGCAAGCATCTCCCTTTGCCATAACATTCAGGAACAAACAGTTTTAGTAACACCAGACCTTGGAGATCTAATTAGCAACACAACTGCAGTTGAGAATTAATTCACCTGCGGATTTCCGAGGTCCGGACGAGGAAACCTGGGGGTTACACTGGTCTGCCTGAACTCTGCTGATCACTTTCTGCTCAGTACAGGGATCTTTCTAATTCTGATGAGATAACTACTCAAACCAAGATTACATTCTTTTGAGACAAAGTGCCCCCCAGCTGGGAGTGAAAGAAGAATAAGGGGAGACTGAACAACGTTATTGAAAAGTGTCAGGTTGGAGCAAGGCACCTCTTCCCACAGTGGGACCAACCCTGTGCCCACCAGCATCACCAGGATACCTTGCCAAGTGCCCCTCAGACTGGATGTGCTCAGGGCAATGGGATGGGCTTAAAGATGGGCAGAAGCTATGAAAGGAAATGGTCCCACACAAACACCCTCAACCAAAGTCCACAACAATTTCCCTGCAGTAAGTTAATTATCTTTTAGAAGCAAATGTCATCACTTGCTCTCAGCAGGAGGAGTGCTCAGAAGTTACCTGCAATATACCGAATCTCTGGCAGACACATCATTAAATCCGGGAAGCGGTTTGGCTGGTGGGGGTATTTGTACTCTGTGAAGTCCTGGCAAACGTACCAGTACCGCTTATTCAGCTGCTCCAGCTGGGAGGCGTTAGTCAGACCCCTGATATCTGGAAAGGAATACAATTAGACCAATGAAAATCTGACAAAAACATCTCAGGAGAGCAGCAATCTAGTACCTACTGCCGCTTCTTCATGACAGACTGATTTCTGGCACTCTGATCTGGGTTTCTGCTTTGGAGACTGGCTTCCAGCACCCTGTTAGACCAATAGTAAAATTCCCAACTCCCCTCCTGCTGTGCCTACATCATGGATGCATCTTTGTATGTGTGTCTGCATCCAAGATTTCTCTCCACAAAAGGCTGGGAAGAGAACAGCTAATGTCCTACAGTGCTCATTTACAGCTCAGTGAATGCTCTTGGAGAGAACAGCCCCAGCAACCTGAAATCCCTGCCTGGAACAACACAGCGGAGTGTCAGGGTTTGGTCCTCACAGCACATCAGTGTAACACCTCCTCAGACAGGAACACATTGGTTTTAGCTGTATCATCTTGGCTGAGGACAGCTCTCAGCTCTACAATTCAAGACATCATCACATTTCTCCCCATCTGCTTAGGAATTATGTCACGGGAGCTTTATAAACTTGTCAAGTTCTTATTTTTAAATTTAGCTTTGCCAGTGTCAGGCAACACACACAAAGGGAAAATGGAAAGGCAGGAATTCCCATTGGCAGCGTGACCAGCAGCATGGGCCCTGGCAGGTCCTGGGGAGGATCCAGCACAGGAGTGAGGAAGCTGCAGAGCCTCGGGGCAGCCTCGGTGCAGGGAGAACATCTGACGGAAGAGGCATTCATCTACTGCCCAAAAGCTGACTTTTAAAAATAAGTCTCAGGTATTTCACATAAAAAATTGCAAACTTCAACTAAAAATAAAAGAAGACAGGAAGTTAGTGAAAATACATTTTGGAAAACAATGGAGCCAGCTCGAGAAGTGCATTATCCAGTGTCAGGAAACTGCCCAGGGAAGCAAACCGGAACCTCAGCCCGGCACAGATTGAAGTGTCAGCATTATCTCCCTCTGGAAATGAGCGGGGGAGGAGGCAGCCCACAGCACATTTTTACAGACTGCAACTATCTTTCACTGTACAAAAGACTTTGGGGACATTTATTTCCAAAATTACAGCTGAACACTGTTCACTGAGCATTTGTCTCTGCATGGATTTTGAAATGCCCAGGGTCTTGAAGGAGCCTGAACTGTCAGCTTTAATATCCTGCTTGATCAAGAGGAGGATACAGCCCTTTCCTAGGCTGAATTCATGGCCTGCATGTAAACACTTCATTTGTGATTACCTTTCACTGTGAAAAGCCAGATTTAGGTATAGAACCTAAAAAGCAGGAACCCAGCTAAGAGACCTAAGGGTATATCCTGAAGGTAAACATTTTAATGGGTCTGAAAATCTCTAAAAAGAGAGAAACCAGTCTTACAAATTCAACCTTTGAAGCATAAAAATGAGCAAGTGAGGCTGGTACCTCCTCTTTGCTGCCTCACCTTGGTTGAGGAAGTTGATGGCTTTCATGCAGGCATACTCCTCGTTGCTGACCTTCAGCTGGTTGAATTTGCGAAAGAGGTAGATCAGCCGCTCCATCACCTCCATCCCCTCTTCACTGAACCTGGAGGACAGACATCACACATCAGCACACACAGCACACGGACTGGACAGTCAAGGCATGAAGTTTATTAAAGTAACTTCAGGGATTTTAACACCTCACAAGAGAATTTTTTAAAAAAAGTCATCAAAACTTCCTGAAGTCTGCTGGTACCAAAAATAAGGAGGAAAAAGGTACAGATGCAGGATCATAGAACCATGGAATGGTTTGGGTTGAAACTACCTCGAAGCTCATCCAGTCCCATCCCCCTACCAAGGGCAGGGACACCTTCCACTTGCCCATGTTACTCAGAGCCCCATCCTGCCTGGCTCAGGGATGGGGAGTTCACCATCTACAGATATTTGTAGAGAAAAAAACCCCTCTTGGTGATTCAGTTCCCCACCAGCCTGTTCTGACAGCAGAGAAGGTTTCACAGGGCCAGGAATCTGCAGCAAAGCCAGTGACAGAGACAGGCAGCACAGGGCACATCCCAAAACCTCCTGGGAAATTGTCTAATGGACATTTTGTGGGAGCAGAATGAGATCCTCTGCTAAAGAGGGTGCCACACTTCATCAGGAGTAATGCCCCACATGTGCACCATGAAAAAGCCATGGGGAAGGACCATGGAGTGGAGCGGGTGGGTGTGGAGGGCTGTGGATATCTGCAGGCACCTCCAGACCATCCCACACCTGCCCAGGGCCAGAGCAGCCTCTTGGGAACACATCTCACAGCAATACCCCTGGCTTCAAAGCAACTGCATCTTGCAGAAGCGCTCAGAAGTGGGACAGAAGTGTTTCGGGAAGCTTCAGCGTGCTCTGGCATTGTGCAGCACAAAGAATAAGAGCACAGGCAGCAAGCCATCTCTGAATAGAACAGAAATAGAACCTTTTTCACTGAAGAATACCTTATTTTGGCATGTGTGTTTGTTTACTTCAAAGTTATTTGTAAAATGCATGGTGGGGTTTGACCTCTGCGAAGTGAAAACAAGCTGTCTGAACTCGGGGTCAGTTCTTCAAGAAAGTAATATTGTAAGTGATGAAAGCCTTGTCGGCTAATCTAAAGTTGTACAAGTTTTCTTGCTCTCCAGTTGACATTAAAAATCTTGCAGGTGCAAGATTGCAAAGCTCAAGAAGTTAATGAGCACAAAGACCACTCAGTCATCTGTTGGGTTTCTTTTTAGAGCATGCACATTTTTACCAGCCACTCATCACTTCATAAATCCAGGAGAGCTCTTCTCTCATTCCTGCAGTTGAACTGTCTTACTTTTCTGCACATACTTTCCTCCTCCTTTCAAACAAAGCTGTTCTGTTTTTCACAGCCCTATTTCTTCTCGAGGACTGACTCCTCCACACACTTTTCCTCGCAGTTTACACTAGGCAAGTTTCTGGCTGGGAGTTATCGGGATCAGCTGGGGAGGAGGGGGAAGGGAAATGCTATCAGGAGTGCTGGGGGAGGTCAGGAGTCTATTCATTTCATATTCATCTTCAGAAAAACAGCACAATAAAAGAAAACATTTGATCTAGCAGGCAAACAGAACATTTAGCCAGTTGTCAGAAGCAATTAAAATACAGGGGCTGTGGAGCTCATTCTATGCCTTTGTTTGTCACCTATGCTTTAGCACTGCTCTTGTCATTTTGTTAAGAGCAGAAATTAACCCTGAAGTGCCAGACCATCCCTGCTCAGCAAGACTTCTCCAGCCAGGTGTGAAGCTCCCTTTGCAGACATTCCTGATCTATGCCAGAGGAGCTGGGGGCTCTTTGAGAACACCCACAAATGGGACACCTGTCCAAAAGGACCCCTCTCAAATCCAAAGGGATCAGCTTTTTCACGAGTGCTTTGGACAGGGAGACTGATAGCCATGAGCTATCCCATTGCTGCTGGAGACAGTCAAGCCATGGCTGAAGGACCATGAAGACCAGAGGGAGGGAGCCATGCAGCTCCAGACCCCTCATCTGTGCAGCTTCCTGCTAAATGGCTTTTTGGGTGTGCATTCTCCCAGGTTACTAACGACAATTAATGACACTTGAAAAGCTGAATCACAAGGAGAGACTGCAGAAGCATTCCTCTCCCCAGAACACCTATTTTCATCCATGTGCACGGATCTTCTCTTGAAGGACCTTCAAGGCAACCAGCTCTGAATTGCCGGTTGCTGCAGGGAGAGGATTCCTCCTTTGTCTCCTTGTCTTACCTCTCGCTTGTATTTATCACAAGCTCAAAATGAAACAAACACTTCTCTTGTGATGCTCTGACCAGGACAGCAGGAACAAAAGGACAGCTGAATGCAAGAACAAGTGTCATTGTGGTTTTCTATGACCCTCAGTGTTCCTTGCAGCAGCGGCACCAGATGCACGATGAATGGCTGTGGGGAGCAGCGCCGCACAGGAACCTGTCCCAGGAAATGAGACACCTGGGGCCAGCTCCCTGCTCCCCGCCCTGGGCTCAGCCAGCCCTCTGCTTGTCACAACAGATGCACAAAGGAGCCCCCAGGAACCATGAGACACTGCAATGGCTGAGGACCACAGCAGTGTTTTAAATCTCTGCTCATCGGACATCCCCTGGTGACTCTGGCAGCACTGTGAGCCCAGCAAGGGCAGAGAGCAAAGGGCAGGTGTTTAAAGGGAGGATGAGCAGCAGTTTCTCCAAATCCTACCTGTTCTGCCATATTATGATGAGATTGGGACTCTTCTACCAAAAGATGAATCTCTCTGGCACCAAGATTACAAAATAAAATATCCAAACAAAAAAACAACACCCTGAGCAACATGATAAATGAAGGGCAAGTTCCTCAGAGCATCAGACAGTCTGTATCATGGAAAAAACAAGAGCTAAGTTGCAACATCTTTAAATTTATCTAATCTAAACAATGAAATAGCAATTAATAATGAACAAATTGATAATACAGATAACCACCTTTGTGAACAACCTTTCCACTGGCCCAAAGAGTTTTTAAATAAGACTTTCTTTCCTGTGTGCCAGGATTACCCAAAGTGTTGATTAATTCTGCCCTCTCTATAAAAAAGTGGCTTGTAGGGCTGTGTTGGAGGACAACAGCATTGCTACATGGAATTCAAACAGCCCCACACATCACTGTGCCCTTCCCCTGCAGAAGGAAGGGGAACACTGACTAACCAGGATGGGCTTTTTAAGCCTGGAACAACTGTTCTCTAAAAACCAGGAAAGGAAAACAGCCCCAGGTGAAGTGACCTGTCCCAGAGGGTGGTCAGAGGACACCTGACTGTTGGGCTGCCATGGCTCCTCATCTCCAGCTCTCGCTGCCTCACCTGGGCTCAGCCCATCTCACCTGTGCAGCTCGTCATCAGAGGGAGAGTACTTGGAGGTGACATCTGCAAGGTCACCAAAGATCTGCTTGCTGTAAACAGTCAGCGAGGAGAGCAGGATCAGCTCCTGCCACGTAGAGCTGAGCAGGCAGGTATAGTCCTTGATGGAGAGCTCGCAGAAGAACGGCAGCTTCTTGATCCAAGCAATCTGCCTGAAAAGCAATTCATCTGCCAGACGACACAGCAACGCAAACAGCTCCGCCTGAGTCACTTTATACCTGCAGGCACAGTTAATACAAAGGCAGAAAAAACATTAAAAACATCGAATGACATCACCTGATGAGGCACTTGGAAATGAGGCAAATGCCAAAGGAATTTGGCAGCGCCCAGGGTGGCACCTGGTGACAGGAGCCACGATGGTCAGCACCCACCCTGCAGCCCCTGGGGCCACCCACCTGCCCAACACCCAGTCTGCCCAGACCCTGCAGCCCGTGCACCCCAGCCCCAGCCAGACAGGACAGGGTCTGTCCCCCCGCCCCGGGGCTGCCCCACGCACCCGTCCTCGATGAGCATGGGCGTGCCCAGCGGCTCCAGGTCCTCGGCACACACCAGCTGGCTGATGAGGCTGTGCGACTGCGGGTCCAGGCTGCGCGGCTGCGGCGCCACCAGCGCCGAGTGTGCCGAGTAGCTAAAAAGGTGCGGCAGGTACTGGTAGTGCGTGGACACCGGCGTGCCCAGGTACTGATCCCTGAGTGCAGCGAACCCGTTCAGCTCCACGGACCTACTGGAAAAGGAGAAGCTCTTCAATACACCCCCAAAAGTCTGCCTGATTTGTTACGATGTCACATCCAGCTCCACCAGAAACAAAAGGAGGGAAAGCAAAGAGAATGGAAATGCTTTTGTGGTTAGACCCTGCCCTGGAAAGAGCTGGGTGTGTCCAGCCTGCATGTCCAGCCTGGCTGGGCACTGGTTCCACGGGATGGGAGAGCTGGGAGCTCATGAACATCTCACTTCTCAGTTCAATTCTTTTGAATCCAGGGCCTGTTTGTCTTAGAACACAATCAGAGAGGTAAGAACCTGCTGCATGACCAGTTTCAACAAAGATGCACTCACGTGTTTTCCCTACACTGACCCCAAGTATCATTCAGGGAAAGAAATCCAAGATTCCTGTAACACCAAATTCTTCCAGGGGTCATTCCCACCTTGAAGATGGAGTAGAAACAGGTGAAGGCTGGTTGCTCTCAGAAACTCCATTTCCAGGGGAACTGTGGTCACTGTCTCCGTTGTTGCTCCATGATATGTTTGCCTCTCCCTCAAATTCTTGCCCAGACATAATTCTCTCAATCTCTTCCTCTGATATCTGTCAAATACAGGACACAATGGTTACTTTGGCTGGGAGCAGAAAAGCAGAGCCTCTGTTTGCAAACACCTTGTTCAGTCACATCCAACAGGGCTGAGCCCCTGCAGGTATCACATCCTTCTTCTGCATTTAACAACACACATGAAAAATTCTATTTACAGGTAATCGTGGTGACCTCCAGCTCCAGCAGTAGCATTCAAGTGAGGATAGCACAGCAGACAGGAACTGACACATGAAAAGATGATGTCAGATGGACACGGCAATGAGCTGTAAATCAGCCACTGTCACACTGAAAAACCTGGGAGTAATTGAGGCCAGTGCATTGGGAACATCACTCAGGACTGGCAGAGGGAAAGGCAAACAGGAGGTGGAGCAGGCTCTGGTTTGATAAAGCAATCAAGAGAGGCAAGGTGACACATATAAAATCAGTCTGGAAAACATTTACAGGGAGACAGAGTTCCCTATTTCCCTCCACATAAGACCCAGATGGCACCTGAAGTAGCAATTGAGCCTCTAATACTTAAGTTCTAGAGAGTAACATATACAAAGCTAAAATGAACTAAAAATTGAGTTCGCTGTAATATAAAGTTTCAAGAAAGTGCTGGACATGCTCCTGGAGAAATGATCCATCACTAATGGGGAAAATGCAATGAAAATTGAGAGGCTCTTTTTTCTTTTAAAATTCTGTATATGTCCCTTAATACAAACAGCAGAAAACAGGTTTGTGTGTGTCTGACACTGACCACAGGCACTGCCCAGCAGGGCACAGCAGAGCTTTCTTGGCTCCTCATGCTTTGGGCTGGGCTGAGTGCTCCTTCCCAGGCACCCAGACTCACAGAAATTGCTTTCAGTGTTATTTCTATTTTGCTAAAATAAACAGTAAACTTTTAAAAGACCCCTTTTCCAGAAGCAAGCTGGAAATGGCCATCATTTCTCAGGCATGTGGCACAAGCTGCTGTGCTGAATTACCTTGTGCTTTACAAGGCATCTCTGGACAAGCTGTGCCATCAATCAGACAGACATTTACTGGTGCCCTGCTTGCCACAACTGAAGGGATTGCAGCAGGCAGATTGAGATTTACTGGGAGTCATGGAGGGACAGATGTCCTTGTGTGGCTCACAGAGGACAGGGTACCGTGAGCCTGTCTGTGTGTCCATGCAGCATCCTGGGACAGGCAGCACCCAGCCCCAGTCACCAATCTACAGCCCATGGTGTGGTTCTGACAGAGTCAGAGCCAGCAGGAGGCACAGCCAGGGATGATGGAGGCTCAACCAAGCCATCCCCAGCCCAGGCTGAGCTGCTGCTGTGGTCTGAGCCCAGCCCAGCCAAGGCCAGGAGACCCAAAGCTGAAGGGAACCATGGAGGAACAGGCACATGTGCTCACCTGGACAGGTCCAATGCTTTTGTTTCTGCCTCCTGGCATGCCATCCTCCCTGATTGCTGAAAGACACAACCAAACCTGAGTGAGGAACACAGCTGCCAGGTATTCCCAAAGCACATAAGGAAATACCTATTTATGTTTTCTTCCTACAAAAGAAGTTTTTATACATTAAAATATTCATTATTTTATTAAAGAAGTTTACAGAGAAACCTCAAGTGCTTGAGCAGCACACACGATGGTTTTCACCCCAAAAGGCACAGATACATTGATGGGGCTACAAGCATTACTCAAGGATTTTAGTTTCTTCATGTGCTCCTCGAGGGACAGGTAATGACAAAATAGCAATCCTTTATCACAATTAATTCCAGCATAATTTGAGAAGTGGCACACAGTAAGGAACCCTATTTGATCCCTGGAAATAACCCAATGAACGCCCAGGAGTGTTGGAAAATGGGATGTGGAGGCCAGCAGGTCCAACTCCACTGCCCACAGCCCCCTGAAGCACCACGAGCCAGAGTCCACCCAGAGGGACACCAGCAGTGCTGCCACCAACACAAAGCACAGCACTGCTGACCCTGCTGGCACTTCAGAGGGTCACATCACCCACAGCCACCACAGAAAATGGAGATGCTTGACCCCAATGGTTGTTTAAAACTCAAATTACCACACTGAGCTGCATTTCAGAGGGGCAGCCTCATTGCTCAGCTGCATTTTTAAGGCTCTTTACACAAATTCCAGGGAGCCCCAGTAAAGTCCAGCTAAGGGGATTCATCTGGAGCAGCTTCTCTACCTTCCAGAAGCCAAAGGCAGCCCTGCTCCTCGTGTGCCTCCCCTCCCAGGCTGCTCCCCCCTGTTTATCAGGGCTCCGTCTCTTTCCCACCACGACCTGGCCAGACTTGGCAGAGGCTCTCCCCAGCTGCACAGTGACCTTGCTGCTGCACAGCCTCACCCTGCCTGCCCCACAGGGCTGCAGGAGGCCCTCCCAGAGCAGAAAATGACACAGGATTTAAGCAGAAATTTCTGTCCCAGAAAAGCCACGCTGCTGCTTGGTTTGAGGCATCCTCAGCTCAAATCCTCCTCGTGTGCCTCGAGGCTGCTCCTGCACTCAGCAGGGCAGAGGAAAGGGCCATGGGACCTTAACTGTGGCTTCCCAAACCCCAACCACTGACCCAGGCAGTGCACAGCACTGGCTGCTTATTTCCTATGAAAGTTCTTTATAAAAAATACCAGTTTCTCACAAAAAAAAAAAAAAAAAAAAAA
>VWYP01020528.1:124976-145016 GCA_013400435.1 Pycnonotus jocosus | reverse complement strand
TCGGAACGGCAGCGAGCTCGGCAGAGACCGTGTCCGGGAGCACAAAGGGCCGGGGCGTCCCGCTCCTGCTCCCCATCGACCCCACAGATGGGGGTCCCAGCCCCACGCTGGAGGCGGCCAAGGCACCGCGTCCTGCCCGGGCAGCCCGGCTCAAAGAGCAGATTGTGCTGCCCCGGATCAGGCCGGCCATGGGGAGAGCTGAATAGAATTAACCCTCTGTGAACTAAAACAAAAACATTTGTGTGCCCAGCTGGGAGAAAGGTTAATTTAAATGGACAAGCCTCCTGTAAAAAAAAAAAAAAAAAAAAGGAGGGGAAAGAAAGANCATTTGCATATCAAAAACTCATCTGTGAAATGCAACTTCTCCCGGGCAGGGGAGCCCCGGCCCCGCCGCCGCCTCCCCCCGACCCCAGCCCCGCGCCCCACGGACCCCCCGGTCCCTGCGGGCGGAGCTGCCGAGGGGCACGGGGCGCTGCGGGACCCTCGGCCAGCTCCATTGTGCGGGACGGGGAGAGGACCCATCCTTCACTCCAGCCAGTTGTTGCACAAAGAGTTTGGAACAAAAGCCCGCACACCAAAATGTGACCGCGGCTGGGGACGGGCGCGAGGGGCTGGGTGGCGCTGCCCACGCTCACAGACCGACTCCGAGTTTAGTCGCTGTCTCAAGTGATCAACTTTCGCTGATCCAATTTTAGCAAAATAAAGCTCCGTGCGCGGTCCCTGCCCTCGCTCCTGCGGNTTATATTCGATGAACACAGGGATTAAATTTTCTGTGCCTTGGCCCCTTGACGGAACGGCAGCGAGCTCGGCAGAGACCGTGTCCGGGAGCACAAAGGGCCGGGGCGTCCCGCTCCTGCTCCCCTTCGACCCCACAGATGGGGGTCCCAGCCCCACGCTGGAGGCGGCCAAGGCACCGCGTCCTGCCCGGGCAGCCCGGCTCAAAGAGCAGATTGTGCTGCCCCGGATCAGGCCGGCCATGGGGAGAGCTGAATAGAATTAACCCTCTGTGAACTAAAACAAAAACATTTGTGTGCCCAGCTGGGAGAAAGGTTAATTTAAATGGACAAGCCTCCTGTAAAAAAAAAAAAAAAATACAGGAGGGGAAAGAAAGAGGCAGCCTGCAACCTTGTTCTCTGTACTGTAAAAAGATGTTCTGCTCACAGAGAGTCTCGTTTTAAAAAGCAGCAAGTGAGTACTGGAAAGAAAAGAGAAATGCTGCACTAGAGGAATGGCCAGTGCATCTCACTCTGCTCTGCCGTTCCAGTAATGAAATCCCAAACTCATGGTCTTATTCCACCTTGATTCTGTTTCTGCCCAAGCAGAGTTCAATCAAAAGAAAACCCCCATAAAAACCCCAGAAATCATCAGCTGCTCCTTTTCGGCTCGGTATAAATCAAGAGCGTGCAGCTGATGAAACCCATCACCCTTCCCCTGCNGCGCTGCCCACGCTCACAGACCGACTCCGAGTTTAGTCGCTGTCTCAAGTGATCAACTTTCGCTGATCCAATTTTAGCAAAATAAAGCTCCGTGCGCGGTCCCTGCCCTCGCTCCTGCGGCCGCAGGCTCTGAATTAACGCCTGGGTTACACTGGGCTTTCAACCGATGCATTACAAAGCAGTAAGATGAAGACCTGACCTACCTGCCTAAAACCTATTCTCTTGGCCCTGTTGAAGCTGTCTGGATGTGCGACCACTGAGAACGATGCTGAATTAAGAAAATCTGGACCTAACCCCACCCCCAGCAGTGCGGGCTATGGGAGCAGGGCCTGGCACAACTGGAACAGCGACTTTCTCCAACGTGTGTTACCAAACACGCAGTGTTCTCTCCCGAAATATTCCATCCTTACTCTGAAGAGGAGCTTTACCGCTGTCTTCAGTCACAGAGAGGAAAAAAGGCTGCAAATACCAGGGGGTGCAGCGCCGGTCCCGGGAGGGAGAGCGGGCGCTACCGAGCGCCTCCGTGACCCCGATACTATCCATAATTAACGATACTAAAAAAAGCTCCTCCAGATGGTCGGAGGGATTATGAAGTTTAAAATATAAACAAATTAAGCCACAAAACAAACTAATACCCTTTTTTTTTTTTTAATTGCATAATCCTGCTAGCAGCCCAGGGCTACGCTGCCCGGCCCCCGCATCCCGGGAGCCAGGAAAAGGGAGGAAAAGGGAGGAAAAGGGGAAAGCCCGCACGGCTCCTTCTCCCCGCGGTCCCGCACCCCGCGGTCCGAGCCCCGCACGCCGCATCCCCCGGGCGCAGGGACGGGGCGGCCCCGGCCCGGTAGCNGGCGGCGGGCGGGCAGCCCGGCTCGGCCATCGCCGCCGCCGCGGGCCGCCCTATGCTAACGACGTGATGTCAGCGCCGCCCCCGCCGCACCGAACCGCGGGGGCCCCGCCCGCCCCACACAGGCACTGAGCCACCGGCTGCGACCGACCGGCACAGCGACCGACCGATCGTCCGACTGACAGACGGTCTGACAGACCGACACACCGATCGTCCGATCGACAGACCGACCGACAGACTGGCTGAGACCGACACACTGACCGACAGAGCGATGGACAGACCGATTGTCCGACCGACAGACCGAGACTGAGTAGCCGGCTGAGACCAACCGACAGACCGATTGTCCAACCGACTGACCAACTGACAGACTGACTGACAGACCGACTGACCAACAGACTGACTGACCAAGTGCGCGACTGACAGACCAACTGACAGACTGACTGACAGACCGACTGACCAACAGACTGACTGACCAAGTGCGCGACTGACAGACCAACTGACAGACTGACAGACTGATCAGTGCCCCTGCCGTGAGGCACGGCCTGGGTGGTTGCCAGGAGGCGTCAGACACTGGCCATCACCACCAACCACCGGCTGCTGGCCACCAGCCATCGCCACTGGCCACCATTTTGCACAGCCCTTCCACTAGCTTCCCAGGGAAATGGAGAGGGGTGTTCACTGCAGTGTGAAACAGGTACCACCAACACACACATCAACAAAATCCAGGCATCCCCAGTATAAAAATAAAAGCTGCCCAGAGCAGCTGTGGCTGCCCCATCACTGGGCGTGTTCAAGGTGAGGTTGAACAGGGCTTGGAGCAACCTGGTCCAGTGGAAGGCATCACTGGCCACAGGAGAGTGTGGAACAAGATGAGCTTTAAGGTCATTTCCAACCCAAATAAATCTGAGATTTTATGACTCTATGAAAATCATTTCTTTAAACTGATAGCAAGTATTGGCCAAAAACCTTATGCTTAGTTTTAATCACCAGTGAAAAGCAGTACAGACACAGGCAGTGCCAGCCAACAGGCACAGCTCACAATGCTCAGGCCAGTGCCCTCAGGGAAGCCCTTCCCATGCTCACACCTGGACTGGGATTTCCAGTTCCCCCAGGACTGGGAATTCAGGTGCTGCTTTGGTGGGGGTCACCATGGGGCAGGGGACTGGAGTCTTCCTCACAGGGGTTTGCACAAGTGAGATGCTGGAGTTAAAATGGAACACAATAAATCCATGACTGATTTAGCTGCCCCCATGAAAACAGGTACCACTGGCAGCTCTGGTTATGGAGAGCTCTTTGTCAGACACAGCTGTGTGTGTCTGCACCAGAGAATATTTTCAGGAAGCTCTTCTGCCTCTTCATCCTCCCTGTGGGATGAACTCGGTCTGGGCTACAGTGCAGCTCATGTGTCCTTAGTGCCCAATAAACTGTCCTGGTGCTCAGCTGTGTTTGACCAGCCCAAACCAATGCTCACCACACCACAGCATTTAAGGGAAGGCTCAGGAGCGTTTCTGCTGATGCCCAATCCAACCTGTCCTCCACATGTCTGGATGTCTAAAAACTGGCTCTGCTCAAAAGCCACAGTTTGCTTCTGTTCCTCATCCTGAGGACTGCAGCACCCAACTGTGCTCTGAGAAATGGCTGGCTTAGAATAAACAAGGCACAGAGGCAACAAAAGAGGTCATATTTCACTCCATCCCAAGCCTGAAATTTTATTGCTTTCTGGTGACATCCAGCAATGCAAGTAACCTCGTGAGCATGCAGGGCAGGGCTCAGTGGTGTCCTGGCAGGCCGGGCCCCCTGCTCCAGCTGACCCTGCTTGGGCAGGGGATCTGGCCACCAACCCCAACCCTTCCATGATTCTCTCTACTCACAGTCCTGTTTTTAACCCAGTATTTCTGCACAGCAGGTGCACGTGCAGGAGCAAACTCTCGCAAGCCCATGCTGCACTGCTTTGCTGATGCTGTAAATCCGTGTAGCCCCGTGTCAGTCCAGGAGACCCTCGTGGGGCTGAGCTCCCCTTTTCACCGTGGCAGTCACCAAAGCCGGGCTGGGTGAGGAGCCCTCGCAGCATGGCCAAGGTAAGCCAGCCCTGGCTGCACTATTGACACAGCTGTTTGCAATTGTGCTGCTCCCAGAGCTCCACATTCTTCATCCCATGTGAGCCCTTCGCTGGCTCCCGGCACCCCTCGGAGAAGTGTGACCAGAATGCAGAGTGCTTATTTTGTAAAGCCGCAGTGTGCTGTGGACACAGCAGGCTCAAACGAAGCAACTTAATCTCGAGATAACACAAAGTTGCTCTCACAACTGCTGTTTGGACCCAAAACACAGACACACCAAAAAAACCACCCCAAAACAAACCCAAAACCCGCCCCCCTCCTAATTCTGAAACTGCAAGTATAGACAAAACCTGGCTGGGAAAATGATAATTGCCCAAACAACCCAAATCTTCCAAATTATTCAAAACTCACACTAAATACACGTCAGTTTATCCATAATAAATCCTTAGGGGCAGAAAATAATTGCAGAGGTCCGAAACTATTCTGTAAAATCACACTGAGAATAGGCAGAGGGCAGGCAAAGAGACAAGAAAAATGAGTTTTGTTGTCTGATCCAAACAGCAGCAAGCCTGGGCAAAAGAAAAATAAAGTAGCTGGTTCTTATTTTAGCCCGTATCAGCTAATTCCCACCCCAGACAGAAAATCCTTGTGCTACTGTAACCAATATCTAAGATTTTATAATGACACCAGTTCATAACAGAAAAAGCCAAAAGCATTGCCAAAAAGTGGGCAAGTGGCACTGCTGCCTGCAAGGGATTTATTGTCCTGATGTTAAAGCCATAAGGGACAGGCACAGGAAACAAGAGGAGCTACTGCCCCTCTCCCCTGGTGCTCCCTGGTCATGTTCCCTGAGATCATCATCCCAAAGAGGAGGAATTCTCTAAAGATGTGACATTTTTCAGAAATATGGAGATGAAGAGCCGTCATGAGCCAGTACCAAAACGGATTGAACAGTGCCAGGCCAGGCCAGCACAGCTCTCCCAGGACACTCTCTGCCAAAACCATCACTCGCCACAGCCAATCCCAAAAACTTCAATGAAAACCCCAAATTTGGGCAGAGCAGGGCTGGCAGAGCTGTGCGGCCCCAGGACAAGGGCAGCCCTTCCTTGAGCTCTTGTTGTCCCACCCACGGCCACAGTTTCATAATTCCCGTGCTCCAGCGAGGCTTTGCCCATTTTCATGACAATCGGGGCTCTGTTGTGTCCCCGAAGTTTGAGCCATCGGCCCCTTTGTGGCAGGAACAAAGTCCGGGCTGTGGATAACAAAACCCAGCACATCTCGGCAACAAACCCAGGGCTGCCCCCACACCACTGAGCTGGCCACGGACCAAACTACAACACTGGAGGGGATTTGATTTCAAGCAACAAACAGATCCTAAGGAAATACCCGACTCCTGGCTTAGTTTTCATTGTACCAATAACGGTGCTGGCAGCACCTCCGCTGTGCAGCGCTGGAGCCCGCACGGGTGGGCAGGAGCAGGAACCTGGGGAACGAGACCCAGTGCTCACAGCCAGAACCAACCTGGAGTGCAAATGGTGCTGAATAAACGATAAAAATTCAGATTAAGACACCTCAATAGCCTCAGTACTGTGGGTGTTACTGCTTTCAGGCACTGCAGTGAGAGAATTGGCTGGAGGTAAACACAGAGTGTACTTCCCCCAAAAGATCCATTCCACTCACTATGCATGCAGCTATTTCAGAGAAAAAAAATTAAAAATTAATATAAAATTGCTTAGAGGAGCTGTGGAAGGAACTGCAAGGAATGATAATAAACATCTACCTGATGTCTGAGCTGTTCTGTGATACTGGCTTAACAACAGATTGGGTAATTCCTCTCCTCCCTGGTGTTAAACACTCCAGGAGCGTGGTGTTAATAATTCTAATGAAGGTGGTCACTTGGTGCACATAATATTAAGCAATTTTCTCCTTCTTACTAATCTGATAGGTCGTTGTGTAAATTGAATCCTTCTATCAATTTCCGGTTTTATCTGTTTATTTCTATTTTTATTCGCCTGGCTACCGAATTTGCCATCCCAGTCAATTGAGTGGTTACAAGAAGCGTTTCATTGCACCTCGCTTGGTGGGTGACAAACAGCAGAGAGCAGCTCTGTGTAACAGAGGAAAAGACAGGGGGGAGGTTAAGGGCTCCTCAGAGAGGTCATCTTCAGAGGAAAAAAGGAAAACAAATGGGATTGTAGGCATGAGAAGTATATGGTTTTACTGCCTTAGTGGGAAAGTACAAGAAAGGGGAATTGCAAAGGGAGAAGCTTTACATTTCTATGAGGAGGCAATCGAGCTCTATTTCCTTCCATGGGATGGCTCCATCCATTCTAAGAGCGCATCTCCTGTAATTCCCAGTAACCAAATCAGGTTACACAGCATCAGATCACACTGGAAAACACGGGGAAGTCCTGGGGCTGGGTCCCTGTTACCAACAAGAGCCTCACAGAGCCCTGAGCACTGCATGGCTGGAGCAAGGAGGGACCCCTGCACCTTCTCCTGTGGGCAGCTGTTTGTCCCAGGGGTTGGTATTCAGGCACAGAGCCCGCAGGAGATGCAGCAGTGGGGCTGTGTCCTGGGGTGTCCTACCCACAGAACCCCAGTGCATCCATCAGCCAGCGTGCACACAAACAAACCAAAGCTCTTCATCCAAACCTGGGCAGAAGATGATGTTTAGCAGGGTGCAGGAACAGAGGAAAGGCCTGTAGGCCAGGAGGCAAAGAGTATCTCCCAGATTTGAAGAGGTGTGAAAATTCTGTGCATTAAAGTGATAAACTGAAAAGCCAAAACATGACTTTATGCCAGACTTACACAAATTGCAATCACACAGCTAAACCAGCCCGCTGCAGTTGCTGGTGTTTTAAATAATAGCAACAACACACCAACTTGTTATTATAACTGTAGTTATTATAGTTCTGTATTAATTCCACCTTGGTGGTGAGCAGCAATTTTTTGTATGCCCAGGGAACAACAAACAAACAGCAAGGACATTTCCTCAAATTTCAGGTCAGATGGCAAAACAAAGAAGAAAAAGCCTTCGGAATTACAACTGCAGACAACCCATTGCTGGGACTGTGGCGGCTTGGGAGCTTCTTTGGATCATCAGGTGTTGGGGAAAGTCCTGTTTGGGAACATCCTGGCTGCTCCATGCCTCTTACACACCCGTGAGACCCAGCAGAGGGACAGGGAGGTGACAGAGAGACCTGGGTCACACGTGGGATGTGGCCAAGCATCTGTGTCGTGCAGGGCTGTCACCATGCATGGATTAAGTCGGAAGAGAGAAAACATCGAGGGATCCCCACCCACGGGCTTTACAGCGAGTTTAACACTTTTAACACTGCAGGGCTCCTGTGGGCTCAGGGACACGGGCCCGGCCCCAGCGCGGGGGCCCCGCGGGTCCGTGCGGCCGGCGCTGGACGGGAGAGGGCAGCACCCGACCGGGGACACGGCGAGAGACACGGCCCGGCCGGGAACACCGGGGAGGGGCTGGGGACACCGGAGAGGGGCTGGGAACACCGGAGAGGGGCGGGGAACACCGGGAGAGGGGCGGGGAACACCGAGAGAGGGGCTGGGAACACCGGGAGAGGGGCCGGGAACAACGAGAGAGGGGCTGGGAACACCAAGAGAGGGGCCGGGCACACCGGAGAGGGGCCGGGCACACCGGGAGAGGGGCTGGGCACACCGGAGAGAGACCGGGGACACACACATAGAGGGACTGGGCACACCGGAGAGGGGCTGAGCACACCGGGAGAGGGGCCGGGCACACCGGAATGGGCCCGGCACCGATGCGGACCCGGTTTCGGCACCAGCTTTCCCTGTCCGCTGCCCCGAGCAGCTCCGCAGCACCCCCGGGTGCCGCACTAAAGGGTCCCGCTCACGGCCTGGGTGGCACTTCGGGTTTAATCTTCCTGCAATTAGCTGTTCTGTCAGCAGGAGTAGCTATTTAAAATGTCCCTCTCCACCCCCAACCATCTTTAAGTATTCAATTTAACTTTGTGGAAGTTTGTATTCCTATTTTCCTTTTTTTTTTTACAAGAAAAGGAAAAGCTGACCTGAAATGTCCTTCCAAAATTTACAAAAACGGTAACAAAATTATGGAGGAACTACCTGGTATACCCTGACAAACCCTCAGACTTCCCCTTTGTACTCATGTAACCAGCCAAGAATACATCCATACAGAAAACATCATATTCCACTGATAAAACCACATCACCCGAACCTCCAGCTTCTGTAAGAACCTCCTACCAACCCCTCAGCTTGGAGACTGAGTGATTTACAATCTACAGCCATCTATAAGCAACAATTACTTCTTAAGATGAATTCAAGCTTAAATTGAATAGTGAAAACGTCAAAATCTGTGGAAAACATATTCATTAGAAAGGTAAGGGGAATTGAGGACAACAGCACAGGAGAAATCCCCATACTCAAAAATCCTTGTGTAAATTCAGCTTCCTTTCTAGAGGGCCTCAAAGCAGCAAGGAAAGGCAACCAGCAGGGGAGAGTGGCACAGTGACACACCTGGCTCTGTTTTTGGGGGATAAGGACCCATAATTTGTCATGAGCTCTGCATCCCCTTTCACTGTCCAGCCATAACCTGAGCTGCAGAGGGGGCTCCTCCTGAAAAATGTTTTCATCCTTTTGTTTCTGCTGTTGCAAACGTGAGGAAAATGTCCCCATGAGCTACACAGGTTGTCCTGGCTGCAGGGTCAAGTCTTTGTGTGTACAGCAGGTTGTGTGATTTCAGCACAACACTGTAGAGCAGAACAGTGCTGGGGAAGTTCTCTGTATCCTGTTCAGTCCTTTGGGGCAGCCTGGAAATCTGGGGCATTTCTGCACTGCTCCCCCCTCCTATTAAATATTGGTTCCAGTTCTGAACGGGGCAAGAGCTGAATCCTGCAAAACCATATGTTACCTCCCTGTCTTCCTCCTGCTAAACCTGATCCTCATCCTTTCCCTCTGATAAACTGGATAATTTATACATCATCTGTACCAGCAGCTCCCAGGCCCAGATACCACCCACCCCAGTGAGCACGAGGTTCCAAATTAAGATGTACGTGACTGCAAAGAGCCAATTTTATTAGACAAACACTAGGGGAAAAAAATCTTCCATCCTCCTCTCATTTGTGAAGCCACACAGGGCGAAGTATTCCCATGCCTATTCCTGACAGGGAGCGAGGCTGCCCCAGCACAGGGGCTGCTGCTTTGGGTGTAAAGACTGAATTGAACATGCAGTATTTAAGACAATTAGGTTTTCAAAGAAACTACACTAAACATTTCTTTCATGTGTAATCAAATTATGTTAAAGCAAACCTCATAATTTAAACCATTCCATTGGTCAGCTCCTATTTGTTTTCCCTGCACCCTCATTTTTGCTCCAGATCTGTCACATTACATTAACACCTTTCCTACTCACTGCCTACAGAAATAACAGCCTTCGACATGCCTGCACAATCCATTTGTCCTGCTCTAATTACTTTTTGACATAGCCTCTTCTGCTGTTATCTTGCCTTTTCTGACCTCTGTCTGTATTAAAGCCATTTAAAACAATCTTTACACTCAGTATGTATTGTGATGTGCCTTACATGATACTGCTGGAGTATCAGGCAGTGACATTTTGTAAATCAAATATTTAAATCCATGGTAATACGATAATGTACTCGAGGAGGAAAGCTGCTGCACAGTGGTAACAGCTACAACTGGCTGCTCATAACACGAGCCCCCAGGACTGCAGCACATTTTCAGGAGGAAATTTCTATAGTCACGAATCTGTTCTACATAAGGAAGCTGCTCAAAGATAAATAGGGTCTTCTGCATACTAAGGAATTTCCCTTGATTTCACAAATGGGGAGGAAAGCAGGAGAAACTGAGAAAAGTGGTCATCCTACACAAGAGAACCCAAACAACCTCCAGACAAACTGAGCAGACAGGAAGAGGATCAGGCAGGGCGCACCGACAATGCGACCCATGACAAATCACACTCTTCTTCAAACCCAGGGAAGAAACCATGAGCCTCTAATCCCAATATCCCTCTGTTTTCATCAAGCCCATTGAAAAACTGTGCCCTCATTTTCTTTTGTGGTGATTCACAGAAGATGAGCCTCTAATTACCAGCTACTTCCCCAGCTGAAGCAGCAGAGGATCTGCTTTGTGCCAAGTGTCTGCTTTGGAGTCAAGAACTTTTCCACATGGTGGAACTGATTTTTGGGATATCAAGATGATCCCAACATACATATGTCTCACACTAAACAGTCTAACTACATCTTTACATGCTATTTTCCACATGATCCAGCCTCGTGCTCAATTAGTTGATATCTAGTCAATATTGTACTCACATTTCAAGAGATTCCTCAAATCTACATTTGCTCTGGTTCATTTACAGGGTAATTATCCAGCTCACACCAAGTCTGGCCTTCTAGATCCAAGCAGTGCAGACACAGGCACAGCTCTGCTGGGAAAGCACAGCTCTACACTTTGTCTTCCAGATGACAGCACCATAAAACCGACGGGGGACAAAACCAGAGTCAATTAAAATACATTAAATGCAAAACAACAATTCTATGATTTGTCACAGAGATTTTATTCCTTTGCATTCCTCTGACTGTGTCCTCAGGACATTAAATCCCATGAATGCTGTGGAAAGCTCTTCCCACACCACTTCCCTATGCTCATTTTTATTTTCCCCTTTCTCTTTCCTGTCAGCAGCCCTAACCACAAACCCCGGCCTCATTAAAGCGTCTAAAGAGAGAAGGGACCCGTGGCTGCATGACCAGACCAGGCTGCTGGAAAAGCAGGAGTGTGAGACGATGCTGTGCTGGAGCACAATGACGGAAAGGTTTTTCAGCCATGGGTTTTCACAGGACATCCCACAGCAGAAGCGGGTCACGCCCACAGCAATTACCAAAACAGCGAGGATTTAGGGGACCAAGAGCAACAAACACCAGACCTGGAACCAAGGCCTTAGAGATTGCCAAATTCCATGCCTGGTGAGTGAAGAGGCCCCGAGCTCCTCTGCACGGTGGCACAGAGCAGCATCTCTACCCAGGCGGCTCCGAGCAGCTGTCGGTGGAATTCGGTGCCTTCATTCCTTGTGCAGGAACCTCGTGCTCGGAGCAGAGCCGTGCTAGGACCGTGATTAGTTCTTAACAGATGCCTCCAAATTGCCTGCCCGAGGAATCCACCTCTCCCCGGGACTGCCTGGGGACGTGGCCCCCGAATTAGGGGGGTTGATTTCCCCTCATTAAGGCTGTCCTGAGCTGCTCTCTGCGGGAACCGTCCTGGCCACAGCTCCCAGTGAAACGCCGGAGCTCCAGGAACCCCCCACTCCTGCCTTGGTTTGCCTGGCTTTGGGAGTGTGAAAATGGCAGATTACACAAACCAAACAGATCCTCCCTGTTGCTGTCGGGGCTGAGGAGCGAGTGCAGCACTCACAGCATGTGTGTGTGCAGGACAGACAGACAGACAGACAGAGCTGCCCTGCTCCCTGCAGCCACGGCCATAAATCCTCCCCAGTGCAGCGCCAGAGGGATCCTCCTCAATGCGAGGTGCTGTGAGAAATATGAGAGGAAACATGCAAGACTCAGATTTGAAATTAAAATGATCTGCCCCAACAACAGCGCCTGGATTTCTGCATTAAATTTTTGACATTCCAATGGCATGATATGTTCATGTTGCTCACCCGAGATAATCCCACGCGTCTTTTGAGGAGTTAAAAATTAAAATCTGCATTAGGGTTTTTATCATGAGTCTTGAAAACGAGGCAAATAGAAAACTCCCAGGGCTCACCACCAGGCATCTTATCAGCAGAAACTACGGGGCTCTTTGTGCTGTGTTGTGATGACTTTGCAGCACACGTACTCCTGCAAACAGCCCCTGCTACTCACAGGAGACACCTCGGATGCTCAGATCCACAGTTCTCACTGTGAGGTGCCACATCGTGTGCCAAAATAGCCCAAATCACACTTGAGAGAGTTCCTACACCAAATTTAGCAAACTGCTCTGGCACTAAGTCTACAGGAGCAAATGTAAGACATTAGATAAGGGCCACACCAGCGTTATACAAACTCAGTATTTGGTTAAATCAGGAATTGGACTCAGGAGTTCTAGAGATATGAATGTCACTTTACAAAACAGAACATAAATACCCACAGGGCAGTGACCTTCTTCCTTAAAGGAAAAGACATCCAGCTTTTCCTGTGTGAGTCTTGCAAAAGTCTAATTACATTATTGCTTGTTATTTGTAACAAAACATAAACATTTTCCTTATGTCCTGAGAAAGCAATCACAGAGGAACCCGTACAGCCTCACCTCCATACACACTATCCTGCAGGATATAAAGCACTCTGATCTAGTCTCATCCACCCACTAAATTGCTCCAAAGTTTGCTTGCACATATTCTCTGCAAGTCCAGGGAGAAGCTGCTTTCTGCACTGGCAATACAGCGAGCAGGGTGACAGTCTAACATGGTGTCCTGCTGAGATCCAAGAATAGCAATGCCTTAAAAGGCAGCGATGTTGAGATCACAAGGAAAAGAGAATTAGGGCACAGCTGTGGAGTTCTGTAGGCTAAAACATAGACTCAATATGTCAGAGAAAATTAAATCACAGAGCTACATGTAATTTCTAGTCTCATTTGGAACTTTGCTGTAGCTGTGCAGAATTTGTGCTCAGGTCATACACGTGAGTCTCTGTGTTTCTGCGCACAGAAATAAAGCACAGAATTAATTAAAAAAGAAAAAAACAAAGGAGTTGTATGCCACAGCAACACGAACAGCTATGTTTGAAAGGATGTGTACATGCTACTGCAGCTCACACACAGTTCTGTGGGCAGCTCTGGAGGCCAGAGAGCAAAGCCCCAGCCCAGCCTGTGACACAGCCTCACCTGCAGCACAAAACAAAGACAAACTGACCTGACAGATCTGAAAAATGCCTCTTTTCCTGTGGTTGTCAGATAAGTGAAAGGGACCTTTCCTCAAAAATTGAAGGTATGAAAAGTGATAACAAACTTTAGGATAGGCTGTTCCCTTGAAGAAGTGATGTTACATTTTTCAGAACAGTGTGTAGATATAAATTTCCCAGTATTTCTCTACCCTTGAAGCCCAGCATTAGCTTCTCCTCTGAAAGCATTCAATATCCAACAGAATACAGTCCATTATCCTCTGCCAGTATCTACTATAGCAATCTGTGTCCAACTAATGAATTTTTGGGATGTCAGGGTCAGTGCAAAAGCTGTGCCTTGAGCCAGGAGCTTGGTGCCTTCTCCACAGTCTTCTCCCCAGCTCCAGAGAAGCCTCTGGAAGGCCCCATGGCAGAGACCAGCACAGAGGGGTTTGATGGTAAAAGCTGTGGATTCCATGGGAGCCCCTGGATGAAAAGCTGAGCTTTAGGCAGAGCAGGAGGGGCTCTCTGGCCAAACCTGGACCCATGGAGCAGCTGAGCAGTGCCTCATCTGCACAAGAGACCAGGCTTTACCTGACCAGCAGACCAAAATTATCTCTTTAAAAGGTTCTGAAGGCCAGGGACAGATAAGAGAGAAGACAGGGGAGATAAAGCAGCTGGCAACAAGGGAGCAAGACTGATTGGGATGAGATGTAGATGGCCAGGCTTTCCTAAATCCCTGGTACTTGAACACTACTGTGGTACAGAATAGCAAGAATACAGAGGTTGGGAGCTGCACGTAATTACAGCTGTGTTTAGCTAAGTGTATTTCCTGTGGAGCTCACAGAGCACGGCTGCACTCGAAGCTGCTGTGTTGGTATCAGCCATCCTTTGTCCCTAAAGAGGTAAATTATACCTCTGATTTGTATATAAAGTTCAATAGCTGCTAATGATTATGCTTGAGCTGCTGACAGAGCTGTGGACTGACATCTCCAGGAGTCAATTCCTATGAAGGCATAGTACATTAAGAGATTTTACAAAGGGGGAGAGTTCAGCAGCCAACAGACAGGGAGAAGTGAAAACAAGCCAGGGAAGGATGTGCAGGGGTAGCCCAGTGAGTGTCTGGACAGGGGACCAGGTTCAGTGGGATGGGACCTGTGGACCCCTTGGTCGTGGCTGGTGAGAGGCATCCCTGCCCACAGCGATGGGGCTGGAGCCAGATGACCATTAAGGGCTGTTCCAACCCAAGCTGTTCTGAGGTTCTGTGACCCAACTCCTGCTGGAAATGCAGAGCTGTGAGCACGTGGCACTGCTTGGGAGAAGGAGGAAAGCACCGTGACAGGCATCACAGGGCGAAGGAGATAACGCGGGAGCGCAGATGAGCAGGAGGATGTGCAGATCCAGCCCGCAGTGATGGAGGAGGGCTCTTCTGGACGCTGCCAGCGCCGGGAAGGGTTAACGGGGCAGCTCCCGAGCACAGGCGCTGCACGCAGGGGCACACGTGCACACCACGATCCCATGAACAGAGAAAACGCCAAACGCTGCAGATGAATCGCTCTCCCCGAGCAGAACCGTGTATTACCCACTTTAAGCACAGCCCTGTTCATACACACACACCGTCTCTGCACAAACACCGCACGCGGTGCGGGGAACAATCCCGTAAATGAGGATGCCGAAGGAGGTCAGCGGTTCTCCTGGAATATCTCCGGGAGCAGGCGGAGGGAGCCCCGCACGCCATCCCTGCCCTGCCCGGCCCGGCCACAGCCCCGCTGCCAGCGCCGCCAGCCCTGACCCAGTTTCCCGCAGCATTTCTGCATAGCGACAGAGGTCCGAGCAGGACAAGTGTCACCTCCCAGCCCACGGGACTCTCCGCTTCCTACTGCTTCGACTGGATGTGCCCAGCCTTTACACGCAGGCACACACAAGCACGGCAGTGCACATAAATGTGAGTAAACACAAGAAGAGAAGGAATCACAACAACAAAAATCCTGTTGTCGTTTACAGAATACTCCTCGGAAGCAGATACAGGGCTGTGAGAGTGGCTACATGAATATCCATCCCATGGATCCTCCTTGGGACAAGCCTGACAGCTCCATTCTGGACAAAGCTCTTTTAAAGGGACTTTGCTCGTTTCTGGCTGCTCTGAGCATTCCTGTTGCCCTGAACCATTCCTGCCCTTTTACTTCCACCAAAAGGAATCCTATTTATTGAGCCACCCAGAAGATTACAATTCCCTCATTACCCCCAGCCAACGCTCTGATGCTGTGAGGAAATGCATTTTCCCACCCCGAGCCCCACACACCTCATGTACTGTCCTATTTCCTACTCCCTCAGTCCCTATGGAATTACAGTGTATTGACTGCAGATATACTGGCAGTTCTGATGTCATCTCCAGGCATTTTCTTTTTTAATTTTTTTTTCCTAGGTGAAGCATCTGTATTTCCTCTGTTCTGAAATTTTGTGCTGAAACTGTAACAAGCCAAAAATCTCTTCAATGGGAAATTTCACAAACGGAGGATTATGACTTCAGCTCCAGAATAAGCAGCAGGAGCAGATGGAACTCTTCAGAAACAATGATTCCATTTTCATGCAAATTTCCTTAGTAGTTAAAAAAAGACGACGAAGAAAAAAAACCACCAAGATATCAGAATGGTCTCTAAATGGAAGATTTTTGAATGATGCTAAAAGCAAAAGGCTGGTAGCTCTCCAGAGTCCCAAGCATTTTAGCAGTAGCCAGGGTGAATAATAAAACCATGACAAACTAAACCCAGACTCCGTCCCCACTCAGAGTCAGGATAAGGGAAAGGAAAATGGAGTGCATGTGTATTTTAGTTTTTATGATTTTCAACATCCTCAGCTTTGTGCTAATGCACACTTCAGAGCTAATTCTTATGCTCTTTAGGAGCACAGGCTTCATTCATGAAGCAGCATGACAAAAATTCTTTATCCACTTGATGACTACAGAAGGTGACAGGCACCGAGAAGCAGCCAGCCACGGGGACCCTGTCAGAGTGCTAACCTGCAGCGCTCCTCCTCGGAGGACAGCGCTCCCCTGATTGCAGGAACACAGGCATGCATATTTCATAGCCCAACAGTGGAAACGGAGCCAATTCTTTTGTTATTCACACTGGCAGCATACCCTAAAAAACAAATAATGCACAGAGTTAGCACACCCCGTTTCTGGCTCTTCCACTGACTTACTTATTTTGGTCTTGTGCCTTAATTCCCCCCTTGTGTTTACTCCCCAAGTGAGAGAATTCGAGCTGCTCCCTCGCTCTCAGCGTGGTAAGTACAAGCAGCTTTGCACACCAGAGCGTGACTGTGCCACGCTGTAGCTCCAGCCACTGTCCTGTGGTGCACACACAACACATGCTCACGGTAGTAAATGGAATACTTTGGAAGGCCCAGGGAATTCCACTTTTTAAGCCACTATTTAAGCTGAGGTTTCAAAGCCAAGAGGAAACACAGAGTAGGAGGAATGCAACAAGCCCGTGCTGTTTGTCAGGGCCTCCCCCTGCACGGGGATCAGGGGAATGTACAGTCAGGGCTCTCCTGACAGACCCTGCAGCTCCCTCGGACCAGCCCCTCCAAATCCAGGCATCCCTCCTGCCACAGCTGCTCCCTGATGCTGCTCCTCACATTTTGCAGTGAGGCTTCTCAAGTGCCCATCAGTTCTATCAAACAGTTTCTATCTCGCTCAGTTTCACATTGATTTTTTAAATTAATTTTAGCCTTCCTTTTTCATGCAAAAGGGATAAAAATTTGGCTTCAGAAAAATAAGGCTGCCAAGAGTAAAGGCCTCTGAGCCATGTGTTCAATACCAAGAATACTTCTGTTTA
The DNA here is from genome assembly GCA_013400435.1 of Pycnonotus jocosus. Taxonomy (NCBI): domain Eukaryota; kingdom Metazoa; phylum Chordata; class Aves; order Passeriformes; family Pycnonotidae; genus Pycnonotus; species Pycnonotus jocosus. The sequence goes on along the minus strand of VWYP01020528.1, from coordinate 127,967 downwards.
ATCCCATTCTACCTACACTTATCCTTTCATCATGTCACTGTCCAAATCTTTTCACTTTGAATTTGCTCTCAAGCTGAAGCTCTTTCCTTCCTCATCAAGTTGGATGGATTTAAGCAATGACAGCTACCAAAAGGACAGAGCACATACAAAATAACTCCAAAAATGGGCTCAACAAGGTTTATTTTCAATTGCTTCCCTTGCTTACTTCTTAGCAGAAGGATGTAAAGAAACAATTTCCTCACTTAATCCCTCCTTGACCCAAATTAACTTTTTCCGAACTATTTTCTTAAGTAATTTTTTTACAGTCATGCCTGAATGAACTTGACAATAGGCACATCTCAGTCTCCCAAGGAAAGGAAGAGAACAGCAATGGGGAGGGATTAGAAGATAACTTAGCTGGTCTGACCAGCACAGTACTGCACATTGGGGTGGTGCAAGAGGGGAGGTTCAGATTAACACTCTGGATTTCTCTTTATTTCTCAATAAAGATGACACAGGGGGAAAAAAATACATGTATCCTTTAAGCCCCCAGTTCTTCGCTTGCTGGTCTTTGTGCTATGAAGAGAAATGAGAGCCATCTGCCCTGGGTCTTGCCTGTCCAGATCAGCACACTGGATCTGACCAAACTCATGAGAAGTCTGCCTTCCTCCTACCCCTGCCTTGTCACAGCCCTTCTCCAGGATGGGAACTGCCAGAAAGACTCGAGGATAACTGAGGGAAGCACAAGGGAGAACAAGCATTGCCTCTCCTTTAGGTGCCTCAACGGATCTCCATCGCTTTTTCATTTTGACTGGGGTAAACTCTAAGCAGCAAAATGTAACAGAAAGTTGATGACAGTACTGTAAAATGGCTGAAAGGCTGAAAACTGGGTCAACCCCCACCTCCTGCCCCCAGCCCCATCACCACTGACAGGATCCTGCAGGGCCCAGCTCCGGCTTGGAGGAACAGCCGCAGCCGCAGTGCCCTTGCCTGGGGAACTTGTTCTCCACGGCTGCTCCAGCAGTTCACTTCCCAATGGGAAATGATGTTTTCCATAGATTTAGTGAAACACCGTTCTAATTTAGTAATCGCGATGTTCATCCTACTGAGCAGGACCAAGTGTTTTGAGAATGAGAGCAAAATAATTAGGACGAGCCTCAAAATATTCAAGCGACTCAAACATTTGAAGATCACCTCTGATGTGGGGACAGAAGAAAGCACCTGGAGATTGGCATGTGGTTGTGCTTATACACTGTGCCAAAACCCTGTTCCCTTTTCCAGACCCTAATATTTCATAATTGAAGACTTCTATAGTATTATTGCTAATATTAAAATGGGTTCCATAGCTGTTCAGATACCCTGTAAAGCCCACACTACCCTCAAAAACAATCTTATGGATTCATTTTTATTTCTCATGAATAGGATCAAAGATACCATATGTTTTTCAGTCAGAAGCCCACTCTTATCCCAGCAAGCACCAGAATATGTATCTTAACAACTGCATCAACTATGCTTCAGGAGTAGAACTAAATGACTCAAGAAATGAAAGACAATCCTCAAAAGAGGAGGCAGATAGGAAGCTGTCTGGGAACTGGAGAAGTTACTACGATGGTGATTGTGGGCAGAATGGACAGCAGATATGAGTTATCTCCTTCACACTCATGACAGGGAGGTGGGAACCTCTTCATCCACATCAACAGCAGCTGCGTGACAGTGATACAAGCCTGGGTCACCATCAAAGCAGCATGTCAAGCTTTTTTTTTTTTCTCTTTCCAAATAGCTTCCTTTTGGATGAGTTCCATGTAACTGTCATTTGTTTCCTCATTTCGTTTTCATTTTCCATTTATGCATTCATCCAGCCCTTGAGGGGGAACTCTACAGCAATCCATGTCAAGAATGCCCACAAGGGCCCTCTGACCCACCCCTCCCACTCCTCCGTGTCCCTGCTAATGACATCATGGCACAGCTGAAAAACTCAACAAACTTGACCAGCAAAGGGCAGGAACGGCATTGCCACTGCAGCTCCTTCCCTTCATCTGTCACCTGCAGCTGCCCCGGTGCTCATGCCCTGTCCCTGGGTGCTGGGGCTGCCAGACCACCGAAGCACAGGAACTCAGAACCAGCAGTGGTTACTGCAGTCATTACTGAAAGTGTTTTAACAGCAGCAAAACAGAGAGCGAACAGCCATGCGGTGTTAGAGAATGAGAACCTGTCCTATGGTACAGGATCGTAGGTCCTAAGGGACCTCAGGAGTCACCCAGTCCAAATTCCCCTCCAAGGAGTGTTCAGGGCTTTGGTCTCCCCCTCTCAAAATGTTCTGAGAAGTACAGAAGGTCAGTAACTGAAAAAAGCGGAGGCAAAAAGACTAAGAAACCTGGAAGAGAATGAGCAGAGAAAATGCATCAGGGACATTGACTTCTGCCCACTGCTCAGCCCTGGGTTCCCTCTGAAAACACTAGACAGAAACAAAGTTAGTACGTCTTACTGCAATTCCAGAGACATCCCAGTGTCTTGTTTCACTGTTCTAGCACGGGGAAAGGATGCAGACGACTTGTGGGAGCAGCTTTGAGTTTTATCAGTCTCAAAACACTGAAACTAGCAAGGTAATGCAGTTCATTCATCATCAGGTGGTCTCATTGAGAACGTGCTTTAAAGTGTTTCATTCTGTCCTGCCATACAAACGGCAACGGTTGCTCTCACTGTGCTGAAGAATGGAAAGGAAACAAACACAAGTGGAAAATCTCCTCGATGCTACGTGTGCTTCAGGGCAACGCTGCCAGCGGGATTCGGAGGGGGTTGTCCTGCCGCTCCAGAGGGGACAATGCCGGGGTTTTCCAGGAGCCCCCAGGCGCTGGAGCCGCTCTCTGACACCTTTGAGGTGCCTTTAAGTGCCAACACGAAGCGGCCCCGCACTATTGCCCGGCTCTGCCCGTGACCCAGTTTCCCAGTGGCCCAGAATGCCCGCGGATAACCCGGGCGGGGGCTCGGGGGCCGGCGGAGCAGGCCCGGCCA
>VWYP01020528.1:95174-124433 GCA_013400435.1 Pycnonotus jocosus | reverse complement strand
CTCCCCGCTTTATTCCCTCCTCCCCCGAAGAAGAAGGAGAAACTCGAGCGATTCCGCAGCGCTGGAAGTTGCTCGCGGGTCCGGGTCGGTAACCAGACACGCGTGTCGCCCGAGGGCTGGCGGGGAGGAACTGAGCCAGACGGGGACACAAAGGAGGGGGGCAGCCCCAGACACGCCGTCCCCGCCCCGCGGCGGCAGCGCCCGGCACCGTCGAGACCCGGGCGGGGACGGCGAGGAGAGAGAGAGAGGATGCCCCCGGTCCCCCCTTTTGTCTGGCTCCGGTGGCACCTGCGGGGGCGAGCGCTCGGCCGCCCCGCCCGCGGACCGTATCGCGACCGGCGACGGATTAGCGACAGTTGTGGTCGGAGAGGGGTGAGACAGCCCCCGGTCTCGGCCGTTTGGTTCTGTGGCCGTGCAGGGCTTCATTCCATAAGCCTCATGTTAATTAACAAAATCATTAAAAATACAAAAAAACCCACCCCTGCAATAAAATGAGCCTCGATGTGCAGTATTCCCCCAATTCTTGCTCCATCACACGCTGAATTTTTATAACTTGCTCTAAAAGAAATTTAACGTATTTGCTCCCAGACTGTCGACAGTGATTAACTGTGCCGCTTGCAATGGACTCAGTACAATATCTAAATGAAATTTAATGTATTTGCTCCCCCAAACCATCTGCAGTGATTTCCTGTGCCGCTTGCAATGGGCTGTGTATACGATATCTAAAAGAAATGTAACTTACTTTCCCCCAAAATCCTCTGCAGTGGTGCTTGGGCTCTGTGCATGATAAAAGATGTTCGGTGTACACTTAAAAATCTGGTGTTTTCTAAGAAAATAATTTTCATAAACTTTTCCTATCGTTTCCTCGGCAAAAACAACCCATTATGAAAGCTCTAAGTAGAATTCTTCCACAAGTTTAGCAAGTTGAGAAGGGGATGATTTACCCTCTTTGTTTTGTCCAGGAATGCAAGATAGCATATTTTAAAAGTTAATAAGTATTAAAAGCCACGAGGAGCATTAAAAGTGTATTTCCAAGTGGCGTGCTCCCCGCAGCCGCGGCGCAGAGCAGCCAGCGCAGCGCCTGCAGCTCCACGCAGAGCAGAGGTTATTCACATGGCTGTTCGAGAAACTCCATTCATATCTCTGACTACCTGGATTTGAATAGAAACCAGACAGCAATTCTTTGGTCCCAGCCACTATTCGCCCCGCTGGACAATAGAGATTTGTTAGCACACAGGCACAAGCCCTGGGACACAAAGCTGGAGGCAGCAGAGATAGGGGCTTCACTGCACAGGAAATTACAGCTTTTGATGCACTGTTGGCAGGTCTGTCGGTTCAGAACAGCAACATGCCTGTGCCATGTTTAAGAGCTCCTGACTGCCATTTTTAACCACCTAGAATGTCATAAAAGCTTTATTGTCGCAGTACATAAAATCATGAAGTCCATATGGTTACTTTTCAGCTGCCCTGGGTCTGGAAGGCAGAAGCATGATCTGGCTGGAGATTTTAATTTGGGGGGAGTGGAGAGGGTAGAGAATTAGAATTTGAGGAGAAAAAACCTCAAAGTGTTTATAAAAGCTGAGATTTGTTACCGAGGCAGCTGATGTCCAGCCTGAGACTGGGTGGTGTTCTAATGGACTTGGTTTAGTGGTGGCTGTAAGGGGACGTGGCTGGGCAGTTTATTTCATCCTAAAAGGTGCAGTAAATTTACTCCATGCAGCTCCAGTGCCAGCTGTGGAGAAGAACATGGTTCAGTTGTGTCAACTTGGCAAACACCAAAATAAATAAGAAAAACTAAACCACTCAGTGTCTGGTACCTCCCATTTCCCCTACTTTCCCCCCAGTCTGGAGTTAAAATGAGAACTGCTCGGAGACTGGGCTTTAATCCACTGATTGGAGCCAATGAGCAGAAATTATCGAGATTAGAAAACCAACCAGCAGGTTTTATTAGCTGAGAAGCCAGCCCCTCGCTGTGCACGGCGCCACGGCCGCGCGCCGGGGCAGTCCTCGCCCAAAGAGCTGGAGGGTTGGGGCTGGTCCTTCTCTCTTTTTGTTTTTCCATAAATCTTACCTCCCCTGCCACCTTAGCACCAGATGAAATACCCAGTCCAACAGGCTTTTGGACTGTTAAAATCCTGCCAGGCACACAGTGTGAGGGTGTCTCTAGGTGTGAGCCTCGCACGAGTCGGATGACTTGGCTCTTCTTCATCCAGGAAAAACAATGAGAGTGAGAGTTGTGTATTGCAGTTGGGAACTGTGTGTGTTTGTTATGAGTTGCAGCCATACAAAGCATCATAAAATATAGAAACAAACGTCAGGCTGTTTGCTGCCATTAAGCATTATTTTACCAACACAATCTTTGTGAGCTCAGGAAAAGGGGAAGAGTTTTAAAGCAAGGAAGGTCCATCTTCCAGGGAGACACCTGGGAAGTGCTAATGCTCTGCTCCAGCCCACGAGGCAGATGATGGACTTATTTGCACTGGTCCTTTGAGCAATGAAGGGTGAAAAAAGGCTGGATGACTAAAAGAACACACTTCTAAAAATGGTGCTTCTTGTACGACTAAAAAGCACCCGTACACGTGAGGGGCCAGCTCGTAGAATTTTCAGCTGCTGTTTCAGAACATAAAAAATATAAATGTGAATGTAAATACTTTTCACAGGAGTCAGTTTTGTCTGAGTAATTATATAACTTCCTTGAATTCTCTTCTTTATGGAGTACAATGGCTTGGGTGTATTACTTCTTAGTACAACTTAGCTTGATTGTAATCTACCCCAATTCTTATCACCTATTTTGATTGTTTGGTTTTTTTTTTTCTGGTACTGACAAGCCCAGAAGGACCTACCTAAAATAGGCCTTTGAACAAAAACATTATCATTTGTAATAAAGGTTAAGGGTATTGATGGCTCTATCAACAGCACACTTTTACATGAAATTCTATGATATTCTTAAAATGCAGCAACCTTTTCTGTTACCTGTAAGATTTTACTTAATTAAATATTACTGCTAATATTTAATATTCATCCAGATGCTAGTGTTAAAACCTACCCCTTGAAAATGGTGTCTAAAAAAAAAATGTGCTGAAAAGTTAAATTCTGTCCTTGCAACTGGGTCGCAAGATGTTGAGTAGCTGTTAAGCACATAGTTGTGAATGGAAACCAGACCATTATAGGTAGGCAAAAAGCACTTCTGCTTAATCAAAACAGCCGTAAGAGGAATGTCTGGGCATAACCCACCCCCAACAGCATCCACAGACTCAGCCTGGACATGGGAATAATCCCATCAGGCACATAAGAAAAGGATGTTGATGGCTCTTCTCATGTGGTCAGGGTTTATTTAAACTGCACATAGAAATAACAGATAATTCCAAAGTCCACTTTCACAACTCCAGTTACAACTATTCCAAGGGAAAGCTTATAAAGTCTGAACCACTGTGACAACCACTAACAGCCTTGGGAGCTGCAGCAGATGCAGAAGACCAGCGCGTGTATAATCCAACCATTAATAGATGGTATTGCATTACAGGCTTGGTTGCCAATAAAAATGTGTCAGGTATGCTGAGATCTCACAATACACTTGGCAATTTAACAAAAAATGTGGAATCCTAAGAATTTCATTTTATCTTAATAATAGCCAGCAGATGCTGTAATAATTTCAAACCCGCAGTGTTGATTAATAGTGCTCAACAGTTTCAAATGTTAAGAACTCAAAAGATAACAATTGGGTGTTTTGATATAAGGATAACATGGAAGCATGTGTTTCCCTAAGAAGCACCACGGACATAGAGACTGATGACATCACCTTTTCAAACAGACTTCAGTCATTCCTGCCCTCCCCATTCTGCCTGAGAGTAGCTCAAACCATCTGCAGCTGCCCTGTTCCATAACACAAAGAAATGAACCCCACTGCCAGCAATGTCCTGGGTAAAACTGCACATTTCTGAGTGCCGAGTGCTCATCTCAAACCCAGGAACCCTCCTGCATTAGCAGTTAATTGTGTGGGAATGAATATTGCAGGAAGCCTGGGAATGGGAATTCTGCTGCTCAGTCCCTTTCCACCATAGCGGCTTTGGGATCCTGCACAATTTGGGTTTGCAGCCCCACATTGCTCAGCCCTGCGTTAACCCGAGTTTCCCTGGGAAAGGGCAGGCTGTGTGGGGTGAGATGCCCAACTGTAAGGGCAGCATGGAGCATCACCGTGTCCCCTCTGGGGCACTGCCCTCAGCTCAGAGCTGCTCTAACAGGCAGGGGACAGGGGCTGTGTGCTCTAGGGTGGCTCCAGCCCAGGCAGGGTGAGCCCAGTGTTGTTTGAGGCACTGCTAATCCAGTGCAGGCACATTGGAACGCAGTGAGTCCAGCAAGGCATCAATCCCCAAAATTCTGTCAATACATTTACTGATTCTTAATCTGGTAACCAAATCAGTTTATAGTTCTCTTGGAAAATATCTTGTCATATGAGTATTCAAGGCTTTCCTACTTTGCTTTTTCCAGGCTTTGAGCACAAATTACTTCAACATTAGAGCACACATCCCTCTGTTCCCATGTACAAGTCCACGGTGCCTGTGTAAATAGTGCTACATCTTGGGCCTGATGTCATGAACAAAAAGGATTCATCTGGTCTATGAGCAGAAGTGGTCAGGGTTTCACCATGCACTGCAATTCCCAGTCTCCCATATTTACTTACATTTCCAGCTGCACGCACGCCAGTGCCCTGGAGTGGCAGCAGCTCCATTTACATAACCAGGGCTGGGTACCCTGGGGGCTCATGCTGGACTCTTGGAAAATATCGCAGGCCAGGAGAGAGCTCTCACCCCACTGAGAACACTGTTCCTCCACGGGGGAGGCTGGGGGAGCCCACCAGGGCAGCCACGGTACACAGGGTGGTTATGCAAAGGACAGAAAACCCTCCCCTGCAACTAGGTGTGATGAATGGCTCTTCCCACTCAGATTTATCTCTTCAGACAGAGCCCCTATCCAGATTATTAAGATGATCAACACGTTTTAAGACAAGGTTCACATTAAAAAGATCCTAGTTACAAAACAGAATGCATTCAAGTTTGCCATATATTATTTTCTGCTAGAGATTTAAATATCATGTGGCTTTAGCTTTCTTTCTGTTCACTGAATATCAAGGTCAATTAGGAATGATGTCTGGCCAGTACTCTCAGAGCAGATTAGACAGTTGCATCAAAAACTAGGACCATGTATAGGTCATCTGTTACTGTGACCTAGATTTCTGAGAATCTGTTCAATTTGTTTTATTGAAAATGTGGTCCTTTCTCAGTTCTGTTTCTCATAGCAAACCTTTCTGTAATAGCAGAAAATAGCTTTATTAGATACTTAGAGACGTTGCTTACTACTTCTGCTAAGACACAAAGAAAATCAAATCCATGCAGCAGACCTGTGCCTGTCATCCATTTAATTTTAAAATAACTTAAGGTTCTGAAAGGCTTATACCTTATAATCTAAAGCATTTGGTCCACATGCCAAATACTAAGCAATCTGAAATACATAATAGCTTAGCTCCAGCTTTGTTTGCCCTATTTAATTCATTTTTTTGCCTTCAGTAACCAGTGTGTAGATGCAATATTTCTGCAGCCTACTTTAGAAAAGAAGGAAGTACTGAAATATCTGAGTGAGGCTGTTTTGCTTGTACCTGTTTGAGCTTTGTGGTGCCCTGGAAGGAGAGTTGGTGTGGATTGCCCAGATCCAGACGTCCCTCCCAACCCCGCCTGTTTACTGAGGATAAGGATGGTGCTGTCTGAATCCTGACACTTTACAGTACATCCACCTATGCTTGCTGGGTTGTCATTCTGAAACCACATAAAAGCAGATTTCCATTTGGAACATTTTAGCCAAATTTCCTCTCCTCTCGCAGCTCTTAATTGTTCCGGTAGAAAGCAATTACTGGAACAGAGACCATGCAAACCCCGCTGTTGGTGGTGTAAGTACTGGCAAGAGGAGAAACAAGAAGTTGTATCTTAAAATATTAGAAACTATTTTCTAAACACCAACGAGTTCAGTGTAAAAGAAAAACTATAAAAATATTGAAGCGATTGCAGAACTCTCAATCCAAACACCACCAACCGAATTTGAGCATTGCCATCGTCATCAGTGGCTGTGGCTTTATCATGGTGGGGTACACAGCACATCTGGAACACTTGTGCTCTCATCACACCCCAGGACAAAAGGTTGATCATACGATCAAACATCAGGAGAAGGCGCACCAAAAAAAGAAAATATGCCAATGGGTTGAGATTCACAAATGAAAATCTGCAGTACGTCCCTCTCTCCCTCGTACATTGATCTTAGGAAATCTGTTCCCATTTTTTCAAAATTATAAAGCCAGTTCTTCCAACTCATCTGAATTTTATACTACTTTCATATTCAAACTTTTATGTGCATCTCACAGCACACGGGGACCAATTTATTTTATAGGCAAGATAAAACCCTGCAATATTTGGTGACGTTATCCAAAGATCATTCTTCTAAATGAACATAAGTACATTTTCTCCTTTTTGTTTCACATGATGGCTGCATTTAAATAGGCTAAATGTATAATTCAGAGAAGAATGGCTGCGTCCTGCTCACCTGGGGGTCATATCCACATCTATCCAATATTTAAAAGCACGCAAAAGCAAAGAAATTAAATATATAAGAGGCGGGGGAGGAAGTCTTTCTTTCAACAGAATATTTGCCTGGTAACCAGATAGAAGAGACCGCCTCTTTTTTTACCCCCAAATCACAGTTAGTTGTTCTACAAGTCTTTGAAGACACTTCTATTTTAAATTTTAACACCTGAAGGAACAGTTCAAGATGTGCTGCTCTGGCTGAGCCACACACAGTGGGAGGAAAAGTCTCACAGAAACACAGCTGAAGCTCTGAAGCCAACCCTGCGTGATCAGCACACGTTCAGGCCACGTGTAAACAAGGCTGAATGAATTTGGTGTGAGAATGGGAAAAAAGAGCAAGGAAACATAGTGGAAATCCATGCATGGTGTAGGTGGACCATGCTTAGGATGTGATGTTTCCCTGTCATCCTGGAGCACATCCATCCAGGCCTTGTGGTGCCTGCTGGAGCTGACTGGGAGTGACCACGGCCAGAAGATGGGAGCCAGGATCTTGCAGAGGTTCAGTGAGATCAGGGCACCTGTTCTGTGTGGCTCAGCTCACAAGGAAGACACTCCTCATGGAAAGAATAACACGCTTCCAGCTAAGCCAGATGTTGGCAAGGGATAAGAAATCTCATAACCTTTGGGAGGAGGATGGGCAGAAAGCCACGTGAGGATTCATTTTCCTGCTCATTACAATGTCATCATAATGTAATTTTCTTTCCTTCAGTTATATACAGTTACTGGAAGTAAAATCTTTATTGCAGTGAGTGTATAGTGAAATACAAGGTGGCAGAATAAAACTGACCCAGAGGTGCCACATTGCCAAAACTGAGCCAAAAAGTGAGATTTTACAGGTATTTCTTTTGAGAAGAACTTCAAATCTTGATCAGATGAGAATTGCTGGATTATAAAGATGAAAACCAGGAACTAATTATCTTCAAAGGGACAGCTATCAACGAATCAGGAGAAGACATTATGATTATGAAAAGCAAATCCTCCATTTGATCCCTCTCCATCCATACTGCTTCCCAAGCAGATAACCTAAGCTTTATCCATATGGAATTGCTAATTTTCTAAACAGGGAATCAAATATAAAAGTCCCAATTAGCATATATTTTTAAAAAATCTGTATTTTTATACTGTTGAGTATGATCAGTGTGTGAACAGGGACACATGACAGTTCCACTGGGGTCATGTCCCAAGTCACAGGAAGCCATCTCAACAAAACAGACCTCAGATTTCTCTGCCAGTTACTTTGCAATGCATTTGCCCCATGTTTGCCCATTACAAGTGCAGGTTCTGGGCATGTCTTCAGTATCTCACATGGGAAAACTAAAATGATTCCTGTGAAACACATCCAGGGGCAGGTGTCATGCTGTAGTGAGTCCACCCAATGCACTGCCCCACCAAAGCCAAGGAGACCTTAACTCCAAACCTGGGATTCTCTGACATCCAGCTACATTATACATCCAGAAACAATGCAAGGGAACCTCAGCTGGACTCTTGGGATCAGCAGGAGAACCAGTGATGCTTCCTGCCCTCCCTACCCTGGCAAAGACCAGCAAGTCCAGCTCCTTCCAACCTCAGCACAACAAGGCAATTCTCTGTAAAACAGGAACTAATTTTTGTGAAAACTGTCAGACTGATGACTCTGCCAGTAATTTCTAAAAAGCTAGAAGGCAGAAAACAATCTTGGTAACAGAATCATCTGCAGTTAGGATCATTTCTCTCCTTCCTGAAACAGGCACAGGAACTATGCCTGAATTCACAGCTAATGGGAAATCTTTTGATCTTCACAGACACAAAGCTGCCAGCCAAGAAGAGCAGTCAGCACAGGGGGACCCTCTGAAGAAGCACTTACCCTAAATTCCCCACCACAATAAATGCAACACATCCTAGGTCTGGAGCACTGCAGTCCTCAGTGATGAAGACCTGTGAGCATGTTTAATACAGCAGAAAAGACAACGTTATTTATATCTCACAAAGCTGCTTACCCAGCGTTAGATGTGCCCGGGCAGAGTGCAACTGCAGGAATCCATCAGGAGGACACCTGAGATTCCTCTCCATTAAAAGTGATGGATCTAACACAGCCAATCGTCTTCATGGCAACAAATGTTATCTTAAAAGACAGGGGATAAAAGTTCACAGGGAAGCTGTGCAAAATTCATGAAAAGAAAAATGCATTCCTGGTGACTGAACGCACAGAAGTCTGTCTCCAGAAGTCTGTGTGTGTTGAAAAATGTCTGGAAGACAGGAGATGATTAGCAGGAAATATGCAAGCTTCTCTCCTTGTATCCTTCTCCAAACATCCATTAGCCACTGGTTTGATTTTATTTTAAGAGTCAGAACTGCTTTATTGATTGCAGCCAACAGCACAATTCAGTAGTGGTCCCAAACATCCAAAGCAGTTTTTTCCCAACAAAGACAATTTCTGAAGTTCTGTGAAATGAGATGACGACACCATTACTGAGACATGCTGGGCTGAGGTCATTTTGTTCCAGTCCAGGTACAAACAGTTCATAAATGGAGCTCCCTCCAAACCCATCCCTGCTTGTCTGCTCAGAACAACATCCCTTACACAACCCTTGGGGTGCTGGGAAGCTGTCACAGTGCTGAAGGAGCTCCTGATCCCCTCCCCAGCCTGCCTGGCTGAGACTGTGCTCACTCCTTGGGGAAATGTGGTGTGAGGGCAGGCAGGGCTTGAGACATCACCATCACGTGCTGATCCCTTCACCCTGCACAGAACAGCTCTGGAGACAGGACAGCGAGCTGGGCTCTGATCCAGGCAATCACTCCTGGCTAAGCAGGTCAGCAAGGAAGCCCCTGCCCATGGTTGTGTCTTTCAGCCCCACCACCAAGCAAATTTCACAACTATTTCCTTTAGGAGGTCACAGCAGATGGAGAGTTTGATTCTGAGAGCTTGTGTGTTTGTTCTAGAAATAGAAAACAAGTTTTGCTTAAAAAATATATCTATTTCACTGTCTTGATAGCTCAGAAAGAGTTTGGTGAAGCACATAAAAAATTACAGGGCATCTCATTACTCAATTGCAAGAATATTCAGAGTAGCTCATTCATAAATGCCTTATTTTAAAATATTTGGCAAAAAAAGTCATAACCCTAATAATTTTACTTTACTTTTCATCTGAAATCACTTGCTGAGTCTTAGCCTAGCATTTTTCAAGCACGAGTGTCTAATACAATTTTCTTGCAAAATCACATCCCAGTAGGTCAAAAAAGCTTTCCACTCTTCCATATGCTCTTGAAACACAAGTTGGCACCTTGAGTTTCTGAAGAGTCAAACCATTATTCCCTGCTAACACCCACTGCCAAGGTTCTGCTTCCCCGCTATGAAGCCAGACCCCTTCCCAAACCCAGGGCAGGGTTGCTGTGTTCTGACTGGCTCAGTTGTGCAGGTAAAGATGTTAAGAGAAAGAACAGAACTCCTGAACCTTCCCTGGTTTACCTCAGAGAACCTTATTTTACTGGTCTTTCTGATCATCTAATTGCTCTCCACTCAAACTTTCAGAAACCTGCTCAGCTCAGTGATGTCTTCAGGGCAGCCTGTGCCAGAGCTGGCTAAAGCATCCTTTCAGCAGTTTCAGGAGAACTAAATGCAGATGCTGTGCTGCTGTTCAATATTCCATTGTTTGCACAGTAGTAGGAGTGAGATTGAGCACACACATGCAGTTAATTATTTCCATGGCAAGTACTGCTTCACGGGCCAGGCCCTTTATCCTCACACATGGTCTGTATTCCTTGTTCCCAAACATGGAACGTTGCATTCAGCTCTACCAGAGCATTACTTACACTTGATTTATCTAGAGATCCAAATCTGTGTCACTCTTCTGCCTAAAAACTCCAAACCTGCTAGTATGGGATACTACCTTTCTGCCAGAAACTGAGATGCTTTAGGATGTGGCCAAAGTCATTCTAAGGCTGCACTGACTGGATCAAGTTCCCACTTGGAACTGCATTTAGACCTCCCCGTTTGTCATTTGTTAATCCTTCTAACATTTGCCACAGCAAATTTATATCATTCCAGTTTAAATTGTCATTGGGTATTAAGTCAAACACCTTACAGAAGTCTAGGGTGTGTTGCATCCACGAGCAAGCTTGTCAACTTAGAATGAGATCAAAAGAACTTGATAAGTCCTCTCTGAATCTCTGGAAACTGGTACTAACAGCATTTCTCCCAGGTCCCAGAAGAGCTCTGCATCTGTTTTCTCTAGGATCACCATCACAGCACTGTGTTCTAAAAGGGCAAATAGAACAGACTGGTAACTCTGTCCCCCAATTTTATGGAGCCCCCAGACTTGTCCAGTAGTAGTCCCAAGAAATTTCTGGACAGCTAAAAATAATCTCCAGTGCTTACTGGAGAAGACTGCTGAATCTGAAGTATTTGGCCATGGCTTTGTTAGTTAAACACTCACCCAAATTTCAATGAAACAGCAATAAGTAAAATTACCACCAGCAATTCCATGCTTTTATCTCCCCAAGGTGTATTTGCATGCTTACCCTGCTGAAGTAATTTACCTTGACAAAGAAAACACATTTTTATAGTTGTTCCAGGACAAAGCCAATGTGCTTGCACACGGCATTTCTGTGGATGCTCCAGGCAGGCAGTAAGACACTGTCACATGCTGAGAACAATCCTGGCCCCAGTATCCTTCACTGGGGTCACACTTTTCCCTCATGAGAGTCACAGCTACATCACAGGGGTGGGAGGAAAAGGGAAGCTGTTTTACTACCAGATGCATATGTAAAATTTACTTAGTGATACTTTGGGGCAGTGCTGTTGGGATTCCTGCCCTGCTAAATAAAAGCCTTATTGTGAGGAGCTAGTAGAATGATTGGATTAGGGTGTAAGAAGTGTTCAGGCATGATAAATACAAAGAGCACTAGAAACATCCACCAAATTAACTGAATCCTGAACAGTTACCTCTTACAAACAGGTTAACCACTGTGTTTCAGGGATTGTATGCAAATTTGAAGAAACCATTTTCTTCGTACAGAAACCCATTCTCTCCACTGTAATTTGAAAGAAAACCCTGTGTGCTCTGAATGTTCAATACTTTCATTCATAGAAAAAGTTTTGTTCAGCAATCACTGCCTCCTGACTGGTGGCTTTACAGGGATCCCAGTTTACAAGGTGTTCCATGCAGAGAACAGAGTTGGGCTTTCAGGGACTCCTGTCAGCATCTGGGGAGGGTCCACTTAATGCTTTTTTCACAACAAAAAATAATAATTAAGGAATAACAATAGAGGTGGCAGCTGTCAGCTTGAGTTTCGGTGCTTCCTAGGTGAGAGAAGTCTGAGAGAAAGGAAGGTATGTGGAAGGTTCAGTGTAGACCATAACTTTTGGAGTGTGCCTTGCACATATTGCCCACTTACAGTTTCCAGAGAGCTATTTTATAATTTCAGAGTCTGTCCAAAAAATGTGATGGAAAGCTCTGAACTTTGCAAAGGGCAAGGAGTTTGCAGCCAGGATATAGAAATAACATGTACAGTTTAACTTGCAGAAGAAATTCAGGTTCTGAAATCATGAAACAAGAAGATGAAAGTTCATACCTCGAAGGTCATTGGAGGGGTAAAGGAGGAAGAAGTAGTGAATTGAGAAAAAAGCATCTCTCACAATGTCATTTAAATACAAATGCACTGTTTTGCTTTGTTAAAACCAAAATTTCATGCTTGACTTGAACTGAGTTTCCTTGATTTATGTTACACCTACCACCTGTAGTCACCCTTAACACTCCAGGCTGAGCACTGCTTGTGATTAATTCAAATTGTCTTTGTTCTTTCCACCAGCTTCTACTCCAAATGATGGCAAGAAAAAGGTGAGACTAATTTTTTGGAAAATTCTTTTGGTTTTCAGTATCAGCTGATGTCTAATGATACCATTAAAATCAATCAGTTTAAGTGCAGGCTACAAACTGTATTTCTGGAGCAAGATTGCTTCAAGTACTTTATTAGACAATACACTTACTGTTAAATTACATGTATCAGCTCAGGATATTGAGAGAGAAACTGTTAGATCTCTACAACAAGACAAAATACTCCAAATTTAAAGCAAGTTTCCAACATTCAAGCAGTAAATTATCCCCACTGACTCTCTAGGCTCCACTGCACTCACAGGAAAGTTATTTCAGATACAGCAGCAGATTTACCTTTTAACAAACACACTGCAAATAAGTCATCTCTCTAGAACCATGCAAGCCAGGTGGAAAAGGTGAAGATAATTAGATGCAATATAGAGATTTAAAGAGATAATCCCCCTTTTCTTCTTTTTAGGGGAAAGAAAAGTGGGGACAGAAGCTGTGGAAATACAGACATTGTGTACTCCACCAAGTAGATCCCCTTCTCTCACTTGTGTTCGTTTAGCACTGTGGGTGAGCCCCCACCCCCAGTTTTTTCTCAAGTGAACTTTATAAAGAAATCTGAATCATAAACATCTTTAGTGCTGCCATTGAGAACATGCATATCCACAACAGGAAAGGTTTTTCCACAACTGCAACTCCGATATATTCAAAGCTAGTTTAAGAAATACTAAGTCAACTCAGCATCCATAACCAGAGTGTTACACTTCTGCAATTCATTAGTCCTCGAGGTTCCATTCCAGTAATTAAAGTACTTTGCAGTTTAAGGCTTTACAATAAAGAATGTGCAGTCCTCAGCAGTGTTTCCACTGCCAGTCTATGGAAAACATATGCATGGAAAATCTGTACAGTGCATGTATACAGCCATCCTTGGATAGCTTCAGTGAACATTCAACGCTGTCGGTGAGTTTGAGAACTAGAAAAAACCATCGACCGTTGACTGTACCTTGAGGTTTATCACAAACCCTCTGCTAAATGGAAAGCCTGAACCTTCAGAGATTTCACATGTGGTTGCCATTAGCAGGTCATGATTTACAGATTATATTAAGAGCCACAGAGGTTGAGTTTTTCCAGTTCTACTTTCTCTAAAAGTGAATTGATATAAGAAATGCTTGTTTTCCTTAAAAAAAAAAAAAAAAAAATTAATGCTTTATACTAACGCAGAATTTCTGCAGAACAGAGTATAAGAGATCAATGGAATGTTTTATATGGGCAGCACAAAAGCAGGAACATATCCACACCATATGGGACACTTGGAAACAAATCTGAGCGTGGTATATGTTCAAAATAGCAGAATACAGGCCAGATCAGGAGACAAACCTTTCCATTTGGGTTGGCAACTTGAGCTTTGCTGGAAAAAGCTTTGGAATGTCAGTTCATTTGCTCCCAGGAACCTGCACTGGATTTCAGCAGCTGCTCACCGGGAAGGCCGGGCGAGGAGCGGCTCCCTCCCGGCCAGGTCCAGCTGCTCCCACGGCTCAGGCTGTCGCCCTGCAGCCAGGCAAGCAAGGAAACAGCCTTCCTTTCAAAGGCACAGAAAGCCAAGGGCTTGGGCACCTCAGTGGGACCTGTGTGAAACCTTCTCCAGCCCAGCTGGGTGAGCAGGGCTGCACGTTCTGGCAGGGGATGCCTTCACAAGAGTGCAGGCACTTGTTCTGCCCATACAGGGACTGCAGAATCCATAAAATAAGAAAAGACCCAAAGCACATGCCAGGGAATTTTGTCTTGGGCTGCTCTAGAGTGACAGCACCATCACTGTGGCATGGCATCTTCAGCATCTCTAATGGCTGCAATCAACATTCATTGCTGTCGGTGGGTTTTCATTTTTCTCAACTCACTGATCAATGAATGCAAACTGCGGACCAGCCGGCCAAGGACCACCCGCTCCGACAGCCCAGGGCCACCCACTCAGATGGCAGGGTGGCCTGTCTGGCAAGAAAAGTGACACTTTTGCCAAAGAAATGCTGTATCCAAGTTCTGCCTCCCAGAACTCTGTAAAGCAGGTCTGTGGCTGTCCCGCCAAAGAAGTTCAGGACACGTCACCCAGCTCCTTCATGAGCAAATCTGAGTGCTAATTAAGAAATGCACAGGGATTTTTAAAGGAGCAGAACAGTTGAGGAACTAGTTCAGTTTTAATAAAAGTGACACCCAATTGGTAAATCTATCAGTAAAGCATAAACCTGCAGCTTTACCAGGTTATAGGAAATTAAATTTCCTCCTGAGTGAGCCAAGTTTGGAACAGCACTGGTCCTACAAAGTGACCAATGAGAGATGAAAAAGGACTGAACTGTGGGGCTTTGGATTGACAGGGATGAGAATGGGAGGAAACAAAGCAGAAAACAGTGATTTAAGGTACTGCTGCAGAGAACTCTCTTCAGGGCTGTGGTGGGCAGGGCCAGCTTCAATTATACTGGAAAGGTGAGCTGGAGCTGACAGCCTGGGGCAGGCAGGGACCTTCCTGCTCTGCGGCTGTGCAGGGAGG
Source organism: Pycnonotus jocosus (assembly GCA_013400435.1). Taxonomy (NCBI): domain Eukaryota; kingdom Metazoa; phylum Chordata; class Aves; order Passeriformes; family Pycnonotidae; genus Pycnonotus; species Pycnonotus jocosus. Next base: position 109,467 of record VWYP01020528.1, on the reverse strand, counting down.
AGCAGACACATCTCTGCGTGACAGACACAACTGACACTGCCCTGAGACAGAAGAGCAGCCTCTCGAGCTGCCCTCCAAGTATTTCTGCCTGACTGGCATGACATACCTGTTCCCAGAAATGCCCCTGTCTCTGCAGTAAAGGAAGGAGGCTCCTGTGGTGCCCCCACACCCCTCATACCAGGGATGGTGGATCTCCCTGTGTTCAGCAGTGGTGTCAGTCAGTTCCCTGGGCAGTAAAGCGTCCAAGCACTTCTCTTACACCGTGTTTGCTCCTCCAGTTGCTCAGAGGATTATCCTGAAGGAGCCTGTTCAGACAAGCTGTGCTGCTCTCCCATAGGAACCGTGTCCCTCAGCTCACTGTACAGCTCAAGTCAGAACAACTCACCAAGGACTTCTGAACTCCAGTTAGGTGAATATTCAAAGTATATCTGCTTGCTCTGTTAAAAGACTTAAACTTGTTCAATTTTACACAGGAACGGCTCCAGCAAGTTCAACAGCTACACACTAAACAGACTGAACTTTGCAAAAGTGAAATTTTAGGAAAAATCTCCCCTGTCCCTGAGTCTGATAGGAAAGAGCCCTATTGAGTCACCCACAGCGAGCACTTCCATTGACAGACTGGGTAAGTGTGGTGGTTTGGTACAGGGAATTTACCACAGCAGTGCAACAGTGAACAGCCCAAAAGCATGCCTGCCAAATTGTCAAATGACTCATTTTTGATGCAGTTTGACATTCTGCCTTTGAAATCTCAAATTTTTCAGCATGCTTGGCAGACTCACTCGGAAGTGAGAGTGCACAATTTGGATTTTTTCCAGAGACATCTTACTTGATGTACAAAAAAGCATTTCTGTGTTATTTTAAAGACATTTCAGCCAACTGGTTTTCCTCATGTATACCTGCATGAAAGTAGAATATACAGAAGTCCTGACAGAGGTGTTCATCTTTACTGCAAAGACATGTGAAAATAATTCACTGCAATTACTCTGAATAAGACATTTCAGACAAACAGGAAAAATTACAGTAAAGGGGCCATTACCCCAATTTGCCAATGCACAACAAGCCAAAGGCTTGAGCAGACATTCCACACCTCTCAAATGCTCTGGATGCACAAATAAGCTTAAAATTAAGGTTCCTACTTGGCTGTAAAAAATCCTCCAGAATTTTTTTTTTTAAATTTAATTTTGGTAAGAAGACAGCAAGGGGAAAAAACTAAGGAAAGACAGGTTAGCAGGCACGTTCAGAATGTTTTTAAATCCATGCTTGGGAAGCTTTAGATGTTTGTGTCAGCAACTGTTTGCTGCCTACCAGAGCCACCACCCCACAGGCAGGCACATCAGGGTGACACCAAGCACCAACACGTTCAGTGCTGCCACTACAGCCATGGGACAGCTGGGGCTGGAGAGGTTTGGGACCTGCCCAGCAGGAATTGTCAGGGTTCATCCATCCACACCGGAGGCCAGCGAGGGCTGGGTCATGGTTGGGACTGACCAGAGTGGCCACCAGCACTGACAGGGTGAGCGAGAGACAGCAACGCATCAAAAGAACTCGAGGAGCTCGGTTTATTTAGTTTATCCAAAGTTTATATAAATATCTTCATAGGGAACAGACAAGCATTTTTCATTTTAGCAAAAGATAACAGACATGAAAGCTGTAGCTAGACAAATGCACACTGGCAATAACATACAGTTATTTAAGGGGGAAAGTGTGGGTCAGTCAGCTCAGGTTGGACAGCCCTGCCCTTTTTTTTTGCAGATACATTCTGCTGGGAGAATACCATGGAAAATTTAGTTAACTGTCAATGCACAAGAGTAAATATGAGCTATGTCAGGCCACAAAGGTTCAACAGAATATTAGGCAATATAGCATCATGAACTATACATGTCTGTAGATGAGAAATTACATATGCATGTGAAATTACCTGTTTCCATATAAAAATGACAAAACTGCATGAAAACTTAATGAGATGTAGAAGTTGCACTGAATGAGGGGTTCTTAGCCCTGTTAGGGACACGGTTACCCGGTCCCACCAGTCTGACAAGGGCCTGTTGCCATCTAGTGGATTGCCATCGACTGGTCCCTCTGCACAGCAAATGCCACTAGATGGAGTGTTAAGAAGGAATTTTGAATTCCTACTTTTTTAAGTGTCCAGCAGCTCAGGTTTTCGAAGTCTCAAAAAGTTACAGGCCCAAAATTACCCTGAAACTGAGAAGGATTTCACCAACTGCTCTCAGTTTCATGAGAAATTCCAGGCTATAGATTTTCAAGTGTAATAATGAAACACTACAGAAAAGTACTCCCATGTCAACATCATTTACCTCACCTCAGGGGCTTCTGTCACTCATGCAGGCATCTCCTTCACTGAGATATCTCTGGTGGCAAAAGAGCTGACACAACCTACATTCTGCTGGTGTCAATAGTGATGTACAGACCTAGTCTGTGCTATTTTTTGATAAATATCTCATCAGCTCTCAGCTATGGGAATCTCCACTTCCATGAATAAGCATCAGCTGTAAAACTTCTCCCAGTCTCTAGCATAGAGTATCAATTCACATCTCTGGATTATCTCAAAATGAAAAATTCTACCTCATCACACATGACAAGAAAAGAGGTACTTACTGCCCATGGAGTTCATAGGGAGGACAGGAGAGGAGGAACTCATCTGCTCCACATCTGCAGCTAATGGGAAAGTGAAAATGAGAAAGATGTGATGTGCATGTTACTGAGAAGGTTTTATTATGAAAACTTTCATTTACACTGCAATTGAATACATGTCTTCAATAACCTGAAGAAGCTGCTTTGATAAGCAGGTAATTTTAACAGCATCAGCTTCCCCCCCTCAAGGTATTTCTATCATACATACACATTATCTGTAGATCTACTTTTCTCAGCAGTCATATTAGTAATTTGTAACTTGTGATGGTTTGAGAATATCAATTCAGAGCAACTTCCAGCACAAAGAAAGTCTAAATTACATCAGGTTTAACCTGTATGCAGAGCATTACTGTGGAATGAAAGGACATGATGATCTCCCATCTGTGTGCAGTGAACCTTCAAAAGATTCCTGATCAGAAGAGAGATCCTCTTCCAAAGGCTGGCAAGCTGCTGGAATTTGATCTGGAGCAGCATCAGAAACAAGTGTCTTTAAGCACAAGGCACTCCAAAGGTTTATTTTCTAACAGCTGAAAGAAGAAACAGAACTTCCTGCCTGTGTCTGCCAGTGAAAACCCTCAAAGTCAGAACGTGATCAAAAACAAATGCCAGATTGCCCTCTGTGTTTTGGAAAGGATCCACCTTTCCAGGACCCAAACCAGGAGGAAACCATCTTGCACTAACAGGGGCAGTTTTAACCCAAGATTAGGTAAAGATGCATTCTTTGGGCTTGATCTCTCTCCAAAGAGCACAGCCCCTTTCAGCACATCACCACCAACACCCAAGTCAAGCAGCTCAGTCTCCATCTCCATGATTTTGATGCTGGTAGGTCCCACATAATTATATATTCTGTAACTCTTGTTTAGTTCTAAGACCCAATAAATGCACACTACAAGTTTACATTCCTAACCACAGAACACAGCCCCAGAGGCACAACTCCAGCCCACAGCCAGGCTTTGCTGCCAGCCCAAATCCTGCTTTTCACATTCTTGCAATTCCCATTTCTCGGGCAGCAGGCAGTTCCCTGAGGACCACTGTTTACACTGAAAGTGCAAAGTTCTGCTCTAATTAGGCAAACCACAAACAAAAGTAAACACTTCAGCAGACCATTTTTACAGAATGTGAGAGCAGACACTGCACCACACTGACTAAATCCTCCTGCCATGCTTTTGTGCCACGCTCTGACCTCCTCGGTGTAGCTACTCAAAGCAGCAGCCTTAGTTCATGATGTTAAACACCAGCCATAGCTGAGAACAGCAACAAACATAATTACAGATTTATTCAGCAATGCCCTAGCTTGCTCCTGTCCCATTCCCCAGTGAATTACCAGGGCATTTACTGCCTAGAACATCTACACATTCATTTATCCTCTTGCACCAGTGCTCAGAAAGCTGCATGTGACATGCTGACTGCAGACCTCCCAACAGTATCTGGATTACACTGCACAGGTCTCTGATGAGCTCAGAGAAGAAAAATTATTTTGCACCTTCCTATTTTCCACCTTAATACTATAGCCTCCCTAATTTAGGAGCTAGCAAGCTATATACTACAAATGCTTTGTAAATAAAAAAAAGATTCTTCATATGTAGTACAGCCATTTCAGTTTCCTGGAAAGAGTTTTGTACTTTTGCCCATTTAAAACTACACACATGCTTTCACATACACCCAGATTAGGCTAAAAAATAAGCACAGGTTAAAGTTGCTGTGACTCTTTTGAGAGTGATGCAGAGTCAGCAGTGAGCACAGCTGGGCTTTCAGGAGGGCTGAGAGAGCAGCTCAGCAGATGGTCACTCGAGGGTTACCTGCTGCTCTGGCACACAGAGGTCACCGCCCGGCACACGGCCAGATGGCACAGGGCACGCACTTGAGAGTCACAGCCACTCAGGGCAGTAAGCTACACCTGCCAACATCTGGAATAGTTTATCAAGTATCATTCAGAGAGCAGCTAAATAATGCATGTGCCTTCTGAAGAGAGGCTTCTGAGTGGGAAGCGTTTAGAGAGAGGCAGCGCAAGTTCTCTTTAAGTCTTGAAATTTTAGATTGTTCATTGTAATGCCATGTTACAGGCTGCAAACAACAAAGTGTAACTGTTTCCCAGCCGTACTTGGAAATTTCAGTTCATGCCTGAAATTCTGTGTTTTAATGACTATTTGTGATATGTTCACCAGTGCAGACACCACGTTCAGCACCACCCAGCTGCTCAAGTCTGAGGTTAGAATCCCCTCAGTGTCCTGCCCTCTGCTGTGGCATCCAAGAGCAGCAATACATCAACATTTCTGGTCTTGTGCTACTACTGGCAGATGATAGTTATATTAATCTTAAAATCTCTCAAAATCACACTTTGGGTTTTTTGTTATATATGTAAAAGCACAACTGCTTATTCTACACCTGGCCTTGAATAGATGGATTTAAAAAATTCTCTCAATATTAAAAAGTTCAAAACAGCTGTTTATGAAATATGGCAATGCTGGTTTGCTCTCTTATCCTTTTTATCCTCATAATTATATGTAATCCATTAAATTCCTAAAAACAATTCATCTAAGAAAGAGGAGATACAGACTAACAACCAGACCAAGATTTTGGAAAGTGGTTTGCTCTAAAAGATGAACAGAAGCCCACTCAGCTATGAAGAGCAGCTGCTGCCAATACAAGAATTTACCTCCTGACCTCTCCTCTGCCCACTCAGTGAACAGTAGCAATTGTTTTCATGTATTATATACTGTTTACAAGCCCTGAGTGGCATGAAAGGAATTAATAATTCAGCTCATGGAACTGATGACCTTTATTGGGGTACCCCTATTTGCTGAGCAGGAATCAGCAAAAAGCTCCCTTGAAGCCACAGGGTTTCTTTAAGAGTTTTTCACTTTACAGCCTAATTGGCCACCGTAACATAAATCAATTATTTATCCTGTTTTAAGCAACAATGCTACCTATTCTCAACCCCTCGATTTCTAACTTCCCTTGTATCAAGCCAGGCCTTGTTCTTTGACTTTTACAATGATCTGGTAAACACACTGGCAAGGCCAGCGTGGAGAGCTTTGCAGGATCAGGAACATTTGGGAACACCAGCAAAAAGAGATGATGCTATTTTGAACTTCTCTTGACCTTTGCCTGCCCTTGTCCCTGGTTATGCTAATTAAAGGGGTACACGGGTGACTCCTAGAAATGAACTTAGCCTGAACCTGTGACACAGCATTGGACTTTGAAGATGAGTTGTGGCACCCCCTCCCCAGTGTTGCCATCCCAGGTGTGGAAGAGCTCGGCAGGTAACACAGGGCACCCTGGGCACCGCAGGCATTCCCGAGGTGGGGATGAGCAGAAGCTGCTGACTCAGGGAGCCCCCTCAGGCTCCCCCTCCTGAGGATCAATCCCACCCAGGGATCCTGTGGGGCTGCAAGCAGGAAATGTGTGTGGGACAGGCACAGTGTGTGCCAGAGCTGACTCTGCCATGTCCCACAGAAGGCACCAAGTGCTGCTGCCAACCTCGTGGCCATGAGCTGTCACAAGCCCAGCCTGGCTCAGTTTTGAGGTTCTCCAGGACTCTGGGCTCTCTCTGCTGAGCTGCCCCCCAGCCTGCACCATTCCATGGGGTTATCCAGGTGCAGGACTTGATGTTTGTGGCTGTTTAACTTTGAAGTTTCAATCAACCTTTTCCTTCAGGTTATCGAGGTCCTTCTGAACAGCAGCTGTGCCTTCCAGAGTATCATCCTGGTGTCATCTGCAAGTCTGAGGAGTTTGTCCATCCCACCACCCAGATGGTTGATGAAATTGCTCAGTAGTATTGGCCCCAACACTGACTCCCAAGGACAATCACAGCATAATGGCCACCAGTGAGTGCTTGAACTCAACTGCCACCATTTGAACAAAACAGCCCAGTTTTCACCCAAACTGCCTGCAAGGGTGACGTGGGAGACTGCATCAGAAGCCTTGCATAATGGTAAGGTTAATGACAAAATTCCTCTCTCATCCATGGATCCAGTCATTTCATCACACAAGGAATGAGGATGGTCAGGCACGATCTCTCCCCTTGGTAAAGCCAGTGAATGTTCCCAATTATCTTCCTGTCCTTCAAGTGCCTGGAAATGCCTTCTGGGAGTATTTGCTCCATACTCTTCCCACTGAGGGACTGAGACGAGGCTGACCAGCCTGCAGTTCCCCAGAGCAGCTACTGCTCAGCAGAGCTGAGTTAAAGGTGATTCATTATCCCTTATCAGCTCAATTTTACTATACAGAGACATTCCTCCCCTTTCCCCTGCATTGGGTAGAGCCTGTCTCACCTCAGCACTGAAAACACACACTGTTTGCAGAAAGGAGTGGGAAATAAGGTCATCCTGTGATAAATATTTCTACCTATTTTCATTTACAAGGAAAACAATCCCAGTTCCTGCTTACCAACAAAACTGAAAGAAAACCTACACAGAGCTGAATCTTCCATGTACCTGCACTGTATTCCTCAATATACTCTCTACAAACATTGTTATTTGAAATGCCTGTTTACATTCCAGTAAAATTCTGTCAGCATGGTATCTGATTTATTGATGCCATCAAAAGTCACAGGATTCCTGACGTGCCTCCTGAGGCACAAAAATCAAAGCAGAAAGGAGATGCATGTTGCTGTGGTATCAGCATTACCACATCTCTCATTTTCCAGGGTTTCCAGAAGCCCTCTGTGATTTCTGGGACAGAGCACAGTGCACTTCTGGAAAGCTGGTGCTTCCCTGAAAGAAGGTGATCATGTCTCTGTTTCACATCCAGTGCCTCTCAGCACACAGCACCTCAGCCCACAAGCAATCTGTCTTTGTCCCTGGCATGAGATTTTTGCATCTTCTCTACCTGGAGGATGTTTTGGTTTATTAGGATATTGCCTACCAGGCAGCCCAGCCTACCCCAATATTGAAAGATCAATTGCATAATCAGTCTGTAAATCTGGGGAAATTCTTTATTGACTTTCTGATCACTGATAAAGTGTTGGCCAACACAAGGCATAGCACTTTAGCAAAATCCATCTAGAGTCCACTAGAACTCCCTGCATTAAAAAAATCAGAATTGCCTGATATTATACAAAAGATACTATTTTTTGAAGAGTTAACATCAACACAGATTAATACTGATCTCCTAACAAATAATAGCACATTATGATATACAGAATATGGCAGAAATCACATTGCAAATTAGCCAGTGTTCCCAGAGGCAAGCTGTTCTAGACCCCAAGCAGTGCACCAGGTTAAAACACCCCTGTGACTGGACACTCTGCCAGTGCAGGAACAGAGACAGGTGTGGCTTTCTCATCTTTGGGAGGTCCCCACCACCCAGAGGCCACCTGGAAGTGGCTGTGGCTGGTGCTGATGGCTGCAACAACTGACCAGTGCTTGAGGTTTCCTTCAGGTTTTCCTTGCATTATTGATCCGAGCATCCTGCTCGTGAAATTCAGTGATCAGAGCCCCAGCGAGCCCTTCCCTCTCACCCCACCACCACCAGCAGCCCAGGTTTTGTTGGAGTGAAAGGCTCACATGAAGCATTTGGCCTCCCAGGGATAGGGATTACAAACAGGCAGGAATCAAGGGAAATTTGATTCTTTCTCCCCACCTACCTCCCTGCCTACTGTCTTCCATGTTTGCAAACCGTATTAGCTCCTGCTGCTTGCAATTCCAGAAACACTTCCCTTTCTCTTTGGGGCTCATTCCAGCCACATCTGCCTATTGCTATAATCTCATTTTGCAGGATGCCACATCTCTCAGTGGCTTTTAATTGTGGTAACACGTCTAAGCATCTCAAAAAGCACATCAGAAACTGTCTGACAGAAAAACGCTGTTAAAAACAGGAACATCCTTCCTGACATTTGGATATTTGTACTTGAAAATTACCTTAAATGCAGAAAAACATCTACATTTTTAAAGAGAAAGTTCCTAATCTTTTCAATGAGAAATTAATTTTGGATAGAATTTAGTATACATTGCTGCTTTGAAGAACAATCTGAATCTTAATTGACTTTTAATATAACTTAAATATTACAGCAGTTCATGTTTTGCCGATTTCCATGAAAAGACAGTGCACAATTTTGCCTATTTTAAAATCTATGTTGCAAGACATATAATTACAAGTTTTACGATTTTAAAATAATTGTTACATACACTGCTACAGGAAATCTATTCGTATTCTTCCTTTTGAAGCTGCTCAGCTCTGGTGCTCTGCAGATGGTGGTGTTCTGCTTGGGCAGTGGTGGGTAAGGCTGGTCCTCCTGCACCCACCCAGCCAGGACCATGGCCACGCCTGAAACATCTCACTCTCCTCAGGAAAAATCATCCCAGCCTGATTGCTGCCTGCAGGGCTAAAGGAGATGAGAAAGGCTGTGGCACTGCCATTTATTTTGCCATGATTATGGCATTTCTTATGAAGCAACTACTGCAGAGGTTTTCCTAGAAAAAAAAAATCCTGTAAACAGGTTTCTTGTTCCAATTTATAGCATCTTACTAGAATATTCTGTAGCATTTCTTATTTGCATTTCTAATTATTGTTTGAACTCTTACGTGAATTCAAATAATCCCAATCCTAGAGATGTTGACAATTACAGTTCACTTATTATTGGGCAATCTATATATACTTCTTTTAGCATAACCCAAAGATAAAAAAAGAGGTCAAACACCCAGAGGTGCATTTCTTCCCCAGTACCAGTTTGCAGTAGAAGCTGTTTCAAACTTATGTTGTTTCATGAAAAAAAAAGCGCAAAATTTTAAAATTCTGATCCTCTAGATAAAAACATGCTGCTGCTGGACTTGCCACTTCAGAACATGGAGGTGTAGGAATAGGAAACAAACCCTTCACCTACCTGCTACAGAAAAGAGGTAAATTTAAAAAAAAAAAAAAAATCTAAGAACAAAACAACTCAGCATTACTGAAAACAAACCCTTGAGTGCAGGCTGGAGCTGGCCATGCAGCACAGCCTGTGGTGTGCACAGATTGCCTTTTACAAAAGCTGAGTGCCCTGCACTGAGGTGTAAGTTACCACTGGTGAGTAAGGACCAACACAGCCCCTTCCTTCTGTCCACATGAAGGAACGTTTCTGGCAGGGCTGGCGAGCCCCGTTTCCCACATTGTGTGATTGATTACACTCTCCCCCTTAGAAGAGTTGATTGGTTTCCTGGTGCCAGGAAAATGATTGATGAATATTTCAGGCCATGGGCCTCTCTTCCTGCTGGGTGTCCTTTTCACATGTCTCCAGTGGGCCTGGGGATTTTTTTCAAGACTAGGAAGTGTCATTTTTATGGATATCATCCTGTGATAGGGACAGTTCACTGAGCAGAGGCCTTATGTAAATCCAAGTGACATAGTAAAGGTCAGCTCAAGTGTTAAGGTGATGGACCCAATTGGCAGCACCAGGTAAGCAGGAAAACAGAACTGAGCAAAGAAAAGCTTCACAAAGCAGCACCAAACCAGGAGGCACCGAGCAGCCACACCCTGAGCTTGGTACAGCAGCAAACTGCAAACCCAACACTGGCACCTTTCCTCAGCTCCCTTCAATTTTGTACATCACAAGCACAGTAAATTTGCAGGTAAGAATAACCCTGCTTGTGACCCACAGCAAGGGCATTTCCTCAGCACTGTTGATAAAACAAGCAGAGGATAGAGAGTCCCCTGGCAAAAGCACTCACAAGACATCTGAAACAACATACTTAGGAATAATTCCTTGTAAGTATTGCCAAACAACATAAAGCTACAGCTGGGAGACTGAATGAAGAGATTTTTGGAGGACAAGCTGGTGTTTGGCAGCACTTTCAGAGACTCGGAGTTCTTTTACAAATTTTTACTACAACCACGACAGCCATCATTTAATCACTTGGCTCCAGGATCTGAGGGCTCCGCAGCAATTCCTGCAGGTAAAGCCTGGGCTTCTCAGCAGCAGATAATCAGAATAAACCCTGACACTGACAGGAGCCCCCTGCTCAGGGGTACAGCACCAGCAGGTCTGTGAGCAGTGCAGGGAGCCCACCACAGTGAACACCTTCAGATGCTGAACCACCACTGCAACCCACACTTCCTGCAGCAAGAGCTGGGGAGGCTTTATCCAACAAGAGAATTTGGGGATTTAGTCCAAGGGACATCACAGTCCCAGATTATGTTCCCTTAAAAACTAGCAAGGACATCACAGCAGTTTGCAGTCAGCCTGGCATTACAGCTGTGATAGATTTTTACTTGTTTGTTTCTTCTTTTTTTTTTTTAGGAAAAAAAGGCTTTAAAAATTAATCTTGCACACTGACCAGACATTTCCCTAAGTTTAAATTTCACCCCTACAAGGCTACAGCTGGGACGATTAGGCAATGGAAGTTAGACTTGTAATTTGTGCTCTCTGAAGGACACAGGGTCCACCCTGGGTAAATGAAACCTCCTTATCCAAGTGCTGGGGGAGAACTCAGATACTCCAGGCATATACTGCTCTCAAGATAAGTCACTGGCAATCATTTACCAATAAAGAACTTCACTGAAGCCAGCCTCTCCGTGGAGTATTTCCTCTTTCTAACAAAACCTGTACAGAATCGTTTTTATCAACACAAAAAATCTGGAAGTCTTCTAATTATGTAATTAGAACTGTAATAATTAAGACCAAAGCTAAAGCTCGAAGGGTCCCCATGTCCCCCAACTTCCCTTTCTCAATTAACTCTGCACAGTGATAACCACTTTGGCTTAAAGGCTAAAAAAAGGACAGGATCAAAAGGCTGGTTTAATACAGCTGGAGGGAAAGAATGCATTTCAGCTCCCCAGCAGCCATCTGATGAAACCCTGGGCCAATTCCCTATGTAAATGACTTAATTAGAATTACCAGATTACACTGCTGAAGGCTTTATTTAAATAGGCAGTTTATCAACAGGATAAACTGTGCTCCCATTCTCACAGAATGCTGGTGTAAATGCATCTGTTCAAAGCTCTACCACGTAGGAGTTGGACAGTAATTCAATAAACCACTGGCATATTTTCCCCACCAAAAAAAGGAATACCACAAAGGACTTGCCAGGGGCAGGACAGAAAGACAGCTATTGCTTCCCAACAATCAAGAATTAGTCTCCCAGATGGGAAAGTTCCCTCATTTTCTATAATACAGTATCTTTATACTGTTTTATAGCAAAGCAGGGGAAAAAATCCTGTTGTTGCAGTGTCACATCACACACTGCATCTGCTCAACATTCAGCACTAGTCCTGGGCTCAGCACAAAAAGGCATGCATAAACCCATTTTCCTGATTAATGATCTACAGAAGCCATCAATACCAAATTCCAACTTTATACCAAGAGGTATTTTTCCATCTTTACCATCAAATCAAACAAAGGAGTTAAGTTGTTCCTAAATTACAAGTCTCATCTCCCATCACAGAACTGAGTTCAGAATCCTATGCATTATTTTCTATTATTATTTACAAAAGCAAGAGACATCCACATTCAACAAGCCAACACTGAGCTGAAATAACACTGTAGCTTCTTGTTTATTCAGAGACATTTGACTTTAGCAGTGTTGCCATTCGACAACTCCATTTGTTTTTCTTCCTAAATCTTCAAAGAAATGTTTATAGCAAGTAAACTAAGACCCAACTATATCAATGAAATAGTCTTTGTTAAGCAAAGGCTTATCTCATCAGATGCAAAGCAACCAAGCATAAAGAACCACTAAAAATGTCAGTGTGTGCCAGTAAAGTTTGGGAATGCTGTGGAAAAGGGAAGGGATTCAGGCAAAGGGATTTTTCTTTGAAAACCTTACATTCTTTGTGCTCTGACAACTTTACTCTTTTCTCTGGTATGAAGTTTATCCAGATCAGTAATCTGCCCATCTGAAACTCTGATAGTTTTACGGGAACACAAAATTCAAGCAGCTTCCTGACAAATCTGTCTTCCAAGACCACAGCACACAACAAAGTGTCCAAAGTTACCTTAAATCTAGATAATCTGTTGTGTCCCTATTTTAGCTAAAACATAAAATAACTTAAATTATCTAAAAGCCATCATGTCTCACTCACAAAGGAAAAAGATGCCAACTGAAGCTAAAGGAAAACCGATCTTAAATGGGACCCTGTTGAGAAATAATTGCTACTACTGCAGGGAAAATTAATGCCTTAACGAAATTGCTTTTAAAAATCCCTGGGTTTATGCATTGCCATTGATTTGCTCAATGATAAAATAGGTTTCTTACGTGGAAGAGGAAGTACTCAAATTGGCAAGGGAAAACCATCATCTTATATTCTAAGAATGTCAAGTGTCCCCTCAAATAATGAGGCTGCAATTGCCCGTAACTGCTGAAATAAAACTACGCCCCTGCATTTCAAAGTTATCCTGAGGCTTCCCTCACTGAAGACGCCAATAAACTTGCAGCAGTTTACTCTGGGTTAACACAGAAGCCACGTGCAGAGCTTAAGTTCATTAATGATTTTAACATTATCATTTTAACACCAAGAATACAATCTGACTTTTATACCTCTGTCCTCATACAATTTCCACTGGTTTCCAATTTTGTTAAGAGTTAAGATGCTGTTCCCAAGGTATCAAAAATACTATGAATCTTTCTTAAGAAAACAAAATATTCAGAGTCTTCATTTGCCATTATCATCTGCAGGTATTTTATTAAAACATGAATTAACAACCCAATCTTTCCTGCTCCTCCCCCAGAGGCTTTAGAAAGACTGAAGGTCAAGCAATGTCCCAACACCGCACCAGTATTTCACGTTTTTTGAAAGCAAAGTAGTAAAAGGTTGTTACATCACCCATTCAAAAGCCTAACCACAGCCACAGGTACGGCTGTCACAAGAAACAGCTACGCAATAAACTCTTAAAGCTAATCTGATTAATCAAAAGAGATTTCCCCCAAAATCCCGTATCTGCGGGAAAAATAGCAAATGCAGACAAAGCATTAATGTTGTTGCACGCTTAGGGACCCAAAAGCAACCGAGACTTCACAAATTAAATCAGAAAGTTCAAAAAGTATTAAGGCTATATTAAAGTATTAAGAGTGTTATTAGAATGTTATTAAAGTATCTAAGAGTATTAAGTGTCTTTCATCCAACTGGACATCTAATTAAGTGACGAGGAATAAAGTGCTTCCAAGGACAACTCAACATTATACATCAGGACGGCTGCAGAAATGCCCATTTCTGCATTTCCCACACTGCCTATCTTTTGGCACCGCCTGTATCTCGAAAACCGAGGATGCTGCCTGATAAAAAGCCTCTTTTGTCTGAGCAAACCCTTTGTAGCGAACCCGAGTACCTTAAGATGGTAAAATGCAATTGTAAACCATAAAAATTGGCAGGGACATTCAAGTGCAGATGCGGCATCTGCATACGGGAAGTGTAAAAGGGTCCCAAATGGTGCCCATAAACCCCGGGCAGGGAGCGGCTCACAGGGGCTGAGCCGAGACACCCGCGGGGCACGGCCGGGACCCGGCGGGCGGTACCGGGACCCCGCGGGGCTGCCCCGGGACACCCGCACCGACCCACCCCGCGGCACCCCGGAACGCCGCGGCTGCCTGGGGAAAACGCGATTTTTTGCCGAACAAGTTAAATTAGAAGGAAACGCCGCACTGCCCGGGGGGACCCGCTGCGAGCGGCGACCCCCGCGTGTCCCGCTGAGCCCCGAGCGGGTCCCGGCGCCCCGGCCCGGGGGCAGCGG
>VWYP01020528.1:79093-94107 GCA_013400435.1 Pycnonotus jocosus | reverse complement strand
GGCGCGGCCCGACACGGGCAGCGGGCGGGGGTCCCGGGAAGGGCTGGGGTTCGGGTGCCGGTGCTCCCGTCCCGGCGGGGGTTCGGCGCAGGGGATGACCCGGGCGGTGGGCGCGTTCGAGAGGTTGGAAGGTGCCCAAGCCCCGGCGCTGCCGTGATGGGCGCTGCAATGAGCGACTCCGTGCCAGAGAGAGCAGCCCAGACAAGCCTTCCCCCGCGGGGATGAGGAGCAGGAGCGGGACCGGGCAGCGGGGGGAGCCAGCCTCCCCCGTGCATCCAGGAGCCCTCGGTTCCAGCTGGAAGACATCTACCCACGGGGTCAGTGGCCGTAGCGGGGCCGGAGCAGGGACACCGGGACACAGCCCGGAGGAATGGTGGTGGGAGCAGCTACTGCTAGGATCACCAAATGTTAAAAAGACAGGGTTTTCCAAGACATTTGGTGGAAAACGACACTAACACAGCTGTTGTCGGCAGCACTTAGCTTGGAACAGATATCCAAAGCCTGGAATGCCCTGTTGCTTGGGCTTCCGGCGGGGTGCCAGGGGTGATGCTGGCAGGACTCAGCGATCCACGCGGTGCCTCCTCCGTCCCTCCCTCCCCGCAGGTGCTGCCTGCTGTGCTCAGAGGCGTTTTCCCTGTTCCTGCCGTTGGATGAGATCCCATCGGTGGGCATGCGTGTGCCACACAAGGGCTTGGCATGGCTGTGTCCCCGTGACCAACACGGGATGCCCAAGCAGCGCCAGCGCCCAGGGCCTGGCCGCCATCAGCCACGGCCCAGCCCTGCCAGCTCCGTTCTGCCTCAGCTGCAGGACGTGTTTGACACCTTGTGCCAAGCCTGGGAGGAGGAGGAAGAGGAGGGTGACACGGTTTCCCTTCCGTGACGGGGATATGCCTCCCAGCAGCTGTGCCAGAGGCGTGTGGTGCAGCAGCTTATCAACACAGCGTGTTTTCCTCCGAGACAAGTCCTCTGGCAGCAGCCAAAGGACAGCTTAAAAGCTGGCCAAGGGTCATTGTCAAAGGTCCTGCTTTCTCCAAATAATGTCACAAACTCTGTGCTCACATGGATGGTCTTGCAAGAGGTCCCGGAAACAGGGAAAATTACCCAGCTCACATAACTTGCAGTGAGGAAACCCTCAGCAAAGTGCAGGGACACTCTCCCACAGCAGCCATGGGTGCACAGCCCCCGTGGAGCTGGGACCCACTCAGGAGCAGAGGCAGCAGCCACCTGCCAGCACCCTGGGCTGGGGTCTGCAGCGAGTGGGGACATCCAGGGAAAGAATCACCAGAGCCCCTGCAGGGCTGCATCAGCCCCCCACACGGATTTCCTGGGGAGCTCACAGATTCCCACCTGGAGAAAGCAGAGCACTGTGGGCTGCCTTCTGCACCCACATCCCCAAGCACCCGTGTGCTATTGGGGAGAGGATCTGTGCGTGCCCTGGTGTGGGCTGTCCCCTGCACAGTCGGGTGCTGCCAGGCACGGGCTGGCAGAGAGCACCCAGCCCATGAACCGCGGTGGGGGACCCTCACAGAGCCTCCCCACCTGGGAGCCTGTCCTTTAATACTTCCTTGCTTGTGGGCTTGTCTGTATAAATAGAGCATGCAGTTCCTGTTGAGGGAAGCTGTTGAACGGCAGAGCGAGGTTTAGTGTTACGGCCCCACGGGAAGCTGCAGAGAGCACCCACAGCGCGGGATGGACGCGGCCGGAGCCGGGCGGGTCTCTGGGAAGGGGCTGACCCTTCCTGCCGTGGGAGAGGTTCTGTTCGCCGTTCACCTCCACGCCGTGCGGTGTCTCAGCTGTGGCGGCCGCTGCGGTGTGTTGGCTGCTCTGGGCACCCTCCTGCCCAGCCCCGCTCCGGCCGCGCCTCCCACCACAGTGTGCCAGGGCCGAGGGACGGGCTGCACAGCCCACGGCCACCTCCTCCCTCAGGAACCAGCTTCCAGCACAGGCAGCTGCAGCCGTGCCCTGCAGAAGGTGCTGGGAGCAGGTGGGGTCACAGCGTGTGCTGCAGCAGTGCCACCTTCACTGGTGCTCCGGGTGCTGGCAGGAACGGGGGACCCCAGCTCGGACCATCAGTGGCCTCCAGTGGGGCACCCCAGGATCTCGCTCGGGATTTCCACGGGAATGTGTGCACAGGACCTCAGGCAGCGCCGTGCACAGGGATGGACGCTGCTGTGGCCGGCACAGCCACCTCCGGGTGCTGCTGTGTGTGTGCAGAGGGGCCGGCAGCTCCTGGCAGGGCTGTCAATCGTCCTGCATGTTTGCACAATGCCGCCGTGGCCATGGGGGAGGTCAGGGGACGTGCGAGCCTGGCGAGGTGGTGTTTGGGGAAGGGGTCCCTGCCCTGCTCCCTGCTGAGAGCTTGATTAGATTCTGCTCAATTTACAGCCCTTTGGCTTCCTGGTGTTTTCCTGCAGCCAGCAGGACCTGGTTTCCCTTTGAACGAGAGAAGTTTTTTTGAAATGCAAAATCTGTGAAGTTTTGCAGCCCTTCAGAAAAGGGAGGAAGCCCCTGGCCCGTGTGGGCTGTGAGGAGCTGGGGGTCCGTGCCCAGCTCAGGGAGAGCCACTGCCCTGCCGGCGCAGGAAGGGGATCCCTGTGCGACCGTGGGTGCTGCCTGCAGGCAGGACATGGACCCCGTGGGCCTCTGCCCTTTCCCACGCCGCTCTGTGCTCCGGGGAGCACCAGGAGCCAGAGCTCAGCTTGTTTCCCAGCTCTGCCACCGTTCTGTTTCCCAGGATGAGTCAGAGTCCCTGTGGGCAGAGCCCTCTCCCCGCGAGGTCACCGCACTGCGTCTCCCTGCTCTCCCACCCTCCCGGGTGCTCGGGGCAGGCGCATCCTTGCATGAGGGACACCCAGAGCCACCCCTGCCAGCCCAGGGGTCCCCCGCGGGTGCACAGACAGTGGCAGGGGCAGAGAGGGCCTCAGTTCCCCTGTTCCTGAGCACAACGGGAGAAATGAGCTAAACCAGCCGAAAAGCACCCTGGGCTCTGTAGCGTGAATCAGGGCCATGTGTGGAAACAAGGGAGTCCTTGAGCGTGTGCCTCGGGCCATCGCGGCAGACTGAGGGGCCGAGCTCACCCCGAGGTGGCTGCATGTCACCACTAACAACGAGCCCTGTGTGGGCTTGGAGCCCTGCTGTGGGGGCACAGAGGCGCTGCTGCGTCTTCTTGCCACCATCCCCGCTCGCTGAGGTCCTGCTGGAGGCTGGGAAACAGTCACGGAAATGAGACTGAAGTACCTGAGCCACAAAACACTGGTGGCTGCAGGGATCAGCAGCTCCTGGGCTTTGTCACTGTCAGCCTGGGGGCAGAGTGGTGGGACAGGGTGCTCTGGACCAGACAATGCCTCACACTCTTTGGGGCACAGCCCGAGCCCCAGGGGCAGTGGGAGATCTCTGGGCAAGCAGCAGTGAGCTGGCTGTGATGGTCAGCTGGGGTTGGCGAGGCCCTGGGGACAGCCGGGTGGCGTCCCGGGCTCATCACGTGTCCCGCAGGCTCTGGGTGATGTGGACCAGGTCCGGATGACCTCGGAGGGCTCCGACTGCCGCTGCAAGTGCATCCTGCGGCCGCTGAGCAAGGACGCCTGCAGCCGCGTCAGGAGCGGCAGCGCACGCGTGGAGGATTTCTACACTGTGGAGACCGTGAGCTCGGGGGCTGACTGCAGGTGCTCCTGCACCGCGCCCCCCTCCTCGCTCAACCCCTGCGAGAACGAGTGGAAGATGGAGAAGCTGAAGAAACAGGCTCCTGAGCTCTTCAAGGTATCTGTGGTGTGGTGGGACTGGGGGCCAGACCCCTCCCCATGCTGTGCAGACGTGCCCCTGCCACCTGCCCTGTGCCCTGTGCCCCTGCCCCATGCCCTGTGCCCTGTGCCCCCTGCCCTGTGCCCTGTGCTCCATNGTGCCCTGTGCCCCTGCCACCTGCCCTGTGCCCTGTGCCCCTGCCCCATGCCCTGTGCCCCATGCCCTGTGCCCGTGCCCTGTGCCCCTGTCCCGTGCCCTGTGCCCTGTGTCCTTACCCCATCCCTGTGTCCCCCCTGCAGCTGCAGTCCATGGTGGACCTGCTCGAGGGAACGCTGTACAGCATGGACCTGATGAAGGTGCACTCCTACATCAGCAAGGTGGTGGCACAGATGAACACGCTGGAGGAGGTGAGCGAGCTCCAGCAGCACCATCCCTGCCCTGCTCCCCACTGGGCAGCTCAGGACCCTCTGTGAGCTCCCTGAGTGGGGCTCCAGCCTCTCCTGTCCTGCAGACCATCAAGACCAACCTGAGCAGAGAGAATGACTTCATGAAGGAGAGCGTGCAGCACCTCACCGACCAGATGAAACGCTACGAGAACTACTCTGACATCATGATCAGCATCAAGAAGGAGATCTCCAACCTGGGCTACCAGCTGCTGCAGAAGGATGCTGCTGCCATCCCCGAGAGCAAGGCACAGGTACCCCAAGGCACAGGTACCCCTGGGGCCAGCCCCATGCAGGCACAGTGGGAGCTGCCAGGCAGGGCCAGGGTCCCCCAGGCTCATGCCACGTGCATTGGGGGAACCCTTGGGCTGGTGCCCACTGCCTGGCACAGCGGTGTCAGGGAAGAGGAGGGCAGGGGAGGGAAAGGGGTCCAACCAGGCTGTGCTCCCCAGGACACGACAGGTGGCCGAGAGAAGGAGGCAGGGCGGTACCCCAGCCCCCGCAAGGCACTGGGGGACAGGGCAGGCCCCCGAGCGCCCAAGGAGAAGCCGCTGAAGCCCGAAAAGCCCAAAAAGGAGAACACCAAGTCCAAGGCAGGGTCACAGCCCACGGCCAAGCCCAAGGCCCTGGCGCAGCAGCAGCAGACTGTGGTCCGAGGCATCACGTACTACAAGGTCGGGCAGGCGGGAGCGGCGGAGGGTCCGGCCGGCAGCCGCGGTGAGTCAGGAGGCAGGGATGGGGGGCTGGGAGGGCACCCAGGGCTGCCCCTGCAAGCACACTAACCCCCAGCTCGTCCCCCCACAGAGGGCCCTGCGAGAGGGGCAATTGTGTCAGAGCAGCAGGAGGAGAGGAGCCCCCCGCCCCCCTCGGCTGAGGGCACCCCAGCCCAAGCTGTTGCACAGACTGAGACCACCGTGCCCATCACCACGGCAGCGCCCAGCACCGCCCCGGCCCCCCGCAGCACCGCCCGCAGCCCCCCCGGCCCTGCCCTCGGGCAGGGGGCTGACAGCACCGGGG
This sequence comes from Pycnonotus jocosus, assembly GCA_013400435.1. NCBI lineage: Eukaryota > Metazoa > Chordata > Aves > Passeriformes > Pycnonotidae > Pycnonotus > Pycnonotus jocosus. The sequence goes on along the minus strand of VWYP01020528.1, from coordinate 88,909 downwards.
ACCCCGAAACACCAAACAGAGGTGGGTGAGTGGGGGGCACCCAGCCCTGTGTGCCCAGCGCCCCTGGCCAAGCTAAGCTGGCAGTAATCTGCCGCGGGGAAGGAGGAGGAGTCGGCTGCCTGGGGCAGGGATAAGCCTTCCTCTTCCTCCCCCTGGGTTCCCAGTAAAGGAGGTGGAGTGCGAGGGCACTATCGAGTCCGTGGAGCCCCCCACGGAGCACCACAGCTACGGGCGCAATGAGGGGGCCTGGATGAAGGACCCGGCAGCCAAGGATGACCGCATCTATGTCACCAACTACTACTATGGCAACAGCCTGGTGGAGTTCAGGAGCCTCGACAACTTCAAGCAGGGTGAGGGGCGAGTGGCTGAGTGGGCACGGGGGCCCTGGCTCCTCCCTTGTGGGTGTGCAGTGCTGTGTGACACCAGCTGTGCTGAGTCCTGGGGGGGTGGGCAGCTGAAGGGAGCTGGGGAGCATCCAGAGGGCAGCAAGGGGGGACATGAGTCCCCCTGGCCATCGTGCATGGGACCCTAATGCTGTGGAGGGTCCCAACACCTCTCCCACCCACTCACAGGCCGCTGGAGCAACCTCTATAAGCTGCCCTACAACTGGATTGGCACCGGGCACGTGGTGTACAGAGGGGCCTTCTACTACAACCGTGCCTTCACCAAGAACATCATCAAGTATGACCTAAAGGAACGGTATGTGGCGGGCTGGGCGCAGCTCCATGATGTGGTCTATGAGGATACAACGCCCTGGAAGTGGAGAGGCCACTCGGACATCGACTTTGCTGTGGATGAGAGCGGGCTCTGGGTCATCTACCCCTCGGTGGACTACGACTACTCACAGCAGGAGGTGATTGTCCTCAGCCGACTCGACCCCGTGGACCTCTCGGTGCGCAAGGAAACCACCTGGAAGACGGGGCTGAAGCGCAACACGTACGGGAACTGCTTCATCATCTGTGGCATCCTCTACGCTGTGGACACCTACAGCCAAAAGGAAGGGCAGATCTCCTACGCCTTCGACACGCACACAGACACAGAGGCAGAGCTCCGACTGCCCTTCCTCAACCACTACTCCTTCACCACACAGGTCGACTACAACCCCAAGGAGAAGGTGCTCTATGCCTGGGACAACGGCCATCAGATGACGTACGGGCTCCGCTTCGTGGTCTGAGTGCCCGGGCGGGTCCCACTGCACTCCTGCACCCGCCCTGCGCCCTGCCTGGCTGGGGCACCCTGACGCAGCCTGGCCCTGGCACCCCAACTCCAGCCAGGGCTGTGGCAAGAGCCCGGCTTCCACCCCAAAACCTTCCCCATCTGCTAAGGGCATCACCTGCACCGTGCCCACTGTACTGCAGGGCAGGGAGAGCAGGTGAGAGCAGCCCCCAGCAGACACGCTGTGACAATGTGTCCCCTGGGGCTGTGGCAGCTCGGCCAGCATTGCCGTCCCAGGGACACAGAGAGGAGCCCAGCCCCGCATCCCTCTGCCCCTGCTGGCACCGCCCGCCCTGCACGGTGCACTGAGCACCTCCTGCACTGCCCCCAGCCCAGCCACACTCCCCACATGCCCACCGGGACTGTGAGTGCCATCACTGCCAGCGCTGCCGGTGCCAGGACAGCCCCAGGCCCTGGCCTGCACTGAGCCCTGTGGGGTGGGCGGGCCCACTCACCGCCAGGCACCAGCAACAGGTGCCAGTCGCTATTTTAGGAAATGTGGTTAAGATGCTTTTGCTTTTGCTGATCATGAGTTTGTTATTTAAATGCGTTCACTAGAGCCGTGCAAGTCCCCTTCGGCAGCAGGCGTGGAGGAGCCTGCCTGGGGTGTCCTGCTTGCACACCCACCTGCACACCCACCTGCACACCTGCCCTCACACCTGCCCTCACACCTGCCTGCACCCAGCACTGGACAGGGCAGCCCTTGGGCCTCTCACTCTCCATGTGAGGCAGAACGAGGGGCTGCGAGCGCTTGGCTTGGTTTTGGTCATTTTAGACGTGAACAGTATTAAAACATAACAGATGTGAGAGCGGGCTGTGTGTGTTGTCATTTGTCCTGAAGCTGGGCAGGGAGGAGTGGGCAGGGTGGGTGCTCACCATCCCCATCCCTCACTGTCCCTGTCCCTCACCATCCTTATCCACTGACCAGACTTCCATGGCCAGGAGTGCCCGGGGGTTGCTGTCACAGCTGTTGCACACCTTGCAGGCACATCTGCCCACACCCGGCCCAGGGCGGGCACCCCCCGTTCCCGCAGCAGCACCAGCACGGTGCCAGGGCCGTGCAGAGGCGGGAGGGTCCCGGCGCACACCCGGGACATCAGCCCCTGCCGGGGGAAAGCTTTGGCATTGTCCAGCCTGAGCTGCAGCCCGAGAGCCGCCGGGGGCCGGCAGCGCGGAGCAGCTGAGCGTGGGCACGGGGAGCAGCTGCCCTGGCCCTGCTGCAGAGCTTGGCAAGAGCCGGGGGGGCCCNCGGGCGCCTCGTGCTGCGGAGCTGGCACCGACCGTGTCCCTGCATGCGGAAAGGTTCCCCACTGCCAGGACCCGGAGCTGGTGCCAGGCGCGGGGCAGCCTGGCACCCCCTCTCCTGGCCCCACGCTGCTCCCAGGCAGCATCTGCCCCTGTCCCTGCCCCTGTCCCTGCCCCTGTCCCTGCCCCTGTCCCTGTCCCTGTCCCTGCTCTGCCCCTGCCCCGAGCCCCCGCGCTGGCCATGCACTGCACCCCTCGCTTGGCCGTGGGTCCTCGCCACGAGAAAGGAGCCGGCCGACTTTTCCCCCCGACTGGGTCCCTGCCAGGCTTTTATCTAGCGATCCCCAGCAAATCCCTGTACAAACAATACGGATTTCTGACATTTTTTCGTGGTAAAGTAAACTCCCAGCACATCTCTAATTCCAGGGCTTTGTTGTTCTTCCGCAGGGGCTGCCGTGGCTCCGCGCTGTGCTGGGCTGGGCTACGGACACCCCTCCGCTCCTTTCGGTCGGAAAACATGGGAAGGGAGGAATGGAACCCACATGGTCAGAGCACTGCGTTGTGTTGGGCCCTGTGGGTTGTGGTGGGGAGTGTCAGTCCCAGCAGCCCTTTGTGAGCAGATCCTTGTTCTGGCACGGCTCCCCGATGGCTGCTCTCTGGTCCCACGTTCTGCCCCTGGTCCCTGTTCCAGTTGCCAGGAAAAGCCAGGCTGGGGAGGACAGGGGTCCCCGGGCAGGACACAGTGGGGACATGTGGGTGGGGGCAGGATGGGCTCCTGCTGCCACAGGCGCTGCTGACTTCCAGACATTCCTCCTGTGCGTGGCCGGCACCACCTCGGCTCATAACGTGATTAAAAGATTAAAATCTCTCAGTTCAGCAGCAAGCAGCAAATGAAGCTTGAGACAGGGATGCTGGGGGGCTGTGGTGCTCGAAGCCCCCGTGACAGCGATGTGGCGCCTGGGGAAGGGCAGCTGAGGCCATCTGGGCAGGTGGCTCTGGTGCCACAGCCCTTGCTCCCAAAATCTTCTCCTGTTCTTGGGGTGGTCGGGCAGTGAGCCCGGATCCCCCCCACCTCCTTCTCAGTTACTGGCCGGGCTGGTTTGTTTGTGGTGGTTTTGCCTCCTTCCTGCTGCCCAGGCTGGCGTCCTGCTCTCCCCACGGTGCCAGCCCAGTGCTGGGCTGTCTCAGGGCTGAGGTGAGCTGGGGGTGGCCAGTCTCTGGGTGGGCAGGATGTACAGTGAGCAGGTGACATCCTGGCCAGAGCCTGCCCATGGCTGCATTCTGTTGGCACCCACTGAGGGTGCACCAAAACTTCAGTCCTTGTTCCACCCCAGGAGCTGCCTCCACCTGTGTCCCCTGCAGCTCAGCTGTCTGTCTGGGCACAGCCAGGCTGCAGGACCAGGGGCTTGGCAAAGGGCTCTGCTTGGGGCATGGTGTCCAGGCGTGCCAGATCATCCCCGGGGAGCAGAAGGCTCAGTGCCAGCACCACAGCCCTCATGCTGTGCCCCCACCCATTTGCTGGCCACGCTGCGACATGTTTGGTGGGAGAATGTTGGTGCCACCAGGATCTCTGGTCAGTCTCAGGAGCTGCAGGGAGGTGCAGGGACATGGTCTGATGTGGGGACACAGGTGCCAGGGCTGATGACCCCGAGCAGCTGTAGGGAAGGGCTGGGCAGCGGGTGGTGGGCGGTGGCGGTGGCCGCAGGGAAGGGAGGGGAGCCACGGGCCTTGGCGGTGCCGCCGCTGACTCACTCACCAGTGGAAACAGAAATCTTTCCCAGGCTTACACCACCAGCTCTGCAGCACCCCAGCCTCGCCATGGCAGCCTCTTGGGTTGGCAGGGTGCACCTGCTAACAGCCCTTCCCTGGCAGCACCCACGGCACAGCACGGCACGGAGCAGGCAGGGAGCAGGGGGCTCTCATGGCTGGGATCTGCTCAGCCTGATGCAGGGGCTTTCTCCATCTCCCTAGGGGTGCACAGCCAGGCTGGCTGGCAGCCAGGAGCCCCAGCACGCAGCAGCCCCCAGCCCCGGGAGCCCCAGGGCCACCTTTGCCCGGGAGCCCCCGGGACAGGAGGGCGGGAGCAGAGCCCTGGGGCACAGTGCCTGCATGCAGACACTGCCCGTATTCATGGAGCAGCAGGACAGGGCACAGTGGGGGCAAGTCCTCCCCCAGCCTGGCCAACAACACGGGCATTCAGGGCCGGGCGCAGGGCAGGCCCAGGCCGTCGGCGAGGTCAGCGGGACGCGGCGTTTTCCTGCCAGGACTCACAGCGTGGGGCTCACGGTCACCAGATGCACCAGACACGCTGCTCGCACGCAGCCACGCAGGGCCAGCTCTGCCAGCATGCCTGCACTGGGCCTGCCACAGCTGAGGGCATTGGGATGTGCCCAGGGGGTTGCTCCCAAACTCCCTGCCCCACAAAGCACTTGCCATGTCCCTGCATGTCCCGCTGCCCACACTGTGTCCTACTGTGTGCAGAAAGCAGGGGCAGCCCTGTGGTAGCGCTCAGGGCAGCAGCCAAGGACCGTGCTGAAGGAGGAAGGTGACAGGAGCAATGCCGGGGGCGTTGGGAGACCTGGGGACCGTGTCCATTGCAGCAAACACCAGCCAAGGGAGGTGGGTCCTAGGCTTTCCTCAGCAATATTTGTTTTACAGTTGGACTCAATCTTAAGAGCCTTTTCCACCCTAAAAGACTCTGATTATACAACTCACATCTGCCTCTGCCCCCTCTGCAGCCCCTCCTCCCCCAGCCCCCAGGCCCTGCCCCAGATGCAGAATCGGGTCCAGGAGTGGGTGCTGCCAGCTCCCACAGCCACCATCCGCTCCGGGCCGGTCCTGCTGTGCTGGGCAGAAACATCTGGTCCTGTTGGATGTGTTCCAGGGCACAGGGCCAGGGCTCCCTCCACGGCAGCACCAGCCCTGGGCCGTGCCCTACAGCCAGCCAGCAGCTGCTCCTCTGTCCTCATCCCCACCCGGGAAATTATTTATTTGTTCAAGAACGTCTTTTCCCAGGAAACCTCTCCAGTGCCGAGGGACATCTTCAGTTACAAGGAGCAAATAAACAGTTTGAGCTGGAGGTTCTGATGCTCTGCAAACACCGGTGCTAAACCCGGGGCCGGCATCAGCAGCTGTGTGGGGTCAGCGCTGCAGCACGGTGGGGTCCCTGCAATGACCCCACAGCCAGGCAGCACCGTGCCAGAGGGGGACAGGGGCCACACAGCCTGCAGGGGCACAGAGGACATGCTGTGTGGGCCCCCAGAGGCAGCACAACACTGGGATGCTCTGGGAGTGTGTTGCCCTGAGCTGGGGGTTCCTGGGCCTTCCTCCCTTTGGGGACCAGCAAGGCTGGAGAGGGTTCACTCAGCCCTGACAGCAGTGGCTTTGCCAGGGGCAGCATGGGCACCCTGTGGGGCTGGCTGGTAAAGTGGGAACCAGCACAGACCACCAGAGACCCCAGCCAGGACAGGCTCTGCCTTGCTCTCACAGCAGGAACAAGAGTATTCTCCACTGGTGCCCTGAAGGAAGCTCATCACTTCACCTCTGTGTCCTCCCAATCAGCCTGTTGTTCCTGGTCACTTCAAGGGCTGCTTGTCTGCAGGATGTCTCCTGTAACAGGGCAGTTCTGATGGAAGGGCCGGACTGGTCGGTTTTGTCACACAGCTATGGGTGGATGCAGTAATTCAGCCCCAGGATTTGTGCAGTGCCAGAAACATGCTCACCTCCTCAAATGGCTGCTGTGGGTTGGGCACAGACTGGAGCCTGAGCTGTTCTCCAGTGCTGCCTCCCACTCAGCACAGGGATGGCCCCTAGATGTTCAGTGCCTGCTTAGTTAGGGGGTTTTCCCTATTTTTGTGTTTCCCACCCTCTTGTTACTGGTTTGCTTGCCAGTGATCTGTACTGATTGGATCCTTGAGACAGCAGATCCTCTCTGAGCAGTGCAGCTGCTTCTGTGGCTGGGATGGAAAGTGATACCAGGAGCACACCCTGACACTGCCACCAGTCTCTGCTGTGCAGAGTTCATGCCGTGTTTGCTCTGCTGTGTTGCCAGGAATGCTGGCAGAGCCGTCAGGCTCCCCTCAGCCGCGCTGCTGGAGCAGCACAGGGCACACACCTCTCCAGAGAACCCCAAATGCAGCCAGGCACGAGCTGGCAGCAGCCACCTGCCCCAGCCTGCCCCTTTCCCAGCACAGGGATCAGCCCCTTTCCTGTCTCTCTCTGGAATCAGGCTACTGGGACAGGAGTGTGCAGATCTGGGATCCTCACAGGGGGTGCTCCTGCTCCTGGAGGGGCTGCGTGTGGTGGGCAAGGAGCTCATGCTCCCCCTGCAGCAGCTCTGCTGGCCAGGGCAGGACAGTGAAGCATGGAGACACGGCCCTGTAAGCCTGCTGCCTTCCTGGGAACACGAGCACGAGCCAAGGAGCTGTTCCCACACGCAGCTCACCGTCCCACGGCACGCTCTGGCAGCCTGGCCCAGCGCTGTGCCAGCCCGGCTCCTCTCCCTGCCAGACACGTCCCCTCCTCCCCGGGCTCCAAACAAAGCCATGGCACAGCCCGGGTGACATCACAGCACAGCCACCCCTCGCAATGCCACCATGTAGGGGAAATTCCCTGCACCACACGTGATTAGGCCTCTCTGGGTAAAACTAGCTTGAGGCTTAAAAATCCTTAATTGGGGGAGCAGAATTAAGATCTTTTTCCTAAACAGAATCTGGATCCAATCTAGGAACTCCCTAGTGGATAGGGATTTTTTATGTTCGAATGCATTGGCTGCACTAACACAAACCATGAGTGCTGCAGCCCTCACGCTCCAGCAGCACTGTGGAACTTCTCCTCACAGTCAGGACCAAAAAAGGCTTTTGGAGTAGAAACTCCATCTGAGTCCCAAAGAGCTCCATGGGGGACAAACCATTTAACCCATGCTGTGCTTTGCAGGTAGAAAGAAGCATGGAACTGTGAGGCCACAGATGCCCTGGGAGTTCAGCAGTGCCACTCTTGGATTTCAGACCTTTCTCACCCCCTGAGGTGCCCTAAGCAGCACCCACACCTACACAGAGAACACCTGGTCTGAAACTATCTCCCCACAGGGTGTTCTCAGGAGCTATGAGCTGCCCAGGGATCTGAACCAAATGCTGACAAGTTTCCATGGAGTCCTGTAAAATCCCTTAGCTAATTAATTTCTATTAACACTTAAAAATTGGCACAAGATAAAACTTTAAACTGTGATAGTGATAAATATCAACTGGGTACCAATTTTTGTGAAAAGCTTCCATTTTACATCAATCTCAGTTTAAATGCTTCTTCCATTTGGTTGAACCAGCCTCACAGATCTGTACCCATTCACTGCCTGTTCCTCAGAGGAAAATAAACTGCCAGGTCTGTATTTTCATTAGCAGTCACAGTTCAAACACCTTCTGTGAATCCTCCCATTTCCCTCCATTAAGCTGATGACTCCTTTATGGCCACTTTACCCACCACCAGCAAAGAAACCACCAGTGACACTTCCAAACCAAACTCCATTTAATGAGCCATCCCCAGCCCCCCAGCCCGGAGCTGCAGCTTGCTCTGGGCTATGCCTTGATGGCGAATTTCCTGGGTGGGTATAAACGTTCCTTTCGCTGCTGCTTCTTGGTCTTCAGGTTCTCCTCGTGCTTGTTGAGCCTGCGCCGCATGGCCCGAGTCTTCTTGGGCCGCAGATCCAGGGGCTTGTACTTCTTGCCCTGTTTGCAAAGACACACAGCAGCTGAGTTCAGACACTGCTCCAAGCTGAGCTCCTGCCACAGCACCAGCCCTGCTGTCCAAGCCTCTTCTCTTTGTGACTATCATTACAGCCTGGAAGTTTAGGAGATTCCTCTCCACTGGGAAACACCAGTGGATTGTAACTTTTGCAGCAGCTCTGACTCAGGTTTAAGTAATGCCTAACATTACGTGCCCTAGTTATCCAACACCTCTTGAAGAGTTCTTTTTCTCCCACCCAATATAATCTAATTCAAACTCCTGGAAGTGATATTCTAAAACTATAGAACCATATCTCCATAAACAATTTCTCGGTCACCTGCAAGGTGATTAAATTTAAAATAAAAGAGTATCTGCATTTCTGCAAACTACATCTGCCAGCAAGTTCACCTCACTCCACAACAGGGATGCTGCCAGAAGACTCTCCTGCAAAAGCAGACTCACACCCAGCTTGCAGAATTCTTGCACTAATATTTAAAAACCAACCATGATCAGAGAACTTTGAATTGAACTTGAATTGAACATAAACGATAGTTTTTCATTGAGCTGCAAGCTTTTAAGTAGCAATCCCTCCCACAAACTTTGTAATTGTGAACAGTAAGAGCGTAAAGGCCACTTACAGAATATATTTGTCCTTACCTTGTAGAACTTCCTCAAGTTCTCCTTCTGGGTCTGGTTGATGACAGTCAACACTCTGGCAATGGATTTGCGCACCACACGGCTGCAGGTGGGAAAGAGAGGGATGTCAGGACACCCTGCAGGACCGGCTCCATGGATCCAGCCCGGGGTACAGAACCCGCGTGTGCTCCGGACCCCTTACACTGAGCCACAGACAGCGAACACCGACAGCGCCTGGCTCATCTCCGCTCAACATCTCTGCGCAGAGACACAGACCGACCCTCAGCCCTACTGAGGCGTGTTCCGCTTCCACGCCGGTTTTTTAGTTTGTTTTTTGTTTTTTTACGGCACACAACAACGACAGCCTGCGAGAGCAGCTCTCAGACACAGTACCCGGGGACTCGGTGGCTCCTGCCCAGCTCCCCGCGCCCCCCAGCCCCACTCACATCTTGGACAGCTTGGAGGCCGCCCCGCCGGTCACTTTGGCCACGCGCAGCTGCGACAGCTCCACCTTCAGATCGTCCAACTGCTTCAGCAGCTCCTCCTTCTTCTTCCCGCGCAGGTCTCGGGCCTTGATCTTGGCCTGCGGGCGGCGGACAGGCCGTCAGTACCCCCGCCCGAGCCCCGGGCCCGCATCCCGCCCACCCTCACCCCCGCAGGGCCAATGTGCGGGCCCAGGGCCCGGTGGAACGGGGGTGGATTCCCGGATTGCCGGTCCCGGAGGCCGGCGAATCGCGGGTGCCGTTCCCGCGGGATGCCGGCGGATCCCCGGTGGTCATTCCCGCGGGATGCCGGGTGCCGTTCCCGCGGGATGCCGGCCGATCCCCGTGGCCATTCCCGCGGGATGCCGGGTGCCATTCCCGCGGGATGGCGGGTGCCGTTCCCGCGGGATGCCGGCGGATTCCCGACACACGGCCCGGTGTCTCACCATGGCGGGCGGCGCGGCGCGGAAGGGCGGAAGCGGCGCAGGGACAGGGGCGGTGCCGCGGCCGGACCGTACCT
>VWYP01020528.1:41573-78332 GCA_013400435.1 Pycnonotus jocosus | reverse complement strand
GCATCCCCCGGCGGCGCGGCGGGTCCGTGGCCGGTGTCGCGGTGAGGGGCGGCGGGGGCGGGAGCTGCCGAGGCCCGGCGGCGGCTCGGGGCCGTGCTCGCCGCTGTCTTTGCTGCTAGCGGAGAGGAGGAACGCGATGTGACACGTCTAACGCTTAGGCCTGGGTTGGCAGCGTAGCTGAAATAATTACCCAGACGACCCCCTCTTTATTAACTTCTTTCCTCGCGCTCCCTTCCCGCTGGCGGCGGGCGAGGCGGAGGGTGTTGAGCACGCTGCTGACAGGTAGCGGCATTCGGCATCGCCAGACGAGCCCGTTGGGATGGAATGTTGCAGGGTTTTACGGGAGCAGTCTGTGCAGTGCTGGATATCCGAGCTGCTGGTTTGATAGAATCATCATGGGTTTGTTCTGATTTTAAACTTGCATCGCAGCAGTTCCCTTGTCTCCAAATTTTTAAGGGGTTTTTTTTTGTACAGAGAGGTGTCTTGGACAATAGGTGACAGGAGATGCCCTTGGGGACAGAAGCTGGATGGTTGTTATGTTGTGTCATCCCCTCAAATTTCTTGCCCTATAAAAATGTCCATAACCTGTTTAAACATTCAAGATCAAGACTGCAGGTTTTCAGCTCTAGATCTAATCTCCCACCATAGAACAGGACCTGTTTTCATGAATGTCTGAGTTGCACGTCTGTCATTTAATAACCAGACTCCAAGCTTCTGTGCTTTAGCTGTGTCTGGGCCAAGCACTTCTAGTCCTCCAACCTGCAAAATGGACCCCTTAATTAAAAAAAAAAAAAATCTAGATTTTGCACAAGCTACCAAAATGCAACCTGTATTTCATGGTATCTTGTCCAAGCTGATGCAAAGCAGTGCTGTGGGACCATATGAACACTAAAATGTGAGTGAGTCTCCCAGCGTGTGTGTGCTCCCCACCGCTCCTGCAGGCAGTGGGACTGCTGTGGTGGTAGCAGTCTTTGCAAATCGTAGAAAATCATCCTGGTATGGGTCTTGCTGAGGGATGTGCAGGTTTAGTTCCTGTCTGTGGTCTCCTCACCCCGCCTGAACCCGTGGTGTGGTGGTTGTGCTGTCCCTGGCATGGGAGAGGAAGCACTTCAGGAGCCTGGTGCCCTGCTGGGGATCGTGTGTGTAGAAAAAAGAGGCTTCATTTTCAAATCAGATTAATACAGTCTCATTCAAGATGCTTAGATAAATTGGGCCACGATTTATGTTAAATGAAAGAGTGAGTCACTTCACTAGGAGCAGAGAGCATTATTCTCCAGTCATTCTGGGCTGCCAGAGCAATACAGACAGTCACGAATGTGATGGCCAGGTCCTTTGCTGCAGGAAATAGAAAAACCATTCACAGAAAGTATATGGAGAGAGGGAATATTTTGTTGTGCTACAAAGGAGAATGTGAGCATTGTTTTGTCTTGAAGCGTAGCTACAATACAGTATCAAAATTCAGTTGGCAATGCACGTCCCTTACAAACAAGGGAATATTTTATCACAATGATGTCTAGTTGAGCTTTGCTCTACGTGTGAGAATGATACCATGTTTGGTGCTCATTGTGCTCTTTTGAGAAAGTCGATCTACAAGTGATAAAGATGCTGAAAGTGCATTCCAGCGGGAGGAACATGAAGCTCATTGTTAATCATTTCCGTGTCCCTGCTTTATTTTGTGGAGGGAAGTAATGAAAATGGAGCGTAATGATTTAAAACATCAAGACGCTCCTAACCCTCGTCGGTTCTGCATTGGAGCCAGAGGATGGTGTCTGTGGCCTTGCACGGAGGGCACGGATTTGGGGAGGTGGGAGCCGGGGGCTGCAGCTCTCCCGCGGCTGCTGCTCCTGTCACATGATGCTCTGCACAGTCCCCTGCTCGCACTGCAGCTGCCTCGCTGCCGTGTGCCACTCACATCTCCCCTCTTCTTGCATCACTTTTATTCTGGTTTAGCTCTGTTGGCGTTAAATGGAGTTGTTGATGATCTGCTGCGGCACAGATGGATAATAGAAATTCATTGGATTATCTGGACACGTTACTTTGTTGGCTTATCTTTTATTCTGCTTGGTGTGCTTTGGGTAAGGAAGGAAGATCTCTGGTGTGAAAGTCTGTTCTGAGGTGGTGTTACTGCCTAAAGAGCTGAAATGGAACTGATATTAAACAGAAACACCCCAAAACCCCCACCATCCCCCTAAAGCATAGTACAGCTATTGGATTCTGACCATAAAAACCTGGATGTTAATGTCTTTTTACACAGAACTTTACACAGTTCTCATTTTTTTTTCATAAAAACGATTGCTTTTGTTGGAGCAATCTTGGGAGAAGGACAACCAGGACCTGCGGATTTTATAATAATTTTTTTGTGTGTTCTTGCATAAGAATGTTCTGCAGGCTTGGCTTTTATAGCTAAGGTGCACTGATGAAGCACAAAAGCTCTGTTCAAGATGTGTAGTTTTTAAACAGGCTGGAAACAGAGGTATGGTATGGAGCATGTACTGCAGCAGGAGAAGACAGTTCAAAGGAGTGGACCAAGTTGTGGGAGCTGCACTGAGGGTCAAATGGAGGTCTGGTTCTGTAAAGTATGTAAGGAAGTTGCCAACACAAATATTACCTTGCAGCTTCCATGTGCTGAGAGAACGCAGCACAGCCCTGCAGCGGGGATGGAGCAGAGTAACCATCAATCTGGTTCCCTGAGGATGTCAGTCAGGAAAGGAAGTGTGCGATGCCAGAAAGCCTGGATGGAACTGTAGGTTTAGAGGACTTGTTGTTTGAAGTATTTTTAATTGTTGCTATTAATATAATGGAACACAGACTAGAAGCTGAGTTTTTAAAATATAATTAAAGCAGAAGCCAGCAGAGGGATTTCTCTGCTGTGAGGCAGAGGCACGGCTCAGGAGCAGTACCTGCTCAGGAAGGTGAATTCCCTGAGTGATTATCCTCTCCATGCAATTCCAAAGTGTGCTGGCAGCTCCCACCAAACACTGGTTTGGAGGGAAGAAGTGAACCGAAGGGATCAGAAAGCCTTTCCCAAGCTTGTCCTGCATTCCCTTTTGTCGGAATACGGTTCCAGTTGGAAGGCAGCCACTGGCACCTTGGCCAAGGATGGGAACAGGCTGCGGAGTGTGACGATAGCTGCCCTCCAGATCGGGTGCTGGCCTCAGCTGCCATTTGGGCCAGCCAGTAAATCATTTGGCTTGCTGGAAGGAAGCCTCTCCATCCCATTGCTGTACAATGCAGCTTCATGTTAGCTGTGCCATTTCAAATTAATGAGTGTACTTAAGAGTTAAAAGATCAGTTGTTGTCAGAGGAAAGAAAGAAAAATCTTTCTTGTAACTGGGATGCTTTTCAGGAACTTGGCGGCTGGGAAGGCGAGAGGCATGTGCTTTTCCGCCCTGCTTTAGGTGATGGCTTAGTTCAAGGGGGCCCAGATTTGGCTCAGTCAACAGTTGTGTTGGCGTCTTGCCATCAAATGTGCATAAAATGGAGCTGACTGCAATTCCCTGCTCACTCTAACATGGAGGGGCAGCCGGAGGGACCCGAGGCCTCTGTGCTGTGCCGTAGGTTGGCTTGGCTGTGAGGGTTACCCTGGGATGTGCAATCCCTGCTGCACGAGCTGTTGCATTGTGACTGGATCGTTGCTTTCAAGTCCCTGGGTTGTATTTTGGTGTCCTGTCATAACTAATGCATTTCAGCCCTTGTTGTGCCTGTGCTCCCAAAACCTCTCTCCTTTTTCACAGTGGCTTATGTGCTTTTCCAGATGTAGGAGGTTCATCTCTCATTTGCAGGCTCTTCCTGTGATTCTGTGGCTTATGCGCTTTGCCACAAAATCGAGATAAAACACAACTGGCATTTTAGCTGCTCCAAGAACATTGTGTGTAAATAAACCACTAAATAGTTCAGCTTGTGAAATGTAAATACACACAGCTCACTGCCACAGCTGATGGTGTTTTTCTGTCTCCCTTCTACCCTCCCACCCCTGCCAAGAGTGGGCCAGCCTGATTTTTTTTTTTCCTCTTGGTCTTTCATACAAAGCAAATGACTGCTAAGTACCATGTAGGTGGTATGCAGGCACCACGACAGATTCAAGATTTGAATTTGGATGAAAAGAAACACTTGTGTCCTCTTCCCCATTGCTTCTGCACCATCTTCTGGAGATTCCTGGACTCTGATGACCCAGAAAGTCTTCTTTGGTCTGACTTTGAGCTTGAGCCTACTTTTAATAGCGAACCAGTGAAGTCAGTAGAAGAGCAGAGGCCCAACTGTGATGACATTTTTAGCCTGTGCCCTTTGTTCATCCTATACACAAAAGGTCGTGAACTGCAGTGAAAGAGGGATCACAGAGGGCGCAGAACAGACAAAGGTGGAACAAATTGTCAGTGGCAGAAGCATAAAGAAGAGAAGTGAAAGTTTTGTGTTCTGAAGGCGATTGAAGGCCACGTGCATCCCATGGTGAGATCATGTCTCTTGTGTTCAAAGTGAGTCCGCCCAGAGTGAATTCAGAGGAGTCTGCTGGTGAGGTGTGGCTTCCATGATCTCAGTGTAGGAGGCAGGAAGGGACTACACGGTTTCCATGGCATGATGTTAATGAGCACCTCCGCATTTTCCGGAGAGAAAAGATGCCAAAACTGCAGTTCTGGATACAGACAGGTGTGCTTCTAAGCAATAGAAGGATTTTTAAAGACGTCTGAAACATATGAAAAGCCTGATTCTACACATGAAGCACTTACTTGCAGTTAAAATAATGGGATTGACACGGCATGTTGTATTTTCTGACTCATTTGACTCGGAATGGAGTTGAATTTGTGGTGTTGCCTATTTTCCTATGGGAAGTCATGAGACTGTTACTGCCAAGATGTCACAGGTAATGCAGAGGTGGCAGCTCCCATTAACTCTGAGGTCTGATTGTGAGGCTGTTTGCAGATCTCATCTTCTGATGTGCTGAGGAAGGAATTATGCATTCATGTGAGAGTAGTAAACTTTCAGTTTGCCGTAATAAAATTTGTGCAACTTGTATAACAGTTCTTGTTTAACTGTGAGTGCCTGCTCTCTGCCACTTCCACTGGCCACAGCAGTGTGCAGCTGGGGAATGTCCGTGTGTGGGTTTATCTTGTTTTCTTATTTATTCCCTGCCCTCTCCCTTTTTTAGGAATGCAATTGCACGATCAGGCTTCCTCTTTTTTCTTCTTCTCCAAGCAGCTTCTAAATCCCTCATCTGATGTAACTGTTGTTGCTCTAGGGAGAAAGGTTCTGAAGATTCTCTAGTGAGTGCTTTTCACAAAATGCAAAAGAAGTTGAAGTAGAGTGATGTGTTTAGTGCATCTGTTAAAGGGAAGGACAGACAGAAGACAGTTGTTGTGTTGTAGGGAGCATCTGGCCAGCCCCTCAGAACGTGTGGAGCCCCAGGGCATGGAAGCTTTCCCTGTGCTGGGGAGAGCTGGGTTTATTGGGATGTGAAGGGAAGAATCAATCTAGGTCGATGTGGGACCAGGCTGCCTGTCCCTGTAGGAGCAACTGCTGGTCCTGACTGCTCATGCACAGGAGTGTGGGTCTGTCCATACACAGGCTCACCATGGTTTGTGTGTTTTTATTTTTTTTTTTTTTTGAAGTGACTTCCCTCTTGCCTAATCTTTAGAGGTAGCAGAATTTTTGCAAGTTAGCTGTAAAAATGTGTACTTTAATATGAAAACCGGTTTCTTGGAGAACTCCCAATAGGAGGTAGTTGCTAGACCTGGTTGTATTTGCAGGTGATTTTGTCAGCCATGCTGTAATTTGTATATGAAATCAGGCTTTCACCCTTGTCATTAATTTCTCCTTAGTGTTCTTTGAAGTAAGCAAACATCCAGGCAGAGAGAACATGATTTGACCAGCATTATCAGTTAAATACAACAGCTACTTGTTTCTGTTTCTTAAGTTAAAGTTGGTTATCATTGTGGCATTCAGACACAAGTGTCCCAAAGCCCAGGCTGTGTCCTTTTCCTTGTGCAGTCCATGTGCATGTCCATAGAGCAGTGAGCAGAGTAGGACATGAATGCTGTGATTGTTCTGGCCCTGGGCATTGCTGTCCCCTGGGACTGAGCCTTGCCAGGAGCTCAGGTGTGGGCTCAGCCTGCTCCCAGATGCCTCCTGCAGCATCCAACAGGCTGCTGGAAATGGAGCTGGATATGTCTGGAAGAGCTGCAGCCACTGACTGCAGTGCAGACGTGCCCTGAGGTGAACAGTGGTTGGGGTGAGGAATGTCTGTTATTGGTTCCACATTTTAGTAAAAACCTTGGAATAATATAGAAATCTTTCCCCCTCGCCTGCATTTTATAAAGAAAAATGGTTTGATGTATAACTGCTCATTGCCATTCCCTCTGAATTCCTGACTCTAGCAGGCTTTGAGGTTTTCAGTGCCTGTCTGGGGGAATTGCTAATTATTTATTTCAGTGTTTCTTGGGCAGAACCGAGTGGTGTCTTGGGAACTTCAGGGCAGTGGCTCTTGATGGAGAGTTAGGTATTCTGGCAAGAGGAATGAATTTGGTTTCTGATGCATTTTGTGTTGTCTGAGGCTCTGTCAGGACTAGCACTCTGAGCAGATCACATGGAAACACACAGATGGCTTTCCCAAAACGTGCAGTATAGCGTTGAAAGAAAACATGAGACATGAGTGTGCCAGTCTGCAGAAGAAAAGGACAGGCAAATAGGGAGTCAAGGTAGGCATTCTGCTTGGTGAGCGTAAGATCAGCTGGTTTTTGATAGAGTTTTGAGACATGATGGTTCCAGGCTTTGTGTTTGAATGATCAGGAGCTCAAGTTTATCCGTGTTGGTAATTTGCAGATAAGAAATAGATACCAGCTGGGCGTCTGGCTTTGCGTCGCATCCCCTTTTGGCAGTGATGCTGTGGGAGATGTGTCAGGATGAAAAGTGGTGAGAGAGCTGGTCTCTGACTCAAGGTTTGACAGCTTTAAAATCCTGATAGACTGGAATGTGTTTTCCACCATTGGTTTCTGTCGAGAGCAGTTCTAGGAACATCTTAGTTTGGGGAAGATCCTGTATCAACAAGATAAATGAACAAAGTGTGTTTGCTTTTGGTTTTTGGTTACCATTTGTGCTTCTAAGCGGGAATTGGGAAGAATTTGAAAACCAGTCAAGATTCCATAACTGAGAAGTGATGGCTTAAGAAAAGGCACTTGGGTTGTACAAGTGCTCTGTCAGGAGGTCAAGGTGCCATGTTCAGCTAACTGCTGTGCATCTCCAGGAAACTGCTCCTGATTCCACCTGTTCTCACTGATATATGATCTTACAGACCCCTGACATCCTCCTGTCCACTGTGCCCTCTGGTTACACTGTGGCTGCACCTTCGGTGTGTGAGGTTTTATTTGCTCGTACAGGTTGGGTGGGAAGTTATGACCCTCCCCTTCCAGCAGGCAGCTGAATGGCAGCTTACAGTGATCCTGGCTACGTAGCAAATCTAAGAGGATGTAATGCACTTACTGAACGTATCCATGCTGGACTTGCACTGTCAGCTTGATTTCCCTGACCCAGAGCATTCCCTCACGACTCACAAAGCCTGCCTTGCTTGGCAGGCCTGAATCCCAGGGCAGGGCCAGTGGGGAGTGCATACCATTAACTTCAGCACTCTTTTTCCCTTCCAGCTAAGCCTGGAAAACCTTAGCCAAAAGACAGCAAACCACAGGGAAGTGGAGACGTGTGTGATGTAAGTGACATCTGACTTTAAAAACACTGGCCAGCACCAAGAAACCTCTATCCCTGTCCCATATCCCTCCTGCTGCTGCCCTTCATCTCCAGCTTTAACTGCCATCCTCTGGGATATCTGTGAAGCTCTGCTACCCTGGGTGCTGCAATGGAATGAATTAGTAAAATCCAATAATGTATTGCATTAAGCAAACCTGGAATTGTGTGTTCTGAGAGCTTGTAGGGAAGAACCTGGCACACCAAGCGTGGGCTTGGCTAGCATGGCTTTTCTGCCTTGTATGGCCTGAGGAGTTGGCAAAATCTTTGAGAGAATAATAAGTTCTGCTGGAAGCCACCATTTTCTGACTTATTCTAACAGTCTTTTAAACCAATGTTTCAGTGTCTCCTTCTTCAGACTCTGGAGAACATTTTTTAAATGTGTTACTTAAGAAAAATTGTCATGCAAAACAGCACAACAGTTGCTTTTGCATGAAAGAAACCAAAAAGCATCAAACAGGGAACAAGAAATTAAGTAAGTGATATTCCTGGTATGGTTGGGCTGTCAGAACTGAGAGAACTGTCTGTCTGCAGATGAGCACAAATCCATGTGATAACTTCCAGTATCAAAGGGAAGGAGAGGTCCCCGTGGTGGATGTGCCCCTGGTTGCTTTTTATTTATATTGTTCATTTGGAGCTGAGCAGTCCCTTAGGAAAGGGCGATGTCAGGAGCTGTATTCCTCCCTTTACTGTGCCCACTTGCTGTTCTAATAATAATTCTCCCTCCTGTCTGTACTGCTGCTGCATTACAACACAGTCCTTAGTGCAGGAGCACCTCCTCCTCTCCCGAGCTGCTCCTGATAGTAGCTCTTCCTTTGTACAGCACCAAATACCACCCCCTCCAGAGCATGATAAGCCAAAACCAGTGCATGAGATAACTAATTTCATTTTCCTTCTCTGTCAGCTGGAAAAGCCAGCTTCACATATTTTCCCTGCCTTCCGATACCTTTCACATTGGCAGGCTATGGATTTTCTTGTGTATCTTTTCCTGATTGCATAAATGGCCTCTTCACAGTGGGTCTGGTGAACTCCTTGCATGTGAGAACCACCTGGTTTTAAAAAACAGCCCAAAGCCTAGTTGGTTTAACTTGCCTGTGCCAGAGTGAACACAGATTATGATGGTTGGGGTTGTTGGGTAGTATAATTTAAGGATAGTGTAAAATAAAATTCACTGCCATGAAATTAAAAGACTGATATCTAGATTGTATGAAACATACTTTGCAACTTAAGCAAGCTCCTCACTTTTTGCAAATGTATCTGAAGCTGCCCTGGAGTGCCTGGACTACCACGGTGGAGCACAGAACCTACAGGCTCGCTGCAGGATTTAGGTCACCCTTGCTGTGGAGCTCACAGGACCTGGGGTATTGTCCCTCTTCCTGAAATTCCTGAATCACCTCCTGGCTACTTCTGACGTCTGTTTTTTAGGTCTCACTGTTCACTTCAATCTCATGTGTTGGAGCTTTAAGTACTTGGTGTTGTTTGTTCTGTGCTGTGTAAATGTGAGTGTGCCGAGGTTTCAGACACGAGCTGGTGCTTCAGTCTTCACATCCTTCTTGCCAGGCTCATGCCAAAGCTTGTGACATCTGGGTGGTATGTTTTGGACTCTAGCACCCATATTGCAGTTACCTGACAATACAGAGACACTTTTTACCTTTTTCTGGAGCTCTTCAACAAGTGGTTTGTGCAATGCCTCCATGGCCTTGCACTGGTGCTCTGCTGCACTGTCATGAGGTGTATAAAAACAAGTCTATGTGGGCTGCATCGTGTCTAAACTGGGAAATCATGAGACTGCTTGTTTGGCAGGATGGCCCTCTAACTTACCCCAAAAGCTGGGTTGAAACTGCATTTGTTAGGCGTGAAGTATTTGTTCAGGGAAGCATTTCGGAAGCCTCTTTAGTTATTGTGAAGGATTTTTTGGTGACAGTTGCTGAGAGATGCTTCTGGGTGCTTCCTGATGGCTGGAGTCAGCTTTGCCATTTCCTGGCTTGGACTGGGTCATGTAGGTAATTATTTGTGCAGCTAGCATCCAAACAGAGCTGCTGCCCAAATGGAAACTTGTTGCTTAACAGAAGCACCAGAACTAGTAGAGAAGCTGCTGGAAGTAAAAGCTCTACATGTGCCCAGTTAGAGGTGTGTTTATCTTGCACAAAAATCCTGAGCATGGCAGAGTTGAAGACCTAGCAGCCATTTCCAGAGATGTTTGGTTGTTGCTTGTGCTGTGAAATCTGTAGCTCATCTTTGTATGCTCAAAAGGATAATTTGATATCTGTGTATGTTTGGAATAAGATTTTTAAAAGTCACTTTGCCTCTGTAAGTTTTCATATTCCCTTACTTACTCAATATTACAATTACCTACATTATATCTTAGTTTTTTTGTTCAGTTGATTATAGTACAATATTACATTTTACTCATGTGAAGAATAGAAATGATCTGCAGGTATGATTGTGGCCAATGCAAGCCATGGAATTAAACAGTCACGAGGATGCAGAAAGGATGGTAGGGTGCTTTTTAGCATTCTGGCTAAATTTGCCTTGTTTTAGCAATAGGAGCTATTGAGCTACAGTTTTCAGCAGTTACAGAAGAAAATGAAATGTAAAGAGAACTGAGGCTGGTCTCTAAATGCAGCTGCAGGATAAAAACCTCTGCAGGATGCAAGTTTGGAGAGGATTTCTTTGTCCAAGTGTGAAACCCGAGTGCTGCTTGTGCAACAGTCCTTTCATTGTCAGTTTTGTGTTTGTGAAGACAGTCCTCAGAGTTATTTTATTTTTAATATTTTATTTATGTTACTTTTAATTTTCCTCTGTTAACTAGTGCATTGTGCAATAATTAGTCCCATGCCTTGATTCTCAGCTGGTTTTTTTAATGAGTCTTGAAAAGAGTAACCTGTGGAGACCTGCATGCTCTGTGTTACATCCCCATGGAATTGAACATGCATCTCAGTCTGGATGAGTTCATAGCAGCCCTTGATTTTTGAGTAATATGGCTGGTTTTTTTCTTCATAGGACTGAGCTTGCCCTAAAAGAAATCATGTCATCAGGGGGAGCTGAAGATGATATTCCTCAAGCAGAGAGAAAAACGGTGACAGACTTTTGCTACTTACTGGATAAATCTAAGCAGCTCTTCAATGGCTTAAGGTTAGTGGATTATTAACAGTATTCCTTCAGAAAAGCCTTGGAACACACACTGCAGTGTGTGATGCTGAAGTGGGTTGTAGAGTGAACATTTCAAACCCAGTAAGTTTGTTTAGGAGGGAACAACGCACCTCTGTATGGGTACTTTTGGACCATGTATGTCAGAATGTTTGTAGGAGCAGAGGTTCCAGTTGATAGTAAACTAGAAGCTGAAAATCCCATGAAATTGATGTGATTATTGCTGAAGTGGTGTGTTTGAAGGCCACTATTAAGGATTAGGTGTGACTCTGTGCAGTCCAGAGCATGCAAATCCAAACCACTACTGTCTCAGTGGAAAAAGAAAGGAATGAGAAGGATTGGTTTGGGTGGAAGGAAAGGAGGAGAGGGAGTATCTTTGGGGAAGAAATTTAGGAAGTGATAAACAGAAACATCGAAACTGTATGTGTATGGTGAAACAAGTGCTTAATCTGAACTGTGGAGAAAGGTAAAATCTACATTTATCTACTAAGCAGCTGCAACAACAGCTGGGAAGTCCAACTGATTTGTCTGCAGGGGAATATACGTTTGGGCAGTAATATGGATATCCTGTTTATGTCAATGTATGCTGAGTTAAACAGCATGTATCCAAAGCTGCTTTATCTCTAAGCTTTGCTGTAGAGTAACAGGGGTTTGAGCTCCTATCTGGTTGGCAGTTCAGCCTCTTACTGGTCTCTGAGTAATGCTGTATGTTTGGGCCCTTATAGCTTGCTGTTAGTCAAACACAGATGGTTAGCAAAGATGCTTTTAATTCCTCCGCCCCCCGCTATTGATAATCCTTTCATGTGCCTTAGAAGTTGATTACCAAATCCAAAACAAACATTTTGTGCTCCAAAATCTGAATGGCAAATGGGCAGTAGAGACGAGGAGTTCTTGGTGACTGTGTTTGACCCCCCCCCATTGAAGACAGTCTAAAGCAAAAGGGCTGAGATCTTGAGACCAGGATTTCCAGGACTGTCGATGACATTACACTGGCTTTCTGATAGATTTTGCTTGAAATTTTGGCCTAAATCACTGAAGAGCACAAATGAACACAGTTCATGTGCAGCTGCCTGCTGCTTCAGTTCAGATCAAAGAGAGAACCTCCAGCCATTCTGTCTCTCCTTTGGCCATGGAGGGAGGTAGTGCTTGTATCAGATTGCGAGATGAGAGATGGAGTTTCTCAATATATCCATGGTACTTTTCCAGAAAGAAACCTTCTTGTCCAGCTAAATGAAAAGAAAATGGAAAGTACCTTTGGATGAAGTATGGCAAATCAAAACAGACATGAGATTAAGCAGCCCGTTCTGCTGTGTGAAAATAGGAACATTGCAGAACGGGAACCTGCCTCTGTCCTTACTGTAACCTGGCACAGTTACTTCTTACACTTGACCACCATTTCACCTCTAAGACCTGTGATTCCCATGGGCATAAAGACAGATAAAGCAACATTATAATTCTCAGGTATCTGCTCTGTTAGTGCTTGTTCTCTGGGGAGTTCACCTGGAAATGTCTTGGCAAACATCCCAGTTCTTAGTCCAGTTGCTTGTTTTTTCCTCCAGCATAATAAATGCATTTGATTCATGCCTGACACCTTCTGTTTTGAAGATGATGACAGCCTTTTCTGCTGTGTTTTATGCTATTCTCTTGCCCCTACCACGTTTCATAGAAAAGAAGTGATGGGGGAGGGAGAGGAGAGCAATGATTTCTTTCCCAAAACCTCCTCTGGGCACTTCAGCTACAGGGAGCTGAGCCTATAGCTGTGTTGGCAGCTGCTTAGCTGTTGCTGCTGCCAAAAATTGCAAGGGCTCAGCCTGCCACGTCTTTGTTTCAGTAGCATTTCCTTCCTCTCTTCCCAATACAGATGCCAAATACAGCATTTGAGGAAAACATATGATGGTCTGCCAAGGTTGCTGCTCGAAAGTGTACTTTGTGCTCGTGCTCCCAGTGATAGCATCTCCTGTGGCCATGCCACAGGAAAGATAACCCAAGGGGGTTATCCTTCTAGTGTCTCTACCCTGGGCTATAAGTTAGAATAAACCATTAATGAAGTATGTTGCAATGGCTCTCTTCTCCCCTTTCCCCACTCCCACTTGCTTTTTTTTCTTGAAAAAGGCTGGGAAGAGGGAGAGTGTAAGGAAGCAGTTTGTCATGGTGTATTGTCACTGGTATTATTTTCTTTTAAATGTTAAAAAGTGCTTAAATGTGTTCAGTATCACAAAGAAGCCTGAAAGTTCCAGGAATTAAAAGACTTTCTGCAACTATATTTTAGGGAACTGATTGTCTCGTTGTACTGGGCACTGGTGAGGCAACTTGTCCTGTTCTGGGCCCCTCATGGCAAGAGACACTGAGGGGCTGGAGCATGTCCAGGGATGGGAACAAAGCTGGGGAAAGGTCTGGAATACCAGGAGCAGCAGAGGGAGCTGGCGAGGCTCAGCATGGAGAAAAGGAGGCTCAGGGGGTACCTGCTGGCTCTGTGCCACAGCACTTCTATCCCACTGCTGCTCACGTTCTGGGAATAGGAGCCTGTAACTACTACAAGCCCATGAACATAAAAGGAAATTGCCTCTTTTTATCACCTGTCAAAACTGTGAATGTATTTAAAGCTTTGAATGTTAAACTTACAGTTATTGTAGCCTTCCTCTTTGAAGCATACTGCTGAGTCTCTAGGACTTCTGAACATCTTTAATGTCCCTGTGTGACAACTTCCATGTGGCACTGGCCAAGCACACCTCAGCACCTTTAATTGGGTTTCAGCCAGTGTTATCTGGCAGCATGGCCAAAATGAACTCCTGACAGAGAATTAATTATGGGCACATAAGTAGTGCTGGTCTTTGTGGAGACAAAGAATACAGCAAGAGTTGGATAAAATTCTGGGCTGTCTGTGAGACTTATCCCCCAGCCACACTAGTGCAGCAAGAGAATCAGTCTTGTGTGCCCAGTGTGAGAAACCCATCCTTCTAAAACATCAGATTTTGCGTCTTCATGTCCCATTTGGAATGTTTTAAAAGCTAAAAAATTGGAAATGGTTTCCACTTGTTGTTGCAGGCTATTGTACTGTCCTAAATCAAATCTCCAGTCCCTCCTCTGCATTTGGATTCATTTGGTTGCCTCTTTATCCTCCCTGCAGTGGTGTTCAGCCAGAGCGGGTCCCTCGCTGCAGGTTCTGAGCCAGCAGCCTGGCCTGGGCACACCCCACAGGAAAACCTGCTGCCTTTGTCTCTCCTCACTGCTCCGGTGTCCTTCTGTAGATCTGGAAGCAGGAAAAAGTCTTGCTGTAACATAGGTCTTGAGCTCTCAAGTTGGGTGTATAATTGCTTCTGGGTCATGTATTCCCTGTCTCCTTTGGTGGGAGGAGCTGTGTTAAAAGCCTGCTCTGCAATCAGCTGAGGCTTTGGAATTCTTTTGGGCTATTTCTCACCAAATAATGCACTGCCCCATGTTCCATTAAAAATACTGCTCTAAATGTCCTCTTTTGCTTATGCATCCATTTTCTCATGGCAAAATTTCTTGGTACATGGGAGCAGCGTGTGTGATGTTCAGCACAGAGCAGTAAAGGGATGGCAGGAAGGGCAGCTCTTGTCTGCGAAAAGCTGTAGTGAAACCACAGTAATGTATTGTCATAAATGAAGTTTTATTACAGCCATGTCAGAATAGTATCAAAAGAACAAATGCTACTGTCTGTTTCCATGGAGATCCTTCCCGTTCCCTGGGGAGCCGAGGAATCCATGGTATTGTGCAGCTATGCCAGCTGCAATTAGGTGAGCGTGCTGCTTGAGGAATATCCGTGTGGACACCCAGCAGTGGCCAAACCTACGGACACTCTACTACCAGAGGCTTCTTAAAACACCACTGATTTGCAGATACTCAAATCTAATGCAGCACAGTGGGTTGAGCTTTGTTTAGGTGATGTTAAAATGTTCAGCCTTTTGCAGAGGAAGGTGTGGATTAGGGAGCTGACAGGTGAGGTTTAGAGAGTGTTAATTAGCTCACTGATGAGTGTTAGATGCATGAGCATCATCAGCCCATAATTACCTGCTTATTTCTTAGTTTGTGCAGATTCTGATGTTTGAGAGAAGGGTGTTTTCTTGGGTTAAGGTTTTTCAAGACAACTTGTTAATCCAGTCATTCTATAAGTTAATGCCAGGGAACTTTGATTTGTATAATTTTTTTAAAAAACTATCCATTTTAGTGTTTTGTATTTAAATTATTTTTTAAAATATACTTTATTGTTGAATCTTGTGGATGTGCTAATTAAATTAAAGCTACCTCTTGCTGTGTCAAAGTCTGTGCTGTATCTTGGGGGTGTGTTTGGACAGTGCCTTAGCTTCTTTTGTTTAGCTAAAATGTTTGCATCTATTACAACAAGAGAAGGTGGTGATTTGTTCCTTGCAGAAAATGTGTTTGTATCAAGCTGTGTATGAATGAAGATGCTGGTACCCTGAAGCACATATTTATATTCCTGTTTACCCCTTGCTACACCAACATACGTTCCCAGATTTTGAGCAGCCAATTGCAAAGTTTGAAGGGTTTTTAAAATTTTTTTAATTTGGTAAAATCTTGTCCAGATTCATTGGCATCTTCATGGAATGTCAGCACCAAGTATTGGAATGCTTTTCCAGGCTGGTAAGAGCTGTAGCTGGTAAAGGATTCATTTTACTTGTAGTAGCTGAGCTAGGTCCCTTCAAGCTGTGTGGGAAGTACAGTTGGCTGACGAGCAGAGGAATATTAATTTCCTTTCCTACCTCGGGTGCTGTTAGAGCAATTACAGTGAGCAGAAACAGGCCAGAATGCTGCTCTGAAATGGTGTGCACTGCTCTGCTTCTCTGACTCCTTCAGGGGACATGGCAAGGTTTCCTAAAGGTGCTGCTTCCCTTGGTCTCTACTCTCCAGGCTTGGAAGTGGAACGTGCTGCATTTCTGTCTGCTGAAGGTGGTACATGAACCAGCACAGTGATTTGAGAGATTTCTTTGTGGACATCAATCTTGAATCAAATGAAAGAGGATTCTATTTGGAAAAGCTGTTCTACTTCCACTTGTAGAGTTGTGCACCTCCTTTGAATGAGCTTTGGTGTGCTCAGTGGACTCAGAGGTTTGGTCTCCTCTGTTGCATTTGTTTCAAGATTCAGGTCACTCACAGGAGGTGGGAGGAGTGAAGGTTGAGAGCACAAACCTTTAAAGCCAAAATCCTTAGGAATACATCATTGTTGTGGGATGGAAATATACCACAGCATGGAAATGGAGGCGAGGCAGGAGAGCAGAACTGAACTGGGTTGACTGACTCACCTTGTAGCACTGGAGGGTGACAGGAAAAAACCCAGAAGTTCTCAGGTTGTGTCATGTCACTAACTGTGAGCTGGAGGGTGACAAATGTGCTGGTGGTGTAACAGAACCCTGTGAATGTTAACTGTGAGCATCCATCTGCTGGCCTGGCCTGACTCTGTTTCTAAAACACGGCCATATCCATTTGAAAAAGGTTATTTCCTTAATGAGTAACAATAAATATTATCAGTCTAAATTAACTAATTTCCAGTGGATTATTCTGCTTGCTCTTGGGTAGAGTTTTTCTGTATTATGATATTTTAAGAGTCCAATTTGTCTTTCTGTGCATATAGCTATAAAATTATTTCTCTTTTAGCAAAATGTAAGATGTTTCCAAACACCTGTTGCATGTGAGAATATGATAGTTTCCTATTTGGAGAGATCCAGTAACAACAGGTTTTGAGAAACTCTGAAAATCTGGTTCTTGTAGTTCTGGCAGAGTTCTAAAGTGTGTCAAGTGAATTCTGAACAAAGCAGTTCTGATTTTGACACAAACATGCTCCTGTCATGTTGGGCTGACTGAATTCTGTTTCCTAATTCTGCTTTTGTCACTGTCTCTTGCAGGGATTTACCTCAGTATGGGCAGAAGCAGTGGCAATCCTATTTTGGGCGAACTTTTGATGTTTACACCAAACTCTGGAAGTTCCAACAGCAGCACCGGTAAGGAAATGTTGTAGGCAGATGCATTGTGTGGGTTTAAGTGCAGCTTTAATCTCTGGAATGCCCAGGGCCCCAGCTAAGATTGAGATTTCACTGTGTTGTTCAAGCATGAAGAGAGGGAACAGCCACTTCCTGCAGTGCTCAGAGTCTATTGAATTAAAATGTTGCAGTGTTCAGTGTGATTTTTTTTTTTTTTAACAAACCCTTTTGCTCTACCTGAGTGTGTGGTGCTTTCATTTCTTACTGAGGAGGTGATGGATTCTGCAGAGCAGAATCTGGAATGGTGTGAAGTCTCCTGCTGCAGCGTGGGCTCTGATCCTTCACACCTTCCTCTGGCTGCACAGTCTGAGTGTTCTCCTGGGAAGTTGTGACCTTTAGTTGTGTGTATTTTGTGCAACACACTTATGTCTGGTTCTGGCAAGTTTATGCAATATAAATGGCTCTTGTTGTGGGGTGGTGTGTGCTGCTGGCTATGTGAGGGGCTGCTGCTGGCAATGGTGCACCAGTTATGAAAGCTGAATTTGGCCCTGCAATGGCTCTTTGTCTTGTCTGGTGGGATGTTCTGGGAGATTTGGGAATCCTTTTAATCTTTCTTTTCTCTCCTGCGACATAGACAAGTATTGGACAATCGGTATGGGTTGAAGAGGTGGCAAATTGGGGAAATTGCTTCCAAGATTGGGCAGCTCTATTACCATTATTAGTAAGTAAGCACAGAAGAGGACTCAGTGGGCAATGCAGGGTTAGTGGCAGCTGCATGCCAAATGTCTGGATGCTCAGTCAGGAGGAATCAGTGATTGGGCTGAGTCACGGTGCCTGTTTCTGAATGAGGGCCCTGGGGGCTGCATGGGGTGCTGCAGGGAAAGGCCCCTGTGAGCCTGGTGCCACATTGCTGGTCACACTGGTACTGCCCAAGGACCTCACCCGTGCCTCCAAGGTATCTTCCATGTGTGCTGCATTGGAATGTTGTGCTAAAGGGTGATTTACAAGTTTGGGAGCTTAATGTTCCTTTAAACTGTTCAGTGACCCCATGGTGCAAGATGGGCAGCTTTGGTTGTTACCTGAAATGAGATCCAAGCTGTGACATCTGCCTTCCCAGAGTGAGAGTCTGGCTTTCACAGGATGGCACTTGAGGAGGGAGCTCTGCCCTGGATGCACAGGCTGGCTGAGGGGCAGGAAGGGAGGGTTTGGCATGGCTTTCCCTCTGAGGCAGTGAGCTGATGCCCTTGTTCCCCCACAGCCTGCGCACCTCTGAAACCAGCTATCTCAACGAGGCTTTCTCCTTCTACTCAGCAATCAGGCAGAGGTCATACTACTCCCAAGTCAACAAAGAGGACAGGTATGTCTGAATGGAGGCCCTTGTTTTTTCAAGACTAGAAAGTTGTGTAGAAGCAGCAAGGAGCTATAAACTGTAGGAAATAACTAGCATAAAATCCGTGTTGTTGAAGGAAGTTTCTTTTAATGATTCTGCCATGATTGAAAAATTCAGGATAAATAAGAGCTTTGCTGTATGACAGGAAGAATATTCTGTTACCTGGTCGTGGAAAGAAGGCTATTAGTCACAAAGTTTTGTAATTTTAAATCCTGAGCAGTATCAGTGCTGGGAGCTGGAATGCTGTGGGTGGAAGATGGGTCAGCTGGGCTGAAGCAGAGGAGTGTATTTGATTCTCATCAGGCCTTTCAGGGGAACAGCAGCTCATACTGTAGTACAGCAAGTTTGAAGAGCTAGCCATGATATCTGATTGCCATGCCCCTGTCATGTAAGGAGGCTGTGGCTTTCTTAAATGATTTTTTATGTCCGTGTACTCAATTTTAACTAAACCTCCAAGCAGCCAGGTGGCTATTCATCACCACATGAGTTCAGTCAGAACTCTTAATCTGCAAGTGTCCAGCCCTGCTCTGGTCTTAAACTCCTCCTCTCCCTTACCCCTGCTACCTGCCTCTATTTTAATCTCAAATTTGGCTGTGGTGTTTTTGTTGTGTCTAGGCCCGAATTAGTGGTTAAGAAGCTGCGTTACTATGCAAGGTTTATAGTGGTTTGTCTCCTGCTCAACAAGATGGATGTTGTAAAGGACCTTGTAAAGGTATGCTAAAATCAGGATAAAGGGGCTGAGGGGTAGGGGGCTGCTGATCCTTGCTTCTCTAGTCTGACATCCAACAGAGGGAATACAGTGATTCAGACATTTAATAATGACACTCTAAGATCAAATGGTTTGGTAGCATTGTTTGAATAGCAAGTAAAAATATTCCAATAGCTGCAGCCCAGACAGGGAGGTACCCTGGAAGTGCAGCAAAGGAACAGCAAGCTGCTCTCCACAGCATATGCTTCCCAGCCCCTCTGACAACCTCGCTTCAAGCAGTTCCTGGGCTTGACAGCTTTGTGTAGGTTGCATTGCTGTCTGTGTCACAGCTCCCTTGAACTGCAGGCTTAGCTTAGCACAGCTAACCAGCCACACCATCCCCTTTCTCAAGGTATTTAAAGTTACTTGCAAGCTGAAATTCAAGTCCTTGGTATCTATAGCTTATGGTAATAACTAGTGACATAGCTGTAAGTGGGATAATTATACCTAACTCCAGATATTCTTTGCATTTGGACCTACGTAAAAGACAATTTGCATTGCCAGAACTCAGTGTAACGTTGGCATTCTGTGTGCTGAAAGAGCGCGTTTTGGCTGGCAAGTTAGTCAGGAGTGCTGCATATGTTCTCGAGGAATTTATTTATTTATTATTCTTAAAGGCCAGCACAGCTAACCAAATACAGGGTTACTGACTGCCTGTTCAAGTCTGGTTTTAGGACTGACAGTGTCTGTCTCTGAACTGTTTACATCAGGAGCTGTCAGATGAAATTGAAGACTACACACATCGTTTCAATACTGAAGATCAGGTGGAGTGGAACCTGGTTCTTCAGGAAGTGGCAGCATTTATTGAGGTGAGAACACCATCCCCTGTAGTTGTTTCAGAGTTTTCTGTCTTGTTGCTGGAAATGTTCCTGTATCACCATGTCTGTGAGGGAAGCAGGTGTGCCAGTGCAGGGACAGTATGCCTGTCCCATGAATCACTAACACATGTTCACAGGAATATTTAAATATTGCCAGAATATAGGAATAGTTAGTTTATTCTGTGTGAATTTGTAAGGTTGTTAATGGCATTTGACTCCTCAGGTATAGTGAAGCTAAAGCAGAGTCTGTGTCATTGGAAGCAGTATGCTTTTCTCTTTGCTGTACCTTCATGTGCTTGTCCCATGTATTTTTTGCAGTCCCTAAGAACTTTCCTTTTCTAGGTGAGAAGGCTTTATCCTGTAGCCTGCATGCAAATATAGAAATACATGTATGGCAAAGAAATTTAAGAAATCTGCCTCATTTGTGAAATGTTTATTGTATGTGCCGAGACCTGTGGACTTCTCTCTGACTGCAAATATGTATGCTTTCCTGAATTCTTGATTTATTCTGGTTGCTTTTTTTAGGCAGACCCTGTCATGGTTTTAAATGATGACAACACCATTGTAATCACCTCTAACAGGCTTTCTGAGACGGGAGCTCCATTGCTGGAGCAGGGGATGATAGTGGGACAGCTTGCTCTTGCAGATGCACTCATTATTGGGAACTGCAACAACCAGGTAAAGGAAATTCTGGACACCTGGGTTTGCATCTTTGGAGTCCCCCCCTGTGACATGCATTCTGATCATACAAAAGAGATTCCAGCAGAGGAGAACACTGAAATATTTTTATTGTGATGGTTGCAGTGGTAGCAAGAGGAAGAGGGTTCTCAGAAATACGAGCTAAAAATGAAATGTTAGATATTAGATGTGTGGTACTGACCTCTTATTGTTTATATTCAACATGTCAATTAAGTGGATACAATTGATTTTCATATACTGGATTATTTGTAACAACATTTAAGCATGGGAGACCTCTAAGATACATCTAGAAAAAGCTTGGCCTGAACTTTCATATGACTCGCTCCAGCTTGTTGCAACTTCAGTGGCAACAGGAAGAGGTTTTCAAAAGACATTCTAGGTCTTGTTTTTAGATTATAATGATAGTGAAGTTGTACAAGTTTTGTGACTTCTCTCTGAGCACTTTTCAGGTGAGCAAAGGAGTTGTATTTAAACTACACTTCATCTGTCTTTGTCAGATTTTGTCTGAATTCATAGTACATAGCCATTTCACCTCCTGAATTGTACACATCCCAGAGAAGCCTGTATTTTGGAAGCAGGGATCTGCAGTGCAGTGACTTGGCCTGGTAGATCAGTAACAAATACACTTTGTATTCTGTGAGCTCTTCTAGAAGTCATTCATAGCTCTGTAGAGATTCAGAGCTGACACTGAGAGATCCCTGAGAGAGAATGGTCTCTCTGCTGTGCAGTGGAGTCTCTTAGCTGGATAATTCCAGAGAAATTCTGTTTAATGTGTATCTGACAGAATAAACTGTGTGACTCTCTTACAGGTCAAGTTCAGTGAATTAACAATTGACATGTTCCGAATGCTGCAAGCCCTGGAGAGGGAACCCATGAACTTGGCATCACAAATGAACAAACCTGGAATGCAGGTGAGTTCCACTTCAGTAACAAACCTGGCAACACATCTTAACTGGGTTTTTTGTTTGATTGATTGGTTTTAAGTAGTGTAGTCTTTCAGTATTGTCTCTGTGCAGAGCAGGTTAGTAAAGGTGGTGTAACTTTCACTAGAAATTAGTGAAGAGTAACTCAAACCCGTGGACTCATCAATTACTGAGTCATCTGAAAGATAAATGTCCCCTTCAGAGAAAGCATCAAGTGTTCTGTCTGGGGCCAAAAGAAAATATGAAGATTTTTAATGTATTTAATCGAGATGAAGTGTGAATTTTGTCACTCATTTCTTGGGTGATACTTGAGAGAGTAAGAAAGCTCTAGTTCACAAGTTTCAATGTGGGATAATATAAAGTTCTGGTTTGAATACTGTGCATCTTGCTCTACTGTGTAGTAGGAAATGCAGAATGGGCAGATCATTTGTGTGGGTAGTGTGTTGGAGACAAGCATTCTAATAAACAGAAATTTAGATGGTTATGAAACGGCTTTTATAATATTTGGTTGTTGGGGGTTTTTGAGTAGTATTTTGTTTATTTCTTTTCACAGGAGTCAACAGAGAAACCAGCCAGGCGGGAAAACCCCCATAAATACCTACTTTATAAACCAACTTTTAGCCAGCTATATACATTTTTAGCAGCATCATTTAAGGTTTGTGACATTGGTGAATTTATTTGTAATAAAAAACCCCCAGGACTGTTTGTGAGACTGAATGAAATGTGGATCTCCACTGATCTGGAGAATAGAAAAAGATCTTAAGAGTATTCTTTCATTTCATAGCATGCCAAGCACAAACCAAAATCAGGGAAGTGCATCAGGAGATTGTTGCTCTTGAGCACTGTATAGCTACTGAATCTCCAGTCCTGTGTCCCATTTGAACTCTAAACAGAGCTTCCTTTGTGAATTGTTTGGGAGTTGGGGTCTGTGTGGATCTTGGCAGCTTTTGGGTTCCATATCTTGAAGAGCCTCAGATCTGGATGGTCTGTGTGGAAGCAGATGCTTTCTCAGTGCTTCTTGGAGCTCTGATACCAGCCTAGAGGTTTGTGTGAAGAAAAGTTAGAGACATTTCATCAGGTGGCACTTTTTGTCTGTTGGAAGGGGTGTGTGTGGTGGGGCAGAGCAAATCCATGCACCAAGAGCAGAGTGGAGCCAGAAGCAGGAGTAGCACAATTATAATGACAACGTGTGATGATTCAGTATCAAAATAAACTTGTGCCTTTCTTCCCTTGCCACTTGTCCCCTTGCTGCATTCCAGGAGCTGCCTGCCAACAGTGTGCTGCTGATTTACCTGTCTGCCACGGGCGTGTTCCCATCAGGTCGTTCGGATAGTGAAGGTACAATAAAGGAATGCTCCCTGTCATGAACAGGGCTTGAATTCTCCTTATGTTCCAGGACAAGTGACCAAGAAAGATGTCACAAAGCTCCTTTTAAAAGACAAGTCAATTTGATTCTCCTGTCTGCTTAGTAAGATAGCCTTTATTTTCCGCAAACAGTAATTAAATCTTTGTGTTTTAATTAGTGTGCATTAACCTGAGAACTTTTCTAAGGACACATCCAGTTTTTGATGCATCTGAAGTATTAAAAGCCTCCTAATTTTGCAGACCTCATGGCTCAGTTGATGCATCAGCATAAAGTTCATAAAATGGCTCAGTGGCACTCTGTGATTCTTTCCAATGCCTGGCACCAGGAGAATGTGTGGCCAGGACATGGGTTTGGTGAAAGGACTCAAGCAGCTGCAGGGACTGGTCTATTTGCACGCTCATTAACCTGACAATTCAAGCCCTTCTCATGATTTTTGACAATTCCCCTCACCTCACCCTCCTATTCTTTTCAATCTAGTAGAATATTTGGATGCAGCTGCAATGTAAAAGCTGAAAACTGGTTGGCTGAAGTAAACATGGTCCAAAGATCTGTTTATATAATTCAAGAAAAAAATCAAAATAAACATTTTTAACATCCTAAATATTGTAAAAACCTCATCTGTTTGAGACTTGCATTCCTTTATAAGATGCATGCTTTGTCCTCCCCAGTGCATGATTTACAGAGCTCTCAAAATGTTAAAAGAAAAAAAAAAATCCCTGTCAGCTTTGGATGGTGGCAGTGATTTTTTTAAAATGCTTTTAACATTTTACTTCTTGCTGCAGCTTGGTGATAGGCTCTAACTGAAGTGTGTTCTCTGGAGCCTGTGGTATGTCCCCCTCTCTGCATGTGTTGTTTTAGCTCAAGACCTTGTGGCAGAGGCATCCAGGCTGAGTCACCTGAGGAGCTGCACAGCCAGAGTGCAGCTTTCACTCAATGAATCCATCACAACTGCTTTCTTTTAATAAGGTGGTGTGGTCTGCACACAGTTCTGCCTTATTAAAAGGGAGAGCAGCTGCAAGTTGCACTGTGCATTGCCTGCAAGCAGTGTGTTTGGCAGACCATGTGAGGTGTTTGTAACAGTGCTAAATTAATGTTTGTTCTGTTCCTGATTTTGTATCCCCAAAGCTTCCCTTAAATGGAAAGGCGCCTTGTATCCAAACCTGAAAAAATTGCATTTGGTGGCCAAATGTGGGTCAGCCAAGTCTGCAAATGTATGACAGAATGAGGAAACCTAATATTTATTTTAATAAAGTTAGTGACATTTCATACCCATACCAGTGGCAGAAATATTTCTTGGTATCTTGTAGGATTTGATATTTTTTATATCCATTGCTTTCCTCTTTGCTCTCCATCAGGCATTTAGGGGGTAGCTCAGTTTTACAAATTTAGCAGAATATTCAGCTTACAGTGGGAACACATGTCCAGGGTGTGTGCATGTGAAAATTGTGAATTCTGACTTTGAAATATTGAAATACAAACCTTTACTACAGATTTGAAATCTGCTTAAAGCAGTTTTGTCCCTTTATCGTTCTCTGAGTTCTCTCTTCTCCCTTTTGCAGTGTTAGAACTGCAAATGACAGTAGTACTTCTAGTCTTTTTGATTTTCATTTAGCCTTATTTTTTGATCAAATTCTGAATCTGGAATATGCAAACTCATACAGTAATTTTACAAAGGTATTGATTTTTCTGTATCAGATGTAATGGGTTTTAATCTTTTTTCTCCATAGTGTAAGAAGAGCCAATATTTGGATCATTTGCATTAATGTTTGTGTGTAAATAGTGAATAATTAAATTAGAAGTTATGAAGTTGCATTCCTTGCTTCTATTTGATAGATGCTGAAATTTCTAAAAAAAAACATAAGAAGGAATGCAGTTAGTGAAGTCTCCACATTCCCCTCTCCCCTCCTTACAACTGCAGTAGTTCAGATTCCCTTAGTTTTCTGGGATTTGTTGTTGCTTCCTCCCTTTCATGTAATCACTAAATGTCTAACAGGGGTGGGTTGCCCCTGCTGACTTTAGCTTCCTTTTCCCACGTGAAGGTCCGTACGATTTTGGGGGTGTGCTGACCAACAGCAACCGGGACATCATCAACGGGGACGCCATCCACAAGCGCAACCAGTCCTACAAGGAGATGCACTGGTGAGTGTCGTGGTGCACACCTGCAAATTCACAAGAGTTTGTCTTTAATAGAGGAAAATGCATCAATGCCTCTGGAGTTCAAACTCCTTGGTGCAGGATGTCGTAATGGGGATTGGCATGATCACTTAGAAATGAATGTGCAGCTTTAAATGATTATTTAAACACTTGAACCTTACTTATGGAAGTGAATATAAGTTCTTAATTACTGGCAAACTTCAGGTCAGTGGTGGATGAGTTCTCAAGAAGTTAAACATCTCCTGAATTAATAAGAAGTCCCACAGCCCATATTATAGGCAAATATAGACAATAGTGCAGTTGCTCTCTGAGGATGAATCTGGGGACTGGGGCGTGGGAAATCTGTCTGCTTTTTATCTGGCTGTGGGCAAGTGTATGGCTGAGACACTTGTGCAGTGTCAGATTGATTCAGCAGTTGTGGTGCTCTGAGGCATCCCTTTCTCTCTGCAGCCTCCACCCTGGAGATCTCTACCCTTTCACCAGAAAGCCCCTGTTCATCATCGTGGATTCTTCCAACAGCGTTGCCTACAAGGTAAGGCCCTTGGAGGCAATTCCTCGTGTGGTAGGATACAGTGCCAACCCCTAGTTAGCTTACACTTTTAACAGGCTATTTTTTTAAACAGTTTGTATTCAGTCTTTCTTTTCTTTTGAGGTTGTGCATGCTAGTCAGGATCTGACCCTATGAATAGGAACAAGAAGGAGAAGCACATGAACAGCCGCTCATTGGAAAGTAATAAATCCTCCTGGAGGGAAAAAAGGTTCAAGATTTCCAAGGTCTCTGGTGGGAGGTTTACTTTTGTTTTATACCAAAGACAAATCTTGGTGTGTGTGCATGGGGGAGGGAGATAACTAATGTGCTTTTCTTTTTTCCAGTCATCCAACATTTAGTTGCTTTTAA
The DNA here is from genome assembly GCA_013400435.1 of Pycnonotus jocosus. Classification (NCBI taxonomy): domain Eukaryota; kingdom Metazoa; phylum Chordata; class Aves; order Passeriformes; family Pycnonotidae; genus Pycnonotus; species Pycnonotus jocosus. The sequence goes on along the minus strand of VWYP01020528.1, from coordinate 52,501 downwards.
GCAACAGAAAGGAGTCAAAGCATTGAGCCTGATCTTATAAAACACGGGGTGTCTGTGTCTGAAAAGTGTCTGAACCAAGGAAGTAACAAGCCTCAAATTAGCATCCAGTGTTACTGTAGAGTGGTGTTTGCTTGGACATTGAGCCTCCTTCCTGGGGTGCTCTGGACTTACAGTAAAATTGCTCCATGCCAAATCACCTCTGGGAATCTGCAGTTCGGGTAATACAGAAGCAGGCATTGCACTCGTGGTGGCTAGTTGAATCTGGAGAGCATTACACATGTATTTCATTCATGAATGGGGTAATAAGAATGTGCTATATCTGGGGAAAGTGCCACTTCTTCTGTGTTCCTTTTTATAGCTCCATTATGTGCAGTGAGGGAAGGGAACATCCACAGCTGCGTTTCCAAGGAGGAACAGGGACGTCTAGTGGCCAGAGGAACTTGTGCCTTGTTCAGTGTCCACAGGCTGTGCTGTTTGTTTTGAAGGCATGTGTTGGCCAAGGAGAGGTACTAAATCAGTGGTCAGTGTGATTCAGGATAGCTCTGTATTGAGCCAGGGAGCTCCTGCCTGACAGCCAGATAATGATCTGGTCTCTCTGTTGGGCCTTTGGTTTGTTGTAGCGTAATATATCTCAGAGGGATGTCTGAATACCACTTTGTTTAATTAAGTTCACCACACTGGTTTCAGAGCAAATCTGCTTTTTCTTGAATTCCCTTCTCCATTTAGATGGAGGGAAACACAACTGGGATGATGTTTTTCTGAGAAAGTGAGCATTTGGAAGGAAGTTATTTCCCTATGCTCTTTCCTGACATTCATTCCAGTGTAACATCAGGGGGATTGGTTTTCTTTCAGGGGAAAAAAGTATGGCTTGTATTTGGTGTTTGGTTTGGTTTTGGTTTTTGTACCACCTTCTCTAGTAGAATTGTTAAAAGATGTCAAAGTGGATCAGCTCTGTAAGAGAGCAAGGCATTCTGGACAAACTGGGGTTCTGTGTAAAGCTTAGGGCAAAGGACCTGTTTGGGGCAATGGATTTCCACATGTAGGTCTTAGGAGAGTAATGTCAAGTGTTTACAGTAGAATTTGCTTTTTGTATTACATTTAAATTTGATAATGAAGTTTTCTTTAGATTTTGTGGGCACACAGTACGCAACTCTGTAATGTCCACTGAGTTTCTTTTCCTTGTTCTGCAGTGAGCTGACAGGGGTGTAAAACCCACCAGTCTGTTCAGCACAGCTGGTGGAGAGCATCCAGCTCTACTTGTGTGGAAGGTGCACAGAAATGTGAGCTTTGGAAGTATTTCAGGACAGGATTATAGAAGTGGCTGCTAGGAGTACTGACCCAGATCAGAATAGTGTGGGCAAAACTGTGAGGAACCTAAAAAGAAATACAGTCAGCATTTCAGAAGTGACATTTGCCTTCCCGATCCCTTGCCACTGAACAGAGGCAGACGTGTGAGGGGGCTGGTTTAGGTGTCGTTTTGTTTTGCACTGAAGGTTCATGGCAGAGCTCTCAAGGTCAGTGTTTCCAGCCCTTGTACACTCCTGGCTGGGGTTGTGCTGGGTCCTTGTCCCCAGAGCGCCCTGACAGAGCTGTCCTGTGACTGTCCCCCGGTGGGCTGGGACGTGTCTGGAGGCTCAAGTGCTGGCATCAACAAAGAGGTTCTCTGCCACCCTGTGAGGAATTGAAGCCAATACTGACTTTTTTTCCACATGGCTGCTCTGATCCTTCCTGATAGGACAGGAGCTATCCTGACATTTAAATGTCACTGCCAGCAGTACCAGCAGGAACAGCTACTGCTCACACATCTTTCTGCAGCCCGTTCCTGCTTTCCTGCACGCATCCTCGTCCTCTCCCTCTCTCCGGAGGACTTAAATGGTGATGACTGAAAGTAAGTCCTGCCAGGAAGTGACTTGCCAGTTTGTCAAATCAGCAGCACTTGAACAGCTTCCTCCCCTGTATATTTAGCTGAAAGTGGAAGATAACTGCAAATCGAGCATATCTACTGAAAGCCGTGAATTTTTTTTAACACTTCCATTTAAATATAGCTGTCTGTGTGTTCTTGAAGGTTACCACTGCATATGTGGATGAAATAATATTTTTAAATCTGTATCTTCCTGTAGCTGTGGTTGTCTAGGATCATGGTAAAATGCAAAATCTTCAAACCATACCAAACCAAAACCTCCAGCCATTGAGAATGCAAGGCCTTTGTCAGTGATGTGGTATAAATATTTAGCTTAGCAAAGCTTAAATGTGAAGTGACTTCTTTTGGAGATGATGGGCAGTTCTTTCTTGGAAGGAGATGTACATGACATGCATTGTAAAAATCAGTAATACTTCTGTTGGAAAACTTGAACACTGAAGTAAAAAACCAGTCAGTTTTGAAGCAAAAGGGGGTTTATCCTTTTTGGAGTTGTCCATGCACTGAAGGGTAGGGCATTCCACATCCAGACCTCCTGTCAACATCTGGATTGCAGGGCAGGTTTTCCTGGCTTAATCTCTGCTGGGACAGAGTCCAGAGTGCTCTCAGCCAGTGCCTGAGACCCACTAGTGGCCCAGGGGTGTTCTTGGCTCTTGGACTGCAGGGCTGTTCTCACTGGTGGTGTGGCTGTTTTGGTCTGTAATTGAGTGACACATGATGGAATTAATTAAACATGTCAATCTGCTCGTGGTACTGAGCATACAAGTTACTGGAGAAGGTAAATCCTTGTCAGTGTGTATACAGTTCAAACCAGCAGTGTCTGGCATGACTCTTGGAATTTGAAATGTTTCTTTCACCAATTCCTGGACTGGCCTGTTGTTACTGTCTGCAAGGGAGTTGTCTTTGTTTCTTCCTTTATTTCTGAATATTCAAGGCCAGGAAAGTGACCATCAATACTTCAAAATTCTTATCTGTTACAGAATTTCACAAACTTATTTGGACAGCCATTGGTGTGCTTGCTTTCTCCAACAGCATATCCAAAAGCATTACAAGGTATGTGCAGTATTGCATTTCCCAATAAGCTGCAGTTGCATCCTGTATCTATAGATTCCTCAGGAAAAGACAACTTTCCTCTACTGTGTCACCCCTAAATCAGGTTACCAGCCCCTGAAGTAGTATGGTAAAGTTTAGCTATTGTATGTGGTAGATAATTAGTTCCAACGCTGATGACATTTCTACAGATGGCTCCAACAAGAGCTGGGAGCAAAGGTCTCCTACACAGAGACTGAGGAAGTGGTGGGCTGATGGTGGTTATTACAACTCTGGGCAGCTTTATTGCTCCCAGGAAGGGAGCAGAGTCAGTTGAGGTGTCTTGGTGTTAATGCACGTCTCCAGCAAGCCTTTATTGCCCGTCATTGCTCAGGCCTGCACGAGAGAAGGTGTAACTAACACACAGGAGTAGCTCCTCTGTGGTGGAATTTAGCGGGTGAGCGGCTTCGTTGTGTGGCAGGGACAGCGTTTCTGTTTCATGTGCCAAATGTATCCCTTTGTCTATTGATTTATTTTTCCTTTTAGATCAGTCTCAGCGGGGTAGCCTCTTCACACTCTTTCTGAACAATCCGTTAATGGCATTCCTGTTTGTCTCTGGATTATCAAGCATGCGCCGAGGCTTGTGGGAGAAGTGTCAGGATTACCTCAGAAAAATCAACCGGGACATTGCCCAGCTGCTGACCCACTCCCGCTCCATAGGTACGGCCTGGCCAGGCACAGCTGAGCCTCTGGGGGGGTTTGAGCCTTTCTAAACTGAGCTTTCTTTGCCTTCTGCACAGATCAGTCCTTTCTGCAGTTTTTTGGGGATGAGTTTCTTCGCTTGCTTCTCACAAGATTTATCTTCTGTTCGGCTACTATGAGGATGCACAAAATCTTCCGGGTATGCAGGGATGTCTGTGCCTCTGTGGGAACTCCAGGCCAGGGTCTGTGGAACTGCCCTGGCTCGGGTGGGAGAGTTCAAGGGCTTAGCAGGTCTGGGTGACCTCAGAAAGGTGACTGATGCTCACATGCTATTTCTGCAGCTTGCACTGAGGCTGTGCCTTTGTGTCTCTCCCAAGGCACGAAGCCTTTGGCTTGCAGCAGCCTCAGTCCTGCACGTAACACAGCAGGCACACTCCAGTTCAATTATGTCTCTCTGGACAGCCTTGTCTGCTAGAAAAATTCCTCTTAATAACTTAACATTATTATTTCTACACAACCAAAAAGGTATAGAATAAGAATATAAGAGAAGTGGGGAGGAGTGGGTCATTATTTCTGGAATGTATTCATGTGAATGAGTTTTGAAAGGTCTTTGAAGTGTAAATGAATATGCTAAATAGGAAGATGATATTTTGCCTCCCTGTTGGTTAAAGCTGTGCCAACAGAGAAGTCTGCTCTGGATCTGCACCATTTTATGTGAGTGTTGGCTTATAAACTGCCTGCTCCATTTTAAATACTGCAGGGAAAAATGGGACTGGAGCATTGGAAGGTGCATTATTCAGTTGTGGAACTGCAGATGTCCAGCAGCTCTCCAAGCCTAAGTCAGCTACCTGGGCTGCTGTGATACCAGGGAAAAGAAGGAGGTCTGTGTTAGTGAGGAGAGATTTGCCCCCAGTGTCTTAGATATTTGTTTTAGGATGAGATGAATCTCCCACTGGAGATACTTACATGTCTGTAATTTCAAGAAATGAACTCCAGCCTAGTAGGTAAGTACAGGTGAATATTTGTCTCTTTTAGTGTGGTTTGGGTTTTTTTTTTTTCTGCAAAGCCTCAGTGAACATATCAATAACTATCTGAGATGAACAGGCATTTGTATTGCCACTGTGACCATCTCTGAGTCAATGGAAAAAGAAAACTGAAAATTCTAGAATATTTTCTGTCTCTGTGCCATACTGAATAGATAAAGGTGAAATTAGCCTTTTGCAGTCTTCTTCCTAGAGGGTGTGAAAGAAATGAGTGTCTGATTCTCTTTGTTTTCACTGTCATCTAGCAGGAGACTCGAAATTATCCTGAATCTTATCCTCAGCTGCCACGAGATGAAACGGTGGAGAACCCTCACCTCCAAAAGCACATTTTGGAGCTGGCTTCCATACTGGATGTTAGGAATGTTTTCCTGGAAAACACACTCGATGACTATTAAAAGAAACTGTCTTACTGCAAAGGGGATTCCCTGGCCACAGATTTTGAATGGTGCAGTTTTATAATGTGAAAATCATAAAAGGAAGTACTTGATTTTATTTTTAAATTTAGGACCATTATTTTAAAAAGTAATAATAAACAGCTGTTAGTTGAGCTGTTCCATTATGTATGGGGTCAATTTTATAAGCAGAAGTTTTCATGTCTTTTAAATGTTAAACTAAAGAATCACTAGAGGTTTATTTCTGGTCTTGTGGCTGTCAACCACATTTCCAACAGCTGATCCTAAGCATAGAAGTATTATTGGTTACCTTAAGCCCACATTTGTGGAAATCCTTTATTTTTATACAATTTTAAGAAATTGGAAAGAAAAAAAAATCAACAGAAAACCCCCCCCCAATATTTTATCCCCAAAGAGTTTGGATTTGAAACGGTAAAGATGGAACCACACAGTGCAAACCAACAATAGCAATAACTCAGATTCCTTCATATCAAATATATTTTTTCAGTCTTAGGCAAGTGAGGAGACAAAACTGTGGACAATTAAGTTGCATTTGGAGCAGCGCTTTGAAGTGAATTTGTAAAGATACTTAATGCTCCCAATAAGTTTGATGCAGCAGTTTTCTGTATGAACTGTGTGCTGCTGGCCAAGGACCTGGTTGGGCAGGTGGTCAATAGGTGAACAAACTGCAAACCCTGAAAGTTGGTCCCCACCTCTCACTGTTGTGTGGGTCATCCTGCCACAGGAGGAGGGGGCATTCTTCAGTGTGAGGTACTATTTAGAAATTCCAGCATTTCCAGCAGGTGTTACCGCTCCTTTCCTTGTGTGGATGGAATGTGTGGCTCCCACAGCATGACCACTCCCTGGCAGGAGCTGAGAGGATGTCCTGTACAGTGCTGTAGCAGCCCCTCCTGTCACTCGTGTGTCTGACCCTGCCATGCCACAGCCCTGTGCCCCAGGAGAGGTGCTGATGTTCCCCTTGCAGGTGAAGCCAAGTGGGAGCTGCCATAACCCCCGGATGTTCTGCATGTTCCCCCCATGGCTCAGTCCTGCCCTGGAACCAGGAGCAGTGAGGGGCTCCCCAGCCCAGGAGCTCAGTGTGGGTGTGTCTGCAGGAGGACAGTGGCCTTTGGGAAGGGGCTGGCTGCAGAAGGCTCTTGTGGCTGCTGGCTGGCTTGTTTGGGACTGCACTGCCTGCCCTGCAGAGCTAGAGGAGCTCCTGGCAGTGCAGGGTGAGGGAATGGAGATACTTTAAACTATGAAATGGAAAAGCCAATTGTCACTGTTCCATGGGCTGCTAGAAAAGAAGTGAGAGGACAAAGCCAATCCGTGCTTTTTGTTGAACCCCAGCCATGCCCCTGTGCTTAGGTGGAAACAGTGCAGAACTTGGTGACTGCTGTAGTATCCTGGCAATCCTGGGTGCAGAGCATCACTCAGGGTGTGATCTGGTCAGCCAGAACAGCACTGGTGAATCCATTCTGCTGAGGGAGCAGTGTGGAACAGCAGGAATGGCTGCAGGGTAGCTGGGGAGTTTGCATGAAGGTTCTTTGTAGCTGGGCTGAAGCTTGCACCATCCATTCTTTATTTCCCAAGTGTACAAAATCCTGTGAATGCTTGTGTTTGTCCTAAGCAGTCTTGAAGCTGGTACATTGAGATCCCCCCTTGGTGCTGCTCTTTGGACTCTGGCAGGACTTCATTTCCTGGGCTGTGGAGTCTGTTCTAAGGAGCGTGTGTTCGTGTGTGTGCATGTGTGTGCTCGGCGTTTGTGTGTGTATGTACAGTACACATACATCTACTGGCTGGTGTAAATTGTAAATATGTATATATGTATAGGTACTTGTATATGTATTAAAAAGAATGAACCACTATGATGTCTAAATACAAAATTTATATATACACACATACGCCATGCTGGGTGTATTCCACAAGGTGCTGCAGATCATTTGTGGTTGTACTAAAGGTTATGGCTCTTCTTCCACTGTAATTTGCTGTTTCCAGGGACTTATCCTTGGACCTTGAAGTAATTGATAACTGATTCCAGGTACAGGAGCCCTTAGTTAGCCAGGGGAATGGGTACCCCTGTATATATGACAGTGGTAAGATCCATGTATTTACTGTGAAGCTGATCCCTGCCTTTCTGCCTGGTAGGAGGTTCCCAGTTGCTAAAATGTGGGATTGTATGTGGAGGCTAGAGATGCAGGAAGCCTTTAATGCAGCAGCGAGTGAGAGGCAGGTTATCTTTGCCCTACCTGCTGTTCCTCTACCAGCAGTGTTCAACTTGCATGGAAAAAGGGAATTGAGTTTTCCCCTGCTCACTGCCTTCCAACCAAATGCTTTTGCTTTGCTTTAGCTTTTGCTTTGATGAAGCTATTCTTATTTTGTTTCCATATCTGTGGAAAAGAAAAAAGTATGCTGTTTCCAAGCATGGGATTGATGATGATGATTCCACTCATGTGGGCTGGTGAACCTCTGGGACATTGCTTGTGAACTGACTGGGAAAGCCTTGGTGGTCCTCACCTTCATTTAGCCAGGCTGACGTGGGGAGTCCTTGCTTGTGACTTGAGAGGCTTCTACCATTTGCAGCCCTTTGAGGAAGTTCTGTTTGCTTTTTGCCAAGGTAAATTTCACCAGAGAAGAATGCACTTTTTAAAATACAAAACGCCCTGAAGAACCTGGAATGTAGGAGGAGAATATAGGCCTTGAAAATTAGGTCAGAAGTTGAATTTAGCAGCAATGACCATCTAAGTCAAAAATTAATTCTTGAGGTTCTAAATTCTCCTCTTACCTGCTGATCTTTGTTAGAAGGTCCAGTGCTAGGACGTTCAAAGATAAAGATTTCACTCCTGTTGTGTTGGGAGAAGTATGGAATTGTACTGTGGAAGCAGAGGGCTCATGCCCTCTGTTTGCTCTAGCTGTAGCTAGGATGAGTGTCTGGTCTTGGATTTTGAGCCAGCTCCTTCTTTCCCACCCAAAGAACTGCATTCAAGATAAAAATGTTGATATTTTCCCCTCCAAGTAAAAGCTTGTCTTGTTTGAGCTAAGTCATTCTAAACTTGTGCTACTGTGTGCTCTGTGCTATGGTCGTAGGTACCTCTCGGTGTATGCTTGTGTGTACTGAAGAAAATCTGGTTTCTGTATCTCACAGTCCTCAGTGTGGAGGCGAAGCAAAGACTGAACCATTTTTAAGTGAGAAGAGAACAAATTCTTTTCTTCTCAGGCCTGATGCCTTCCCTCTTGTCTCGCTCTCCCTTTCTCCATGTATCTTTATTGCTTATATTAGCGGAGAAGACTTGCCAGCACCAGGCAATGCCAAATTAAAGGGGTAAATTCTGCATGTAATATATTGAGAGGACAAGGTGAACTGGACCAGCTGTGTCCTTACAGGACTGCTCCTGCCTGGCTCCCTACTCCCTGCATGTGGTGTGCTCAGATGAATCCTGCTCCCACAGTAGGTTTGTGCTCCTGCTCAAACTGGCTTTGGAACATCTTGCCAAGGTTACTGCTGTTGCCTTTTTTCCTCTTTGACTTCTTAAAGTAACAGTGATAGGGCAATGCAGGGTTATGAGTCTTTAATGCTCTGGTTTTTAATTCCTCTTGGGATGTGATGTATCATTTTGCTTTGTGTTCCAGCTAAATGGAGCACTCACTTCCATGAGCTGTGCAAACAGGACTTGCTCCCTGGAGTGTGTTCTTGAGAAGTTTCAGGACCTTTCTTTGAGCAGTTCATCAAAATAATGTCTGTCAAGTCATGACTGACTAAACCTCTCAAGACTGTTCCCCAGGGAGATGTGCAGAGATGTCTTTGAAGGATCATAGGAAATAGATGGGGGCAACAGGAAATTTGGCTTCAATTAATCATCTTCAAAAGCTACAATTTGAGTAGCTCTGGTCAGGCTTCTCCCCTAGGGATGGGATGGAAGTGCTGTTCCATAGCCCATCCCTGGCACGAGTTAGGAAGCACCTCCCCTGCCTCACTGCCTCCTGTGTCCTGTAACCATGCTGTGCTGCAAGTCTGCTCCTTCCCAAAGCTAAAAATCTTGGAATCTGTCTGAACAACTGTTTTGTCTTGAGGGTTTTTTTGGTTTTTTGTTGGGTTTGGTTTGTTTTTTTTGTTTTCTTTTTTTTGTAAAAGCTTTACCTGTGTTGGATTCCTCAGTAAGTGTCCAAGTGCAGCTTAGTGGTGCAGCAGCAGCTGAGCCTCACTCAGTCCTGGGGTTGTTGGTGGCTGCTTTGTGGTGGCTGAGGGAGCTCTGCAGGCAAGAACAGTGATATGAACAAGGGAAAAAATTTAATACAGAGAGCTGGAATCTGCTCTGTGCACCTCATAAGGTCAGACTGGACACAGCAGCTGGGGCAAAACTCTCCAGAGTAGATTGTACACTCCTGAAGGAGCTCTCTTATATTTGTAACACCCAACTTTTAGAACAATACTGTTCTGTGACCAAATGTATTCGGGTGCTTTGAAGATCAATAGAGATTTGCTCAATAGAGCAGAGGACACACGTAGCTGCTTTAGATTCAGGAGTGACAGCCACTTCTTGTTTTCCTGTCTAAACCATTACTATGCCAAGACTGAGGACAGTTAGTTCAGGATTTCTGAATCTGACATTTTTTGGGGTTAAGGGCTCTGACTTCTGCCCAGATGCAGGCATAGTTTTGTTCCTGTTTTCATTCCCGTTGGGAGCAGACCCCAGCTCAGCTTGCTGGCCTGCAGGAGCCCCAGAGCAGAATAGATCTCACCAGCCCAGTCCCAGCAGCTGCTCCTTCCAGAATAAACCCTGCTGGGAGGATCTGCCCCCTTGACTTCACGGATTGCTTTTGACACGTGTTTATTATCATTCTGCCATTGAACTGGTTTGTTGGGAGCAGGATTCTGCCTCATGCAGGCTGAAAAGCACAAGTTGCTTCTGGCCTGGGCAAGGCCCAGTGAGAAGGATGAGGGGAGCACAGGTGGGAGCGTTTGGGAGCGCTCTGGGAATGCAGAGGGATCGTGCCTCCAGCAGCCCAGCTGCGGAGGTACAGGGAGCCTTTTGCCTCTCTGAGAATCAAATTATTTATTACCAAAAGTAATTTTATAGTGAATTGGTTTAAAGTTATTTTACAGCTGTGTGCCTGTATATCGTATTTTGGTAAAAACGGATATTTTCCTTAAAATATATAGAGATATATAAATAAACTTTTTTTGGAGCAATGGACTTTTTTGCAAGGGATCTGTAATCGCCAAAGCAGTGATGCCAGAAGCGACTCTGCCGTTGTTCGGGGAGGGAAGAAGCGTGTTTGTGTTACTGCTGGACACAGCGGGGAGAAGCAAAAGCCGCGATGGAACTCGGACACACCCGGTCCGGGCGTGTTCGACAGACCGAGCGCCAGCCCCGTGTCCTGCTCGTCACCGCCTTTCCAGCCTTTCCAGAGACTTTGGAGCAGATTTCCGTTCGCTTTTGTCCCCGCCGCGCTGGGGCTGCTCCCGCCCGGTGTTCGCGGTTGTGCCGTGTCCGAGCCGTTCGCTGTCCCTGTCCCGGCCGCCGCCGCCCCGGCCCCGCCGGCGGACTGTGCTGTCAATAAACTGTGGTAAACGCTCGTATCGAGGCGCCTGGTCCGCTCCGGGATGGGACAGCGGGAAAGGAGCGGGAGGAGCGGGGCTGCGAGAAAAGCGGGAGGGGCGGTGCGGAGGGCGGAACTCAACGGGGAGATGGGCGGGCCCGGAGGCGGGGCGGTGCAGAGGGCGGAGCGGGGCTGAGGGCGGGCCCGGAGGCGGGGCGAGGCTGAGGGCGGAGCTTGGGGCGGAGCTGAGGGCGGGTCCGGAGGCGGGGCTCGGGGCGGAACTGGGGGCGGAGCGGGGCTGAG
>VWYP01020528.1:19988-41418 GCA_013400435.1 Pycnonotus jocosus | reverse complement strand
CCGGGCATGGGCGGTGAGGAGGGAGGGGGACGCTGGGCAGGGAGAGCAGAGGGCGGCCGGGCCGGGGGAGCGGCGGTGACAGGCCGTCGGTGCCTGGGGGCAGAGCAGCCTCCACGGGCCGGGCTGGGCCTCCCTCGCGTGTGGGTGAGGGCCGGGCTGGGGGGACCCGCCCGCTCCCCGGGGCCCGGCCCCGCCACCGTTTGGGGCCGTTGGTTTGGGACTTTAACGGATTCTGCTCCGGGAGACACGATTTTTTAACGTGTTGTAAGAGATACGATGCTAAAAGAGCTTCTGTTACCTTTAAATGATTCATGGCGGTGGGATTTTTTAGTGTGGAATCCGTTTCTGTTTGATTTTCAGGTGCTGCCAGGCCTTGAGGGCTTTAATGGCACTAGAAATGCGGTAAACCAGTGGATGAGGCTCAGAATTAAGTCTCAGATTTTGGCAGCTTTAGACAAGAGTGTCAGTGTGTTAAACGTTGGAGGTCGTGGCGTCCTAAAGGACCTGGATATTTGAGGGCTGTAGAGCAGTAAAATGTTTGCCAAATTGAAGAAGAAGATCGCAGAGGAGGCAGCGGTGGCTCCCAGGCCCGGCGGAGCCGCCCGCATCCCCAGGTCTGTCAGCAGGGAATCGATCACGTCTGTGGGAGCAGACTCCGGAGACGACTTTGTGAGTTGCACCTTGCTTTGAAATCTGATTTCTCTGACGGCGTTTTTATTACGGTTTTGCAGACAACCATTTTAAGCCTAGTGTGTGATTTGAACAGGTGCTGTGGTGTCTTTGTAAGTGTATCACTTAATGCATAAATGTATCATTAGGTGGAGTGAATTTAAATATTGAAGGGAAAACGTTTGTTAAACATAGTAGTTGCCATGAGGCTTCCATTCCCATGTAAACATGAGCTACAAAGCTGTTTCAATACAAAACATTGATAAAGAGACATAAAACAGCTGTAGTTATCTGTAAGATGTGTGTTAGTCAAATTAATTACTGAAGCAAAGAATCCTAGAATGGTCTGGGTTGGAGGTGACCTTTAAGCTCATCCACACCTTCATCGACAGGGACACTTTCCACTAGACCAGGTTGCTGCAAGTCCTGTCCCACCTGGCCTGGAACACTTCCAGGGATGGGACAGCCCCAGCTTCTCTGTCGTTAAAAAAGCCAGCTACATGCTGTTCAGTTTTCATTTTACCTCTTGGCTTCCTGGTATTCTTCCTATCTGAGACATTGTGTATGTCTGCTGAAAACGTGTGCAGTGTTCTTGCACTCAAAACTATTGTAGTTCCTCTCTTTCATTATAAAACATTGTTTAAACAAGTGGTAAAAATTCCAGGAGTGTGTGGGTTAAATGAAACGCTGGAATTCTCTGGCACCTCTACCCTGGATGGCTGGCTGTCACATTTTTGAAAGCCTGGATTAAGGCAGTGTCACCCCACTGCTGGAGCCAGCAGGACCCACTGCAGAGCCAGCAGCAAGTCTTGTTTGCTGTCTGCAGAGTGAAGAAGTTATTTACACAGTTGAGCTTTAAATAATTTTATTTGAAGCTCAGCTGAAATTTCAGTTCTGTTAAGCAGGAAGTTGGAGAGCTCCTAATGTTTAAATACATTTTATAGTGAATATATATTAGTCATGTGTTTTTCTGAGGGTTTTTTTTTTTCCTTTAGCACTTAAGAAATTCTGATGTAGAAGTTCTGTTTACCATCTTGCAAGTTTGTAAGAACAGAAAACAAATAATGACAGTGACTGAAGCCTTGAGTGGTTTTTAGAAAACCTCCAAGAATTAGTTGTTTTAGCAATATTCATTTAACTGCTCTTGCTATTGATTTTTATGGAGCAAAAACCACCAGAGGACTCATAACTCAGTTATGCAGCAGACTTTGTGTGCACAGATTGCTGCATCAGGGCTTCAGTGAGTTTATCCCACCCGAAAAGCATTACTGCTTCTTTTCCAATTACTCTGATTTTCGTGGCTCTCTCTTTGACCTTTCCTGGTGCCTGTGCTGATTTCCTGATTTCCTCCCCCTCAGTCATTCCATTCCCCCATCTCCTCAGTGACAGTCTGGACAAACAGTTCCCAGCCCCAGCTCCTTCCCAGCCATTGTGCTCTGGGGAGCAGGCAGCCTGGCACTATTAAGCCCTTGCTGGTTTTCTCCTTCAGCATTTTTTACACATTCTGCTGTGCTAGTACAATTTTCCCCTCTATGTGAAAAAACAAGTGCTATTCCTAGGCAGGAGAGTGGTTATTATCCCAGACTTAATGTATGGCAGGGTCACTTTTTCTAAATTTTGTGAGTTACAGAGTGTTGCTTTTCTCCCAAGGCTTCTGATGGAAGCAGTTCCAGAGAGGATCTTTCATCCCAGTTGTTCAGAAGAAATGAACAAATAAGAAAACTGGAGGTGAAGCTATCTGGTATGTGCCTGATACATATAAAACTTGTTACTTTAGGAAATGTTGCTTTGAATTTACATGGTTTAATTTATTAAAAATACAGGGGGTTAGGGTCTTTTGGAAATTAATTTGTAGCAGCCCTGTTGATTGACAACAAGAGAGCATCCAGTATCATTAATTTTTATGAAGGCAACTGTGTCTTTGCTGATTTCAGCAGTCAATTATGTGATTCCTTGGCACAGCCAGGGTGGCTTTCTGTCCCATGTTTCAAGCAGTGTCTGTCCCCACTTCTGTGTAATGGTTTGTTTTTTATGGGGTCTGAGTTTTCTGATGTTGACGGTAACACAGTGCCATCTTTGAAGAAGTGGGCTTTGAAATGAAGAAGAAACAAAGTATTCAACATGAAACAGTCCTGAGGCTTTTTTTCTTTCTAATTCGTTGTTCTGCAAAGCTGTAATGAAGGCTGGCACTGCTCTCCATCCCTGTTGCAGGGAGGGGACCAGAGACCAGGCTGAACTGTGTTACACTGCTGCTTCCCAAAGCTCATGAGAAGCCTTGGAAAATTAGGAAAGGTTACAGTCAGACCAGGATTATTTTAATTTATTGTGGAGACTTATCAGGCTTCTATTCAGTTCAATAAAATACAGGCTTCAAAGATTATCTCACATTGAATTTAAAAGGCCCAAGTGCTCATCTTCTTGTACAAGATAAACTTAGAAGTGCTGGCTGGGGCTTAATGTGAGAGAGAGAGGCTCTGAATATCAAGAGCCTCATGCAAGAAACCAACCAGTGAGCAAATCCTCTTTTCCATCGTACAGGAACTTCTCCAAGGGTGTGTGTGTACTCTCTTTTGGTTTTTATTCCCTGCCTCCTGTGTCAGTTCTGCTGAGGGAGGGTGAGGGCAGTGCTGTGGGTGCAGGGGCCATGAGTTAACCCTTCCTTGCACCCTCCAGTGCCAGACACCTTTCCTGAACAGAGCTACTGTCCTGGGATGAAGTAAAAAGGGAGAGACAGTTGTTCATTCTCTGGTTCTGCTCTTGTCTGTGTGACTGACACCCCTGGGACAGGCCCTTCTGTTTGTGCCAACCCTGTGGACAGTACAGAACTATTTGCTTGTGTTCATTGTTGTGATCACCCAAGTTTTCCTCAGCAGGAATGATTTTCTGATTGAGAAAATCATCATCATTTGCCACTCATCCTTTTTTCTTTTCTTTTTTTTTCTTTTTTTTTTTTTGTCTTTTTTCTTTTTCTTTTTTATTTTGTGTTACCCTGAAAATGTCCTTCCCCAATGTCTGTCCATTCCTGGTCTCTTCTTCTCCTTCCTCACACAAGATTATGCTGATCAGATCCGAAATCTGCAGAAGATAAAAGAGAAGCTTGAAAATGCATTAGAAAAACATCAGGATTGTATGTATTTTTCATTTTTTCCTTTTTGTTCAGTTAAGTTGAAAATTGCTGTGGTTGGAAGGAAAAGAGGTTTGGTGTACAGGTGTGCTAATGATTTCCTTTCAAACTGTGCACCTCTGTACTGTGAACAATTAGAACATGAGTTGTTACCTTATTTACAGCATGAAAAGCAGCAGCAGCGTGTTGAACAAAGTTGTTATTATACTTCCTCTGCCAAATTTGGAGCTAACATGCAAGAAAGACCTTTTGGAAACCCACAGCTTTGTTCTAATCCAGCAAGGAGCAGTATTCCTGTCTGCTGTTGGCTTTGGCTCTTGGCCAGTGTGCAAGCAGTGCAAGGGAATGAGTAGCACAGCGCTAGTGCTACAGTCAAGATGGGGCTAATTACTTGCAGAATCACTCTTTTAAAGTTATAAATAACTTACAGAAAAGTGAGAAGCAATTTCAAAAGAGTTTTTAATATAGCTGGTGGTTCTCTGTTGATAGCCTCCGTGAGGAAGTTTCAGGAGCAGAATGAAGCTCATCAGGCCAGTCGAGCCAAGATGGCTGAAACAATGGCTTTGGCCTTGGAAAAAAAGGACAAGGTAAGTCAGCTCAAGGAGGACTTTTGACTCTCATGACCCTGATATTTTAAGCAAGTATTGCTATTAATTAAAATAATTGTTCAGCACTGTGTGTGAGCGTGCCAGCGCTGAGGGAGGGAGGGCTGAGCTCAGTGCCAGGAATGGTGCAGGACTTGTTACTGCTCAGACTGTTCCAACTGGTTTTAACAAGAGCCCACAAAAATTCCTACTGAAAGGTTAAGCTTGTGGTTGGATAAGATTCAGTGGCAGTAGGCCTGTTGTCACATTTCTTTTACTTGCATAAAACTTATGTATTCAGGTAGCATAAACGATTCCTCAGCCTTTATCTATTCAAGCACTGGCTGTTACTGTACTGCTGCTGATTATTTTTTTAATCATTACCAAAGCCTAGTATCTTCTAACAAAACAAATTCTTCTTCTTCTTCTTCTTTTTTTTTTTTTTTTAACCATAATTGCTGTCCTTAAAAGTCTACAAATGGATTTTGATATCTTTTTTCTCCTTTCTTTCTTGTTCAGGAGTGGATGGAAAAGCTTGGTCAAGTTGAAAAGGTAATTACCTTGGATGTTTTTCTCAGGGGGTGTAGTGTGTATTTGTGTGTATTTGCAAACACCATCTTGCACACTTCCAACTCTCTCAGATTTCAACTCTGTTCAGCCCTTTTTATTAATTGTTTTTTGTTCAGTGGGAGAGGCCAATCATTTGCTTTTTGTTACCACCCCAAATGCTTGGGGAAGTCTTTCTGGTTTTGTTTTTCAGTGGGGAGGTAAAGAATAATGGGTTGTGGTGGGAAAGCTGTCCTTCTGTAAGGTGGAACATTGTCCATCTGTAGGAGTTCAGTTTAGATGGTCAGTGGTGGCATTGTAATGAGTTCAGATTTCTTTTTATGTTTTTTTGAAGTTTGGTAATTTGCACTGTGACACGAATCTGAAAGGATTTCTAGTTCTATGTTGAGCACCATCAGGAGCTGTATGGCTGCAAGACAAGATTACTTTCCCAGAGAGTTTACCTGAACTCCCATTAACCTGACATGAGCATATAGATATCCTTTGATTTCCTTTGGTTGTGTTCATTTATCAGGAAAAAAAAATGCTTCAAACACAGTTACAAGAAATGAGGGAGCAGAGTTTGAACCTTTTCCAAAAACGAGATGAAATCGATGAACTGGAGGGCTTTCAGCAGCAGGAAATTGCCAAAGTTAAACACATGGTAAGAATATTTAAAACTTTTTATTTATTAAAATTTTTACTGGGATATTAAATTAGTGGTAGCCCAGCATTCATTTTTTCAGCCTTTGTGGTTGTACACAGATTTGGTTAGTGTCAAAATCTTAACAGTAGGCACTGAACACAATATTACGTAGTTTATCTCACTTAATTCAGCCCACAAATTAGTCAATGAAAAGATTTATCAGTGTTACTGATCATCTGTAATGCCAAAGATGATTTTCTAATATTCAGCTTTTGAAAAAGGAAGAATCTCTGAGCAGAACAGAGCAGGAGCTCGAGGCGCGCGCTCAGGAGCTGACCGACGCCAAAGCGGAGCTGCAGGAGGCCAGGAGCGAGTCCTCCAGCCTCAGGAAGGATCTCCAGGACCTGCAGCAGCAGTTCTTGGAGCTGCAGGCTCGGAGGTATGGAGCTGAGGATTTCAGAGGAGCAGTGCATTTGTTTGTTTCCCCTGTATTTTGACTTCATGCTCAGTTCTGTCTCTTTGGAAGAGTTTATATATGTAGTGACTTGACTGAATTTTTGCCTCTGCTATGGCTGTGGGGATGTAAATGCCAAGCCAATGATAGTAATATTTTTTTTTGTAAATTATTTCCTTTTTTCATAGTTTGGATGCTTAACTCAGTTTTTTTGGAAAATGAATAATCAAGCAGTGATTGATGATGGTGGCTGGTTTTAGGACAAGAAAATTTTGTTGATGCTTAATCCATTTTCATAGGCAGCAGAATTATCTGCTAAAGATTATTTTTCTGGAATGGTATGTCACTTGTTTTTATTCTCTTTCTGTGAAGAGATGAACTAATGACAGCTGAGACAAATGCAGAAAATAAGATCACTGCTCTGGAGTTAAGAGAACAGGAGCTACAAACTGTCATTCAGCAGCTTTCTGTAGACTTGCAAAATGTAAGTTTGAGCCAAGTGAGATTTGATTCAAAGAGCTCCATGTCTGCAGAAGTTAGATTAGATATCACTTATGTGGTGTTGGAAATTTAAGTTTCAAAGCAAGTAATTTCTCAAAATGTTTAGGCTCGAGTGGCTGGTTCTGGTTGTGAGAAGAGACTGGAAAAGTTACAAGTGGAGCACGAATCTCTGAAGGTGGAATATGAGCAACAGAAGCAAAAGGTGAGGTGCTTTCAGATGCATGTGCTGTTGCTGGTGTAAAGGTGCACATTTGGATAATGTACATCTTTGTGTAGGTGGAAGTTTGGTGTCTAGAAAGTGTTCCAGGATCATAGTGTCTTTTCAAATAGGACTTCCCTTTTTGCTAACATTTCCAAAAATCAAACCACAACAGATTAGCTGAAAGCTTCATTACAAAAAAGATGCTGTGATTTCTCATTCTCACAGATGACTTTTGAATTTACTGAGAGAGAGAAACTTACTCAACAGCTGCAGGAAAAGGTGTCTTCCCTGGAAAACAAGCTAGAAAGAAATCTCTCAGGAGATGAACATGTGCAGGAGCTACTCAAAGAGGTAATTACACAGTTAAAGGCTGCTTAGAAGTACAATATTAGTGGGTTATTTGTTGGAGGTTTTTAGGTCATACATTACTTCTCACCCATGGAAAGAAAGCTGCTGATGTCATACAGCCACATTTGTCCTGTCAGTGTGTTTTGGCACACTGTGCTGGGCAGAACATGGGTGGCTGCACTGAGCCTGTTTGTGTAGATCCTGCACAGATGTCTGTGTTGGCTTTTCTGCATTGTCTGTTTGGGCACTGCATCTGACTGCTTAGAAGGAAGAGAGCAGCTTTCTAGCATCCCCATGGGAGGTGGAACCATTTGGGACTTCTTTAAATTAATCCTTACAAGAATAGTGAATGCTTTTCCTTGTTCTTTGGCAAGGCAGTGAGGCTGGGAGGGGAACTGTTTGCACATAGGTGTGCAAACAGAATGTTGTATGCTGAAAACCTGGGCCTCAGAAGTGCTAAACAACAGCTGAAAGTGGAAACTTAGCTGTGGTTAATCCCCTTTCTCTCACTGCTTCTTGATCTCTTTCTCAAGCAGTGCTGCTCCTGCTCAGAATTAGCCTGGAGCAATGTTTCACCAGCTGGGTCTTGGGGAGACAAGGGAGGTGTTTGCTTTTCCCTGGTCAGGGTGCCTACAGTCGCATCACCTTGGTGTTGCTGTGACAAAAGGACTTGGCTTAGTAAACTCAAGGCAGTTTATAAAGTTCATACAGAGGCATTAAAACATCCTGGCCCATTTTAGTTTGACCTTATTAATGAAATAAAAAAGAAAATTTTTCATTACCCTCCCGACTTATGTCTTTGTCCATCCCTGCTTGTGTTCTTCACCTCAATGTAATCTTCAGAAAGCTGCTCTTGAGCAGAGGCTGGAGGAGAGCAGGCAGCAGGCACTGGCAGACAGGACACGGCTCAGTGAGGCTGTGAACCACTTGGAAACACAGGTGAGAAGTTTTTCATTTCACCAGATTCCCACTCTCTTCATCCTCTAGGCCTTATTCCTCCTCCCCTCACTGCACTCCCAGCCAAAGGTGAGACTGCACATTTAGTCTTGAAAGGAGAAGAAGTGATCAGTGTCTCTGGGCATGTCCCCACTTCATGAGTGGAGGAGGGCCTAGGGGTGAAGACAGAGGTTTTGTGCAGATCCTCCCTGTACTAAGAAACAACTCAAGTGCAAACGTTGCTGGGGCAGAGCTGTGGTGAAGAATTCCTAAAACCAGCATGTGTCAAATAGGCAGCCTCTTTGATCTCTGTACTTTCAGGGATTTAACATTTACCTTCCCCTCCTGGGCCACTCTGTATTGTGCAAACTTTTTTTTAATAACATAGATACCAGTGGATAAGGAATTTAATTCATGGTGTAATTTTAGAATAAAGAACTGGAAGAGAAACTACAGATTGCAACAGAAACATTAAAAAAGAGCAAAGAAGCAGCTGCTGACCAAGATCTGAAGATCCAGAAGCTGGTGAGTGTCCTGCATGTTTCATTGCCCAGTAACAGACCAGTCTTCAGCACCCCCAGAGACAATCACTTCTCTGTTTTGTTGTTCAAGTGTTTGTATTCTTGGTGTTTGTCTCCTGAACTCTGGTCTGTGAGTACACAACACTGCTGCCAAAGGAATAATGTTCCTCAGTTTGAGCATGGCTCATGGCATTGTGTCTGATCTTGTGAGAATGATGCCAAAATACCATTTTATTAATGTGGTTTTCTTTATTTCCCTTAAGCAAACTGATCTAGAGGGTGAAAGAAATCAACTGCAGCAACAGATTTTAAGTGAGAAACATCAGTATGATCAGAAAGTTACTGGACTTGAGTCTCAGATTGCTGCTCTTGAAAAAGCTTGGGAATTGGATAAAACAACAACTCAGCACAGGGTTGTAAGTACAGAATCTGTAGAGCTTGCTTGTTGTCTGTTCTTATTCAGTGCTCCTGGCATTATAATAGAAGATACAATACTTTGAGGAACTAAATATGAGCAAATCATTAGATGTGGTTAATTGTTTAAACAAAGCATTAGAATAAAGGTACTGCGTATTTAAACACTCTTTATTTTACAGAGCCAGTTGGAAAAGGAAAATGAGAACCTCAAGGGAATCAAAGAAGGGTATGAAAGTTCTTTAAAACAACAGGAGTCTGAACTGAACAGGCTGAAGGTAGGGGCTGAACTGGGTACTGGCATTGTCTTGGGACAGAGCTGAGGCTAATAACAGTAAACAGCACAGTGGGTTACATTCAGTGCTTGGAGGCCTGTTATGTTCAGAGTGCAGGTACTTGGAGCTGTAAATCATCTCTGGTACTCAGCAGAAATGTATTTGAGAAGCATTGCAAAGAGCTGATCCTCTTCTGAACTAGAATGCTTGGGTCTGCCTAAATCAGGCAGAAATAATACATTCCCATATTGTCAGAGATGTGAAGAGCTTGGAAATCCTGTTAGCAGTGGTGAATACAGAATGGTTCAATGTCAGATTGCACTCACAGTGTTCAAACCAAAAAGTTAAAAACTTTAATTAATTGGGTATTTACAGTTTATCCAGTTTTGACTGTAATTTTAGATGGTTGAAATTTTTTCCATAGCTGCTCCTGGATGCACAATTGGAATAAAGTTCTGTTGTAGCAAGGAGCTACATCTTTGTAATAGAGACTTCAAGCTGAAAGATCTTGTAAGCATGGGATTTGTTTGGGTTCTTACATCAGTTCTGCTCTTGCACATGCAGAGAGCAGCAGTCAGTAAAACAAACCTAACTCACCTGGAAATTGTAGCGTGTCACAACACTCACAAATGTAGTCCTAATAGATTTGGGGTTAAAGATGAGAGACTGACTTGATTTCATTGTCTCACATAACCTCTCAATTACTTCTGGTTTACAGAGTGAGATGAGCAGCAGAGAAACTGTCAGTGTGGAAATTGCCAAAGCATTGGAAGAAACACGGAAACAGAGAGAGGAATTACAACAGCAGGTTGGTTAATAATGACTGGTTTAAAATGTATTTGAGATATCCCAACCTTCTAAAGAGCAGAGTGGGTTTGGAGTTATTTATGCTAACATTGAAGACCATTGCTCAGAATCATATCCACAGCATGTGAGACAGCAGTGGTTGCCTCAGTAAACCTGAGACTGTTTCAGAGCCCTGTAAGCTGTGAGGTGTTACTGTGTCAGTGCCATCGGGAGCCTCTGACATCTGGAAGCTCCTTTTGAAGAAACCTGTTTGTTCTGGGTAGTTCTTTTCAGTGCCTGTGTCACATCTGGGTTTCTCTGGAGCACAGCAGTTGTAAAATTGTACATTTCCTTATAGGGAGAAGCTCATATCCAGTACCAAATGTCAGTTCTAGGTAGTCTTGTTTTGCTCTTCCTGTATAAAAAATAGTGGGTAATGTGAGCTTGTGTTTGCTTAAAGTAGGAACTGTCAACTGAGCCAGTTTGACTGGAGTTAGTCCCATCTTTTGGTTTCTTTATTCTTCTGAGGCTGCTGTAGATCTGTCTTGCTGGGCCAGATCTGTGTAGAAGGGGTTTAAGGCCATCTCCTGTTTGGCTCAGGGGCTTTGGCAGCTGCCACGTGCTGGCTGTGACAATCTGATGGTGGCACAGAAGCCAAGCAGGGTTTAGCTCTTCCAGTTTTAATTTCAGTGCTTGCTACTGAGGGCAGCATTGTGGAAGTGATGCCTGCTGAGCCTCTGAAGGATGTTGGATCTTTCAACACCCTCTCCCTGTTTTATATCTTTAATGGCTTCTGTTCATTGTTTTTCTGCTTTGAAGGTTTCACATCTGAATGCCCTGATAAAGGAGAAAGACCAGCTGATTGATGAAAAATGTGATCTGCTGCTCAAACAGAAGGAAGAACTGAACCAACTCAGTCAAGGTTAGACCAAATGAGTCTGCTGTATCTCAGACAACTTTAAGTACAGTCTCTAGTTCTGGCCTTGCCTGGTAGAGTTTAATTTTTCTAGATTTCTCTTCCATATTTAATCTCTTAGAATTTTCAAAATGGTTTATAGTTCACTAACAATTGCACAGTCTCTCTTCTGTCTGTCTCTCCCCTGGCTTTCTGTCTTCATGACAGACAAAATGGGTTAGAAACTCCCATCTGATGTGCAGCACTGATACTGAGCAGGTCTTTCCTTTCCCAGACCATGAAGCTGCCTTGCTGCAGGTGCATCAGTTACAGCTGGACATAGAAGCAAGTCAGAGCCAAGCAGTGGAGAAAGAGGAGACAGCAAGAAAAGAAATTGATGAGCTGAAGCTGCAGGTACAGGAATGCCTGTTGGCCAGAGAGCAGGAGAAAAATGTGAGTGCAATTGCAAATCCATTCTGTCAGATTTCCTGGGAAAAGAGGGAGATGTGCAGGAGTCCCCCAGTTCTGTCCTGCCAGGACAACCAAAAAGAAATCTGGCTTTCTCCCTGGGGAGTGTTCTTGGGCTGAAAATGTTGTGATATCTCTCCACTTCACTGTTTATTTTTACAGGTTTTGGAACTGGAGGAGTCAACAAGGCCCTTGAACAATGAGCATTTCCCTTCTCCAGAAAACTCTGTGGTGGAACAGAACGGAGAGGTGGCAGCTGCAGATGTCACTCAACTTCAGAAGGACAACAGAGAACTGGAACAGCAAATTGCTGAGAAAAACAAGGTGAACTGAAACAGCTGGTAGTCTTTGCCCTTTCAATTAGGAAGCTGAGTAATTGGTGCTGCCCATGCTGCAGCCTTGAAAAGACAGGCCTGTCCAATTTGAATCCAGTACGCTGTGAGGAAATGCTTTTCTGTGGATTGCACAGGTACCTACCAACCATGAATAAAAACTGCAGCAAGAACTGCATGAATCCTGATCTATTTTGGCAGAAAGATGCACCAAATGATGCTATTTACAGCTTTCCTGCAGAGCCCTTTTGTGTGAGTTCGGTTCAGTTCCACGGCGCTGTCACATGAAAGCCCAAGTGTGCTGTCACATGCCTGCTGCTGTGTGCAGCTGGCAAGGCTTTCAGGTTGCTTCTTCACAGCTGTCAGTGTTGGTTAATTATTATTTAATTCAGTACTCCATTATCATGAGGTTTTTTTCAGATACTGGGGGTCCTGACAATGAATACTGTGTTAAACTCTCCTTTGCTGTGCTTACAGATGATAAAGCAGCTTCAACAAAGAATGACAGAACTCAAGAAAACTCTCCAGAAAGAGCTGGTAAGGGTTGTGTGTTTTCAGTCTCTTCAGATGCCACTTGCTGGCAATTACTTGCACTATCATTCTGAAAGTTTGACTGCTGATTCCCCTTTCATCCCTCTGCAATGGTTTATCTCTCCAAGAAAAAAAATCTATTTAAAAAAAATACCAGAGGTTTTAAAATTGGGGTTTTTTTGCTCTGATGTTGAAAATTATTCTGAAGAAAGCCCATGTTTGAAAGGCTCAGAGCAGGTTGGTAATATGAGAAAATTACCAAGGGATAGTTTCCACCATAGAGCCAGTTCCATGCTGGTTTGGAGCACTGACATCAACCAGCTCCTGTCCTGGAGTGTAAAGAGCTGGAGACATTTCTCTGCTATGACCCCATGAAGGATGAGAAGCTGTTGATGCCCAGTTTGTACCCACCTGTGGGTACAACTCTCTTTATATATCCTGAACCCAGACCCCTCCCAGTGTCAAGCTAACAGCATCTGCAATATACTTCTCTCTTTCTTCTGTGGGTTTTTTGGTTTTTTTGTAGAAAATAAGGCCTGACAGTGAGGTACTTGAGCTCCGTGCAAATTCTGAAGTGCCTAATGCTTCTGTGACTGTCACCAACAACTCTGACTTGAACGACTCGAGGGAGATAAACTTTGAGTACCTTAAGCATGTTGTACTGAAGTTCATGTCCTGCAGGGAGTCAGAGGTAAAGGTGCCACTTACCTTCTCTTTCTACAGCTGTCTTTCTCTAGAAATTGCCACCTGTCACCTCCTAAGGACACTTTATGCCAATTGCCTAATTTTACAATTAAAAAGTGTACTGTGAGAGCAGTAAGACAAAATAGCTGACAGCAACATGTTTGGAAGTACAGACTACTATGAACTGCATGAAAGGGAAATGTGAGTTTTTAGGAGGTAGTTACATCTGGGTGTTAGACATCTGCATCTACAAGAGATTCCCTCTGCACTGCTCTGAGGAGCATATGGAGTATGAAATTAGAATGGCTGTACATTTAAGAAAGAGGGAAAAATCCAAGAAAAATACATAAATCACCTGCTGTTGGTTTGTAAGAGGTAATTCCTTGTGCATTTGGAGCTCCTTCCTGTTCTCCACACGTGTTGAAGTCTGTGATAGACCTACAGAACTCTGCTGCACCACAGTCCTGGGTGTAGAAGCCAAGAGCATAAGCAACACAACTCTGTGGTTTCTTTCAGGCATTCCATCTCATTAAAGCTGTGTCTGTGTTACTGAATTTTTCACAAGAGGAAGAAAACATGCTCAAAGAAACTCTGGAGTACAAGGTAAGGGTTCTGTGCCATATCTGTCTAAAAGGATTCCCAGGAGACAATGAAAATTCCTAGATGCTGGGAGATCAGGAAAAGTGTCTTTTTTCCAAGTGTTAGCTACAATAATAAATGTAATTTATTATTAAAATGTTAGCTGACCACATGCATTCATGCCAGGAATTGTCCATTTCAGTGAGGGAAATAGCAGCTTTCTGGTGGTCAGAGGAGTTTTGTCCAGTGGACTTGATCTGTGGGGAAAAGCTGGAAGCTCCTTGCCCAAACAGAGTCAGTGTTTAACAGCAGGAGCCTAATTCTGGGTTTGTCCTTTTGACACTGGGCTCAGACACCAAGATCTGTGTCTCCTTTCCATGGGCTAAGGTGAGATCTGCTTGGCCCTGGCTGTGTGGTGGTCAGGGAATGTTCAACAGTGAGTGCTGCCTCAGCTGCAGGTGCTGCATCATCCCTGCCCATCCTGGGAGTTGGGATGTTCAGTCTGCAGATGAAGAGATTTCCTCACCATCTGGTTCAGGGAGCACTGTAATGCTACATTGACTAAAGGCACTGTGTTTCAATGACTGTAGAGTTCTAATTTGAAATTATTTTAAAGGAATATACAAAGTATAATCTTCAGTCATTTTCACCTGTGGGAAGTGGGTGCTGTTCCTTCCAGATTTGATTGTGTGAAGCTGTCTCCACTTCCTCAGTCTGGAGTCTGCAGCATTCTGATTTATAAATAGGTCTTTCCATCACATGATGAGAACATGGCTGTGTACCATATTACCTCTGTTTCTCATCCTAAACCTGTGAACCCTGTGTGTTGTGCTGTTGTGTCCTAGATGTCCTGGTTTGGGTCAAAGCCATCTCCCAAAGGCAGCATCCGGCCCTCTATCTCGAGCCCAAGGACTCTGTGGCCTTAAGGGAACCTGAAGGTGGCAGGCAGTATCCAGGCACTTCTTTCTGTGAAAAGAATGCTGAACACACTGCTCCAGGTGTGTCTTAATCACTGTCATTGCAGTATTTTGTACAAGAACTTCTGGCTCTGTTTACAAAACTAATGCTGTGCAAGGAGACATTTTCACTACAGACTGAACAGCTCTGGGCTGGAGTCGGGGACCACCTCGGTGTCAGTGATGGGAGCAGCTCCTTGTGCTCATCACTCCTGGGTTCCTGGAACCCAGAAGGTTCTGAGGACCTTGCTGACGGCAGGGCTGCCAGCTCAGGCTCTTGGGATGGTGATTCCAGCTGCTGTTCCAGGGTGCTGGAGTCCAGTGACTCTGGCACAGAAAAGCTGCTTGTCTGGCTGTGGGAAGCCAGCAATGAAAAATGCGTTGGCAGAACAGTGTTGAGAGTAGGGGATGGTTTGCAAAGCCTTTCACAGGACAGGAGCAGGAGCTTTAACCAAAAAAGAACTCTGCCTTGCCTTCTAATACTGACATAACTAATGGTTGGCATTTTTTCATATCACTGTGTAATTTAAGGTGCATTTATCCTGGCTGCAGTCCTCAAGGCTGCATGTTGATTATTTAATTTGAGAGCACAACTTTAGAGTTGTCTGATTTTACTTTTCTTAAAGAAAAATAATATTTAAAATGGTCTTAATTATAGTACCTAATCCTCAGTCGCCTTTAAAACTAATCCATTAGCTTGTTCCATGGGTTGTTAGCAGTGGGAAAAGGGGTAGGAAACCATTTTAAATTTTTAAAGCTGAGTTCCAGGTATTGTAAATCCACACTGAAAAATACCTTTTATTTAAAAAAATAAAAATCTAGTGACAAAGGGTGAAGAATGCTGGTACTAAACACTTTGATTCATTTTTTTTCTTCGAAGTCTGCTAGCAACAAATCCTCAAAACCAGGATCTGCCTCTTTGGTTGTGGTTTTCTGTACTTCAAATTGTGATGCTTAAAAACTGTTATGTTAATAACTGTGTCCTGACTATTATGGTAAAAGAAATGCTGTTTATGAGGGGTTTGAGGGCAAAATTCAACTCTTAGTGAACAAGTTGTGGTTCCAGCAGCTTGTTTTCCTAATACAAAAAGGAAAGGGGATCCAGGTGGTGCGTCCTCCCTGGAAGCACAATTTTGCCCAGAGTTACTAACATCACTACAAAATCTGGATTCAAATGGAAAGCAGCACTAAGTCTAACTTCTGAAAGTATGGAATTCAGTGAACATGCGGCAGTTCTGGGAATTCTTTTACGAGGAAGTTCATACTGCTGTTAAATCTATTCAGGATAATTCAAGCTTTCTCCAGTGGGGATCCAGCAGGGGATGAATCCAGACCCTGCTGGTGTCCCAGACAGCTCCACCCCAGACACAGGTACTCCCAGGAGCTGTTACTGGGCACAGGTGATGCTCCTCAGCTTAGAGCCAGGTTGGATTTATCTGAAGTTAAGAAAACCAACATAATTTTTTGGTACGCTAAGGCTTGTCCAAACAGTTTTTAGTAACCAGATTGATGGCACTTGCATTCAGGACAGAGCATGGAAAGGTTCACCCCTGCTCTACTGTGAAGACAATCAAAAAGTACATTTATTTCAATTGTTTCTCTACTGAGATACAGCAGGGTGGAATAACCCTGTTGGCTCTGGGAAGATTTTATTCTCTGAGATCTTTTCCTTTCTAATGTCCCTTTGCCCTGCCCCTTTTCTGTGGGACCAGGGGTCAGGACTCCCTCACTCCCACTGCTCCCTGCTGAATGACTGTTGGGTTTATGCTGATCCTGGCTTCAAAGGTTACTGCTGAACAATAAGGAAAGCAGGACAAGCAGCCTGGAACCGAGTGACAAAGTAAAATCTTAGGTTAAATATTCACTAACAACTTCAGTTTCAGATCCCAAATCCTCATACAGGATCAACTTACCATAAACTAGTTCTTAAGTGTTGAATTTTTGTTAGGTATCAGAGCAAGACTGGTGTGTATACATGTATTAAAAAGCTAATGCACTTTCCCTTGTCTCAGAACAGTGGTTATACATAATCGTTTCTATCACCATTGGATTTCTTTCCTTCTATGCTGTAAATATGGATTGTATGATGAAACACTGTGAAATTTGTGGTGCAATACATTTTGGATCAAACCCCTAATCTTGATTTCTTTTTATAGTTCTGGTTATCTCCCCTGGGATACTATAGCTATTTATAATGGACTTTTAAAGCATGACCCAAACCCCACCTTTGCCCAGGGTGAGGATGGGTGTGCCAGCTGTGCCACCAAGGCCTCTCACAGGGAGTTGTGCCACAATGAGGTGGCACTGCTGCTTCCAAAATCACCTCCCACCAGGAGCAGCTGCTGCTGCACTTTGAGCAGCTGATGGCAGTGAGGACTGGGTGGAGCTGGGGCTTCTGAGCAGCTGCTCCCTGGTGCCAAAGGGCAGGGAGCCCTGCCTGAGCCAGAGGGACGTGGGGACAGCCATGGATCCAGTTGTGTCCTGCCTGGGCAAAGCATGGACAACACCTCTGGTGCAGAGGACACACTAATACATAAATCACAAGTTCTGAAGTATCTTCTCAACTTTCTAGCATGGACAAGAATATAAAAATCAAACCCAGGGTGATTGTGTTCTGTTCACTCCATCTTAGAAGTCTAGACTGGAACAGCTGAGCTTGGTCTCCAAGGACAGAGCTGGATCTGAGGACAAATTCTCTATGTAGCTGGAGTTAGGGGCAGTCCTACAAAGGTGGACACTGAGTGTCCTC
This sequence comes from Pycnonotus jocosus, assembly GCA_013400435.1. Classification (NCBI taxonomy): domain Eukaryota; kingdom Metazoa; phylum Chordata; class Aves; order Passeriformes; family Pycnonotidae; genus Pycnonotus; species Pycnonotus jocosus. Next base: position 24,218 of record VWYP01020528.1, on the reverse strand, counting down.
AGACTTAGAATTTAGCTGAAAATAAATTTAACTCATGTGATCCAAGAACTTTATTGATGCAGCAGGCACTTCTCTTTACATTAACCCAGCTCCAGAGGCCAAGAGTCCTTGGCCCCTGCGTTCACAGCCACCGTTCTACCAGCCCTTCTCCCACCCTCAGCTGCAGGATCTCAGCCCAGACACCGCTACCTTGGGACTAAGCAGGACACACAGGAGCTTGTATCACCACACCTGGCTAAAGCAGCATCTGAAATACCTGTTCACTTGCAGTAACAGGAGGCAGGAGTGTGCCTTCTCTCTGCCTGTTAAAGAAGGGAGCAGGAGAATGTCTTGGCTCCTATATGTGATAGTCGGAATATGCAGGAATACCTTTACTCTTCCCCCACCTTTAAGGTTAAAACCATTCCAAGAGGAGGTTACTGTAGGATTTCAGTAGATTGCAATCTCTAATCAAGATGGACCAGTGTAATTTCAGCTCATTCCTTCTTCAGAGTCCAAACCTGACCGTCACCTCTGTCCAAGTTTACAGTCTTTACACAGTCTTTCTTGCTGTGAGAACTCTTACTATGGAGCCCAGGCCTCCTACTGCCAGTGCCTGTGGGAAAGGAGAGAGGTTACAGAGTCACCATGTCCCACACAGAACAAACACTGAAGAGTTTAGCCACAGAAGAGACCAGGGCTCTTCTCCACAATCTAACCATCTGTTGGATCTCAAGGGCTCCAGTGTTGCATGTCACTGACAGAGCAGAATGTCTCACCTCCTGTATCCCTGAGGAGGAGGAAGAGCTCGCTTCAGTTTCATTTGTGTCCCTCAATGTGAACAGTGTTCCCTTCTGAAGGCTAGAAGATGGAGGTAATTATGAAAAACCAAATATTTAAGCTGACAGCTGAACATGGGGCATTTACTTTGCAGCCACAATCCAGCAGAGCACAGGGGTATCAGAGCAGTGTATCACATGGAGCTGGGGAACATGACTGGACAAAGATGAAGCACCCACCTGGAGCAGGACTTGCAGGTGCTTCAGGCAGGTAAATGTTCCTGAGCTACCAGACCTGTCACAGGCCTTTTCCAGAGGACAGACTGGTATTACCACTGAGCTAACTCTGCTCTGAGCAAGCCACACATCCTACCAGTACTGCCACAAAGCAGAACACCAGGCTTTAAGCCCTGCCCTGTTCCTTTCACAACAGAGAGGATGAGATGCCTTTCATGTCCCTACACGCTCTGAGTACCAGTCAGGGCGGTGCTGTGTCACCTCCCACACTTACCTGAAAGCACCTCAGTGGAAACAACAGGAAAAAAAAAGAAACAACAAGCAGAAACAGGTTCTTTGCTGTCCTGAGAAATTCCCTTCTCTCTTGTCAAGGCTTGGCAAAGCTGGTGACAGCAGCCAATAGCTGGAATCATGCTACATCACAAGGAAAAGTTCTGCACCTTGGGAAAATGACACCAGCATTTGCAGCAGCTGCCCTGCACAGGGAGCTGCAGCATTCCCAGGAATCAGCTTTCCTAGGAGCACTGACAGCCAGGGCTTCAGCTAAAACCCCTGCAGGGGGGGAAGATTTCACTTGGGTTCCTGCCCAGGGGCAGTGGCACCCAGCAGCTGCTCCAGGGATGTGCCTTGTCCTGTCACAGACAGGGGAGAAGGTTCCACAGTCAGCTGCTGAACACACCCCACATTCCCTCTTCCACAACTGACATTCCACAGAAACACAAGAGGCCTCTGCTGCTCCCCAATGGAGTCTCTGGAGACCTCAAACTCCTCTCTTGCTAAACCCTGTGACTCTGCTGATGCAAACTGCCAGAGTCGAGCCAGCCTGGGCCCCCTCAGTAAAAGCAGCCACAGAGGAAGCTGCAGCTGCTCTGTCCACACAGTCACATCTCCACTCCCACCCCTTCCCTCGCTGGGGCCCTGCACACGTTGGGTGCCAAAGGCAGCTCGAGGCTTCCTCCAGCAGGGAGAACTCCCTGCCATGAGTTTCCTCTCCCCATGGCAGAGGGTAGGGTTTGAAATACAGGCAAAGGCTTTGTGAATGCAGGCTCAGGGAGACCAAAGATAAACGGAAACACTGAGCTCCTCAGGGATGAGGCTCTGCCATCATCTGCTTCTCTTCTGGGGCTCTCCTGAAACCACTGACCAGGACCCTGCAAGTGTGGCTGAGCCAAGAGTGCCCCAACACGTACCTTTTCATGCCACTGAAGTAATATTGCACTGCTGTTTTCTGTTGGCTTTTCAAATCCTTTATAAATGTACTTCATTAACAAATCAACACCGTTTCTGTCCAAGGAATTCACCGCTTGTTCTATTTCACTGCTTTTAAAAGATGTGAGGACTTTAAGCATCGTTCCCTGAGCCTGCTCCTGGGAAGACAAAGAAAAGAGAGAAATGTGAGAAAGAGAACAGTTGGGAACGATCCCGAGACTCGTGTTTGGCAAGAGACGGCCGCGCTCCAGGCTGGGTTATTTCTGAAAGCGAGGTGAGCAGTTTTGGGGTTAAAGGAGGAAGGGGTGAGCACACGGGGATCAACCCTGCCAGCACAAGCTCCTGAACCGCAGCGGTGCTGCCCAGACCCGTGCGGTGCCACCGTCGTTCCACGGCCCCCGCCGCGTTACCTTCATGGCCGGGTTCCTGGTGTTTCCCGGGGAGCTGCGGATGGCGGTGTGGAAGGCCCGGAGCGCCTCGCCTGTGCGGCGGCGGGTCAAGGACTCAAACCGCGACTCAAACCGCGCCCCACGGGCGATCGCGGCCGCTCCCCGGGGCTCCCCCGGCCCCCCCGGCCCAAAGGATATTGCCTGAGCAGCGCCTCCACCTCGGGGCTGGCATCGGGCTCGGCCGCCGCCGCCTCCTCGGGCTCCTCCACGAAGCGGTTCTCGTCGTACTGGTCGATGTCGAGGCGGCGGAAGCGGGACGAGAGCGTGCTCCGCGCCATCGCCGCGCCCGGCCCGGCCCGCTCCCAACGGCGCCGGAACCGGAACCGGAACCCGCGCGGCCGCCCCGCCCCGGCCCGGCCCGCCCCCGCAGGGTCACACACACACACACCGGGCCACGAAAAACACAACGGAGCCGGGAAAAAATCCGAACGATGACTTTAATGTACAAATCCCGTCGCTGCAGCAGGTTCGCGGGTTGAATCGGGATCCCGAGGAAAACGGAACGAACCGGGAATGGGGAACAGCCCTTGGACCGCTTTATTGGGATCCACGTAACACTGGGAAAAGGCTGGCTCGGTGCTGCGCCGTGAACGCAGCACGGGCAGCCCAGGGCCCCCCGCACACCGGGCACTGACTTTGCTGCTGAAATTTCTTAAAACTTACCAAAAACAAAAAGCTGAACAAGAGACGGGCCCGAGCGGCTCCCGGAGCGCGGTGGTTAAAGGAATCGGTTCATCTAACCCAGAACTAGGCGAGGACTACATGCAGTAGTACAAATCTCAAGGACATATTACAAATACTCTGAAATTAATCTAGGGGAGGGGGAAAAAAAAAACCAACTTGCTACAGACACCATAATACACAATAAATTTAGATAATTTAAAAATAAAAAAGGCAAGAGGCAGCATTTCAGCAGCAAAGTGCTCAATAAAAAGTATATTGTAAAGGGGCAGGACAGGGAGAGGCGACAGCAGGCAGGCGAGGGCTCAGAGGAAGTACGGCGTGGTTGTCCTGGGAGGAATGACCCGCTCTGAGTCNTCCACGGCCCCCGCCGCGTTACCTTCATGGCCGGGTTCCTGGTGTTTCCCGGGGAGCTGCGGATGGCGGTGTGGAAGGCCCGGAGCGCCTCGCCTGTGCGGCGGCGGGTCAAGGACTCAAACCGCGACTCAAACCGCGCCCCACGGGCGATCGCGGCCGCTCCCCGGGGCTCCCCCGGCCCCCCCGGCCCAAAGGATATTGCCTGAGCAGCGCCTCCACCTCGGGGCTGGCATCGGGCTCGGCCGCCGCCGCCTCCTCGGGCTCCTCCACGAAGCGGTTCTCGTCGTACTGGTCGATGTCGAGGCGGCGGAAGCGGGACGAGAGCGTGCTCCGCGCCATCGCCGCGCCCGGCCCGGCCCGCTCCCAACGGCGCCGGAACCGGAACCGGAACCCGCGCGGCCGCCCCGCCCCGGCCCGGCCCGCCCCCGCAGGGTCACACACACACACACCGGGCCACGAAAAACACAACGGAGCCGGGAAAAAATCCGAACGATGACTTTAATGTACAAATCCCGTCGCTGCAGCAGGTTCGCGGGTTG
>VWYP01020527.1:0-22392 GCA_013400435.1 Pycnonotus jocosus | reverse complement strand
TGTGTTCCCAGCAAACAAAGAAGTTACTGCAAGAACTGTCCTGCATTATCAAGCATTAAGTGATGCATTTTAGCTTCTTCACTCTTTTTACATGGCAAAAACTGTCAAAGAACTCAGAGTTCACTTTTGCAGAGAGAACAGTGCACTCAGCAGTAGCTTTGGGTGGTAGTTTTTGGTGGTTTGCTGTATGCACAACACATTGTTGTTTTCTGTGTTCCCAGCAAGCAAAGAATCTACTGCAGCCACTTTCCTGCATTTTCTAGCATTAAATGATGCATTTCAGCTTATTTGCTTGTTTTCCATGTCAGAGCTTTCAAGAACTCAAATTTCTTATTTGAAGTGAGAACAGTGCACTCAGCAGTGACTTTGTGTGCTTGTTTTTGTTTGTTTGCTGTATGCAGAAAGTTTTGTGTTTTCTGTGTTCCCAGCAGGCAAAGAATGTTCTGCAGCCACTGCCCTACCTTTTGAAGCAGTAAATGATGCATTTCTGCTTACTTGCTTGTTTTCCATGTCAGTGCTGTCAAGAACTCAAAGTTCCCTTTTGCAGTGAGAACAGTGCTGTCTGCAGTCGCTTTGTGTGCTTGTTTTTGTCGTTTTGCTGTATGCAGAACACATTTGTGTTTGCTGTGTTCCTAGCAAGCAAAGAAGCTACTGCTGCAATTCTCCTACCTTTTCAAGCACTAAATGAGATTCTGATACAGTTGGAGCTTTCCCATGTCTGCAGCAGCAAGAGCAAAGTAATTTTGGCTTTTTTGGTTGTTTTCCATGTCAGAGCTGTCAAGAACTCCAAGTTCTCTTTTGCAGAGAGAACAGTGCACTCTGCAGTCGCTTTGTGTGCTTGTTTTTGTCGTTTTGCTGTATGCAGAACACATTTGTGTTTGCTGTGTTCCTAGCAAGCAAAGAAGCTACTGCTGCAATTCTCCTGCCTTTTCAAGCACTAAATGAGATTCAGATACAGTTGGAGCTTTCCCATGTCTGCAGCAGCAAGAGCAAAGTAATTTTGGCTTTTTTGGTTGTTTTCCATGTCAGAGCTGTCAAGAACTCCAAGTTCTCTTTTGCAGAGAGAACAGTGCACTCTGCAGTCGCTTTGTGTGCTTGTTTTTGTCGTTTTGCTGTATGCAGAACACATTTGTGTTTGCTGTGTTCCTAGCAAGCAAAGAAGCTACTGCTGCAATTCTCCTGCCTTTTCAAGCACTAAATGAGATTCAGATACAGTTGGAGCTTTCCCATGTCTGCAGCAGCAAGAGCAAAGTAATTTTGGCTTTTTTGGTTGTTTTCCATGTCAGAGCTGTCAAGAACTCCAAGTTCTCTTTTGCAGAGAGAACAGCGCACTCTGCAGTCGCTTTGTGTGCTTGTTTAATTTGGTTTGCTGTATGCAGAACACATTTGTGTTAGCTATGTTCCCAGGAAGGAAAGAAGCCACTGCAAGATTTTTCCTGCCTTTTCAAGCACTAAATGAGATTCTGATATAGCTGGAGTTTTTCCACTTCTGCAGCAGCAAGAGCAAAGGCATTTCAAGCTATTTGTTTGTTTTCTGTGTCAGAGCTGTCAATAACTCAAAATTCCATTTCGCAGGGTGAACAGTGCACTCTGCAGTCACTTTGTGTGTGTGTGTCGATTTGCTGTATGTGGAACCCGTTTGTGTTTTCTGTGTTGCCAGCAAGCAAAGAAGCTACTGCAGCCAATTTCCTGCCTTTTGCTGCACTAAATAATTAATTTCAGTTTTTTCCTTGTTTTCAATGTCAGAGCTGTCAAGAACTCCAAGTTCCCTTTTGCAAAGGGAACAGTGCACTCTGCAGTCGCTTTGTGTGCTAGGTATAGTTGGTTTGCTGTATGCAGAATACATTTGTGTTTTCTGTGTTCCCAGCAAGCAAAGAAGCTACTGCAGCCACTTTCCTCCCTTTTCATCTCTAAATGATTCATTTTTGGGCTACGGGCTTGTTTTCCATGTCAGAGGTTTCAAGAACACAAAGTTCCATTTGTCAGCAAAACCAGTGCACTCAGCAGTCTCTTTTCATATTAGTTTTGGTCAGTTTGCTGTCTGCAGAACACATTTGTGTTTGCTGTGTTCCCAGGAAGTAAAGAAGCTACTGCAGCCACTTTCTTGCCTTATCCAGTACTAAATGCTGCATTTCAGCTTATTTGCTTGTTTGGCACGTCAGACTTATCAAGAACTCCATGTTTCCTTTTGCAGCGAGAACAGTGCACTCTGCAGTCATTTCCTGTGGTTGTTTTTGTGCCTCTGTACTATGCAGAACACATTGGTGTTTTCTGTGTTCCCAGCAGGCAAAGAAGGTACTGCAGCAACTTTTAGCTTTTCAAGCACTAAATGATGCATTTTGGCTTATTTGCTTGTTTTCCATGTCAGAACTTTGAAGATCTCAAAGTTCTCATCCCTGCCTACGGATGAGATGCAGCATTGCAAGAACTGCCTAAAGTATTAGTTGTTGAAATTTCTTTTATTGACAATTTTATAAAGCTTGTGACTTCTTATGCTAATGATGGAGCACTCAAGTCACAAATGAGTTGATGGTAGATCAAAGATAAGTGAAAGAACTGTTTTGGTTTTTTTTAAAAATAAAAAACTGTGTAGTAAAACCTCCTACAGATTTGTAACTTCTCTTAACAAAAGCTTAGAGGTACTTAAAATTATCATAACCTTCCCATGTCTGCATTGGGAGGTTTTAGAATTACTACAATCAGACTACACGTTTCAGGGTTTATAAGAATGGAACTTAAGAATCCTAACACAACACAACACAATGTCCCATGAGGAACTGTTGACTTCACCTTCTTCACCTCTTTTTTGGTGACAATGCTGTCACCCCAGCAGCAGTGGCACCTCGGCAGTGAGTCTGAGACACTGTCGCTGGCCGCCGCTGAAGGGGCAGAGGTGCTCTTCAGGGTGCTGTGACCCTCTTCAAAGAGTTGCCTCTAGAAAGTCAGTTTGGGTCTTGAGGGGCACAGGCGTTCCTGTGTGATTTGGTAGCTCTCGTGTGATGGTTGCCTTGGCAACCGGGCTCTGGAGCCCTCAGTGATTTTAGTTGGAGAGCCGATTAGGCAGCTCTCCTGGCAGCTTGCAGACTGCTTTCCTCAGGTGGTGCAGGGAAGAGACGGGAGTCAGGAGATGCTCCAGAACCTTTTTTATTCTGCAGGAACTAACAACTGAAGGGTCTCAAAGGCCTTGGCCACCCTACTTATACAGGGAGCTAAGGGCATGGGGTTCAACATGTGGACCAATAGGAAACTGTTTAGGGGAAGCAACCAATAACATGAGGGATCCAATGAGGAAACAGAAAAACCAATATTCAACCAATAGGGGCTGAGAGATTTACATGCACACAAGTGCTCATGGGGTTTTAGCACACTTTGCTTGCCCTAAACTAGAGGTGTGTCTCCCAGAGAGACTCCTGGGGAGGACTCGCACTGGTTCACATCTTGTTCTTTCTCCTTCAGGGGCCTCCACAAGAGACAGGAGCTCTCTGGGTTGCATGGTGCTGCTGGTAGAGCTGGCTGCTCCCTACTCCAGGTCACCTGGCAACCTTGCTCCACGGTGAAAGCCATGTCAAAGCTGAAGTTCAGGCCAGAGGTGCTGTGCAGCTGGTAGCTGCAGGACTCACTGGAGAGCACGCTCCTGAGCTGCCAGTGGTGCGAGTAGGGCAGATACTGCCATGCCGATGCCAGCACCATCTGTACCCAGTCAGTGACTTTCTTCTCGTCCAAGCACATGCCCGTGCAGAGGGTGTCCAGGAGGCACCCGTTCTGATGCTTGGGCAGCTGGCCACCAGAGGTGTGCAGGAAGCACTTCTGCCCCGGCAGCTGCTCCCTGGAGGCACTCCAGCGCCACATGGATGCCCTTGGCTGGCGGCTGCTCCGTGCTCTCCAGGTGGAAGGAGTGGCCCGAGGGTGGCCGCAGGATGACCAATGGGGAGTAGGTGCTGCTCTTCTCCTGCAGGCTGCAGGCTTCAGAGCTGGTGTAAATCCTGGTGGCTGGGTGTAACTCGGGCATGAAGTTCCTCTGGGCGAGCTCTTGGCAGACACTGAGGAGCTCGTCCATCAGTTCCTTGATGCTGGGCAGGCCCTGCTGCAGAATCACAGAATCACAGAACAGCTGGGCTTGGGACTAGCTTTTAAAGCCTGTCCAGTCTGACTCCACAGCAATGAGCAGGGACATTCTCAACCAGATCAGGGTGCTGACAGCCTGCTTCAGCCTTATCCTGGATGTGCTCTTTGGTGACGGGGTGGGCATAGCCAAAATGCTACCACCACTTGACCTTCTCCTTGAGCTCCCTGACCTACTCTCACCGCTCATCTTTTCCTTGGTGTTGAAATGTTGAAATGTGGAGGTGCTCACAGCCTTCCTGCAGCTGGCAGAGCCAAGCTTTCTTCTCCTGAGCAGCCAGCAGCCCACAGTAAGAAGAAGCAGAGCCAGAGCTGCTGCAGTGACCCAAAGCAGCCTCTGCTGTTCCCATGCAGAATAGAGCAGGGCTTCCATGGTGCCACTGCTCCCCTCAATCTCCTGCAGGAGCCGAGTCATTTCCTGATGCAGATACTCTTCATGCTCCTGCATCTGCCGAACCTCATCCTTTTCAATTTGTAGGTTCAGCTTGAGGCCAGTGTGGGTGGCTAACAGGGCCAGGATGAAGGCCAGTGTTGGAGACATGGCCTGGTGGGAGAAAGAAGGCTCAGCACGTCTGGCTGGAAGGGAGCAAGGGGGCTGGGGGCACCTGGAATGTCCCGAGAGCCTCTCTGGGCACCTGCCACACTGAAAGCCCCAAGCTCTGGGGACAGTGCCCTGCCCTGGGGGTCCCAGCTCTCCCTCTGGGTTTAAACCCCCAGAACACCTTTCCCAGCATTCCCCATCCAGCCCAGCATTCCCCCTGCATGTGCACTCACTGGCTGCCAGAATCCAGCTGCCCAGTGCTGCCCCTGGACACAGGTGCCAGTCTAACCTGTCCTCTGTGATGTCACAGGCAGCAGAACCATGTCACTCAGCTGCTCCCACTGTGAGCCATGCCCTGGCATGTCACAGCCCCCAGAGCCAACACCTCTCAGCCCACAAGCTCCAGCCTTCGTCCCCACTGAAGGGACAGCTATCCAAGCACCTCACTGCAGGGAATGTCTGAGCCTGGTGATAGTACCAGAGAACAGAGTCAGCTGGTGAACAATCTGCTCTGTCTGGTAGCAGAGCTCAAGGAAGAAGCAGAAGGATGAAGGAGTATTAGGGAGAGTGAAGGGGAAATAGACTGGTGGAGTTCCACCCTTTCATCCCTGAGAGAAGCCCACCAGCAGCCAGAGGAGCCCCATGCCTGTTCTTATCATGCAGAACAAGACCTATTGAATGGGCACAGGGGGACAGAAATATAAAAAATACAATACAGAATTCCCCTCAAACCTCATCACTGTCCCAGGCGTCTTTTCAGGATGGGTATGAGGCCCTGGATCCAGGGGGTTCAGGCAGATGACACCAAAGGAAATGATCTGCCTGGACAGTTTCCCAGTAAACACTTTGTCTGTCAGATGGATCAACAAGAGTAAAGAAGAGGTAGTTGCTGACTCCCTCCTGAGGGGAACTGAGGGCCCTGGATGTCAACTGGAGCCACCCCATAGGGAAGTCTGCTGCTTCCCTGGGCCTGGGTACAGGATATCACCAAGAGACTCCCTGGGCCGATTGAGCCCTCTGATGATCACCCACTGCTGGTACTGCAGGCTGGCAGTGATGAGGTTGAAAAGAAGAGCACCAGGGTAATTCAAAAGGACTTCAAGGCTCTGGGTCACTTGGTTGATGGGGCAGGTGCTTTGGTGGTGTTCTGCTCAGTTCCTTCAGTATGAGGGATGAGTGATGAACAGGAGTATAAATGACTGAAGGGCTGGTGCCATCAGTGGAGTTTTGGGTTCTTTAATGACAGGGCAACTTCCACGGCACCAGGCCTGATAGAGCCAGATGGGCTCCATCTCAGGTAAACCTGAGTGATCAAACCACATGCCAATTAGAAAAGATGACCCCTGATAGGTCACTGTCTTTTCTAAAACAAAATGCAAAGTCCTGGCAGGGAAAAAATTCCATATTCCTTTTCAACTAAAAACCAAACTGTGTCTGTGTTAGCCCACAACAAACCCCGACAAAACAACAATGTGAATTTGAGGGTTTTAATCAAGACTTTATAACAGTCCTTAAAAGCAGAATGGGTATGTTGTTGGATTTCAGTGATCTCTAACTGCAGGGAGAAAAGGAAAATATATCTTGTCACACTGGACACAATTTATTACAGCCCAGAGATGATCAGGACCCCAAAGTTTTCTGTAAGTAAAGAAATATTAATAACTAGGTAGAGACCATATTAGTGGAATACTACATCTGTGGGTGAAGATGCCATTTTATTTTGATCAAGAGAAAGAAACAGAACTTCAGCTGTCCCATACATAACTCCAGCTGCATTCAGTTTCACCTAGAGCTGAACTACATTGCAATCAAATGCTAAGCTTATCTTATGCTGTTGTTTAAAGGAAGGCTTTCACACCAGGGAAATTCAGAGGTACCTGTAGGTTACAGAACAGAGCTGAAGGTCCTTAAAACCCTGTTTGTGTGAATTTCACCAAAGGAGTAATAATGCTGTTGTTACAGCTTTTGAGCAGAATCTGAACACGCAATTTTGTCTTCCCAGTGATTTTCATGTGTTTTGATTAAATGGAATCAAAGAACAAAAAGCCCTGTGCTCTTTGTTCCTAACCCCCAGCATCCAGAGGTAGATTTTGTATCTACCAACTTCATACGTGTTCTTGTTGGCTGTGGCAGAGCCGGTGATTGTCGCCCTTGGTTTTACATGTTTTATTTTGCCTTCTGATGTTTTCATATGCCTCTGATGTTTGTAGAACTTGGAGCTTCTCACACTTTCTCTTGTAAACAATGAAATGTTTACGTATTTATCCTCTAGGAGGAGCTGCTTGAGTGATGGTGATGTTCATCAATGAGATCGAAAAGGTGGCGACACCTTGGACCAATCTTTATTCCTTCTGTACAGTTGTACATATTGGAGTCAGAATTTGAAATAAAGGGAACAGAGAACATTCCTGCCGACCTCAGGCCTCGCCCTGCCTCATCCTTTCGTGTCCTATTGCGACAAGCGATCTCGGCGTAGGAGAATCACAATGTGCTGGGGATTTCATTTCCACATAGCCACATTCTGAGCTCTTTGGCACCAGAGCTGGTGGGTCTTTGATAGTAGCATAGGGGTTCTCAGAGCTGCTCAGTGAGCAACTGCTTAAATTGTATTCAGAGTTCTTCACTAGATCTACAAAAAGGAAAAATGTTACTGTCTCAAGCATGCTGCATGCTATGGACATTGCTGCCAAAAAAGAGGGGTTTTTTTAAGACTAAATTGTAAAAAGTCACTCAGAAGTGAATATTTAAAAGGAAACCAATCATAACACTTCAAAATTATTTACAACAATCAATGAAAGCATCTCAACTGCTATGCTCTTTAATGGACTTGATCTTGCCACCAGCAAATTACTGTTGCAAAATCCAAGCATCTTCAATTCTGGTTAAAATAATACCTAGCATTATATAAAGTTAAGCTGTAAAATCAGACTCTGGAACACTTTCCACCTTCCAAGTGCTGAACTCAGGGTATATAAAATAACTGATGAGAGACTGTTCCCAAGAGCAATGTCTGGGGAAATTGCAGCATGATTTATTTCTAGGGATGGCTTGAGTGGTGCAAAGTTTAAGTGTTTGAGTACACAAAAAGAATAACCAGCTTCTTCTAAGTTTCTGTAAGGCACACGCAGGAGAACTGGAAAAGAAACATCAGATGGCTTGTGATGTCAGGATATAACTGATGGATAAATAACTGGTTTCAGAGAGGTATTCGCATGTGATGGGAATCAATTTTGCAGTGTTTGTGTTACTTTGTTCTCTGTGTTGCTTTGTGATAATTTTTTTTTATTTAATATGAGAACTCCTTAGCTCATTTCTGACTCTTTATCCAATATGAGGTTGACCTTGGACCTGTCAATGGATAGCTGCTCATGATTTTGTGACTCATTTGAACTGGGCTTTCTGTAACCATAGAATTGTAGAATTGTTTAGGTTATAAAAGACCTTTCAGATCATTGAGTCCAACCATTTATGTAATGCAGCCAAGTCCATCACTTAGCCATGTTCCTAAGTGCCAAATTTTTAGATCTTTTAAATCCCCCGGGAGAGGGTGACTTCATGTTGGGGGTTAGATTTGTTTCTTTTTTCTTTTTCTTCTCACTTACAGAATTTTTTCCCCATACTTTGCTAGGGAACTAATTACTGGGTACTTATGGGTACTTAGGCAGAACAAAGTGGGACAGAGGAGAACCTGGCAACATCTTTTGTCTCTCTGAGAGTGTCTCTAGGAGAGGCAGACAACACGAATTCTTTGGGGCAGATAAAAGACAGAGCTAGAAGCAGCTTCGGCCTTCTTGCTCTCTCTGGGCACTCATCGGAGAAGACACAGCCAGGCTATTTTGTTTTTTTTTTTTTTTTTTGCTTGCTGCAGGAGAAGTTCCCCTGTCACCAGAAAACATCCAGGCCTGAGAAAACCTACCATCCCTGCTTGGTGTGACCTGCACCTCCCCCCTGCCTGCCAGGGACATCCAGCCCCCTGCCTGCTGGGGACATCCAGTCGTTCCCAGGTGCCAGCCTGTGAAGTTGCACCGTTTCCAGCTCTGAAGAGTAACAAGAGCAAGTGACATGGCTGAAGAAGCTCCACTGTACAACCAACTGCCAGCAGAAGAAACACGCTATGCTCTTTTCACTGATGGTTCCTGTTGCATTATAGGGATGAACCAAAGGTGGAAAGCAGCCGTATGGAGCCCCACATGACAGGTTGCACAAGCCACTTAAGGAGAAGGTGGGTCAAGCCAACTTGCCAAGCTCAAAGCTGTTCAATTGGCCCTGGACATTGCTGAAAGAAAAAAGTGGCCAAAGTTTTACCTCTACACTGATTCATAGATGGTAGCCAATGCTCTGCAGGGCTGGCTGGAAAGGTGGAAAAAGGCCAACTGGCAGCGTAGGGGAAAACCAATCTGGGCTGCAGATGAGTGGAAAGACATTGCCACTCAGGTAAAAAAGCTACCTGTGAAAGTCTGTCATGTAAATGCCCATGTCTCCAAAAGTCAGGCTAATGAGGAGCACCAAACAGTGAGCAGGTAGATCAGGCTGCAAAGATAGAAGTGTCAAAGATAGATTTAAATTGGCAACACAAGGGAGAGTTGTTTCTAGCCCAATGAGCCCATGATGCCTCAGGTCATCAGGGCAGATATGTCACCTATAAGTGGGCATGAGACCAAGGGGTGGACCTCACCATAGACGGTATTTCTCAGGTTATCCATGACAGTGAGACATGTGCTGCAATCAAGCAGGCCAAGCGGGTGATAGTCATGGGTGGAGTAGGGGTTGATACCAAGGTGTGTAATTGTCCTGTAAAATCTGAGTCTATAATACCAGGGTGCACAAAGATACCTTGTAGAGTGGCACTGGATCTTCCAATCAACAGTGCACTCAATCCTCTCCTGATGGGCCCCTAGGCCTTGAGAGAGAACTTTTGTACCTTTAAAGTACTTAGTTGTTAGGATTGAGGTGGAAACATCCATTCCAGCTGATCCTCTTGTCCTTCCTGTGAGCTGGTCGCATAGGCTTGCACAGGAAAGTGGGAAAATACTCATATTGGCACGCATCTCCCCCTTGTGCTCAGTCTTCCATTTCCCTGGTCCTTTAGAAATTGTTCATTAATATAGCTTTTAGATCTATGCTGTCTGGCCACATGACTGGATTTCCCACATTGGTTGCAGTGTATGTTTATATTTCTCTGTCCGTGAATTGTCTCAGTTAGAATAGCCTTATGGGGACAGTTCGCTCTCAGGTGACCTTGTTGTCCATATCTGTAGCATTTGGATGTCAGTTTTACAACAGCTGCAATGGAATCTGCTAATAAACATGAACTGGGGGATTCAGATCCAACTTTGGCACAGGCATTTGTCGTTTAATCTAAAGATGGATTTTCATTTGGTAACAGTTCTTTGATTTTTCTGCAGTCTTCATTTGAATTGTCCTCTCCTAGTTTTAAAATTAAATAATTTCTGGCCTCAGTGTTTAGGATTTGTTTTTCCATGGCATCCTAGAGTCTCTCTATGAACTGCAGGTATGGCTCTTTAACCCCCGTCTGATCTTTGAATACCTTGGGGTTAGCCTAGCTGTGTTTGCCACTTTAAATAATGCCTGCATCCCCAAGTCTTTTATTTGTGCCAGCACTAATGGGTGTAACCAGGCTTGAAGTTGTGGATCTCTCACCGGTGGTAGTCCTGGGAGTTGAGAAAATGACCCAAAATGTGGGTCTTGTTGTGGAACTCCTAGGTTTCTTAGCTCCTGCTCTTCTGCACTGCATTGCTATGTTGACTCAAAAACCATATATTGAACTGGGGTATAGATCCATTTTGCTAGCTGCTTAATATCAAAGGGTGTTGCTTCTTCAGTAGTTAAAAATCACAGGATGTTGGCAACATGCAAGGGGAGCCCAGTCCATGCTTTGCAACAAGCTGGCATGGTTTGGAAAGAACTGGCCACTGGAAGGATGTCATGTTTATCAGGCACAGCTCTGCTGCCTCTTAGCACTGGGTATACTTCAACTGTCCTGGCCCCAGGCTCCCAATCACCTTACATGAGCACGTCAATTTTGTCTGCCCCCTTAAAATCCTTGCTCACAACGGCCTTCACTTTACCTGTTGGTAGACACTGACCAGATCAGGCATAGCTGTCTGCAGCGCAAAGATGGGGGCATTCTTTCAGAGTTCAGCAGAGGAGTGGTGACAGGTTTCCTCGTTAGGTTTCTGTTGCCATGTGTGGCAACTGTGACCATCATGTCCAGGGAGGTTACAGTCTCGCGGCAGGGAAACAGGCGAAACAAGCCTCCTTTTTGTTAAGCATGAGAGTCCATTTTATTTCCCCCCACCCCATGCCAGGGAGGGAGGAGAAGACCAAGAGCCAGAGAGGCCACATAGCCAGGGTTGTGGGGTTTTATCAGGTATTCCAGGGGAGGAGTCTTGGGATTTGAGTAATAAGATCAGATTACAGCCTCCTCAAACAGGAGGACTCCACAGGTGTCTTTTGTGTCCCTTATTGGCATTTGTCCCAGGGACTGTTCCAGCTCCAGTAGTGGCAGCAGCAAGGCTTGTGGCACTGTGGCTTTGGGATCCTCCATCCTGCCGCTACTTCTGGAAATGATGTTGGCATGGCATCTGGGTATCTGCAGTAACGCATCTCTGGGGTCCGCCCATGAATGACAGTGGCGAGTTGGCATGCCCAACAGAGGCTGGGTCATAGGCACAGTCCCAGAGTCAAGCCAGTCAGCCTTGGGGAGAGGCGGTCCAAGTGTGTTCATGGAGACAAGGGATGTTTCTTGTGGTGTGCACACTTGGTGCAGGCACCAAGGGGGCATCTGCAGGAGCCATGCAGTCCAGTGCGACTGCAAATCACTCACCTGACACAGCAGCAAGGCATGGCACAGCAGACATGGCTGTGTGGTTTGATGCAGTTCCATGACTTGACGCAGCATTACGGCAGCTTGGCAGAAAATCACAGTGGCTTGGCTCAGCTGCAGGACACTCCAGTGGCAAGATGTCCCTGCACAGGGTGGCAGCACAGCTTTGTGGGGCTGTCTCATCTGTCCTTCTCTCCCATGCAGCCGGTGTAGTGTCCACACCTCCTGCTGCCCCTCTCAGTGCCCTGTCCTCGCTGCATGCCTTGGTAGGCAGCACTCACACCACCATCTTCTTACCACGCTTGGTCATTGTGGTGGTGGGTTTTGTTAAGCTGTTTTGGAGTTTTGTACCCCAGTGGTTCGTCCCTGTTTCTCCCCCCGATAAATCAGGTACTGTCCAAAGGTATCTCCTCCCCTGTCCCTTGTCCATCTCTCCTGAACCTGCCCTTGTTTGGGAAGCTTTGGTCATCTGTCCATCTCCCTCCTGACCCTGCCTTATGTTATAAAAAAATACCTGTCAGTCCAGCCTGGGACCAATCACCTTTCTTCCCCATGCCCCTACCCCTCGGTTTAAAAGTGGGCGCGTGTGGTTTGGTCGAGTATTTTGTCTCTCCATCTTGGGGAATAAAGATCTCTGACAAACCATACAGAAAACAGCCTTCTCTAAATCCTTGCTCCAAAACCCAGACATTTCAACACCTGTTGCTGTTGAAGAACAGCATTGTTCTGCACCATTACCTGAGTCTGCAGGCAGATTTGGGGATGGCCCCTGGCACTGTCAGGAATCAGAGCTAGCTGGGGATCAACTGGCCCAGTGTCAGGTCTTTAACTGCCTCAATAAGTTGACATTGAGCGTCCAGTCCTTTATGACATTAATGGCAGTCTTATCACCTACAGAGGCTTCCTCAGTTACAGGCCTGTCAGACCACTTCCATGTTCTTAAGACAAGGGTGGCTCTTTCAGTTAGTTTTAACCTGTGGTTCTCAGATCATGTTAGCAAGGCTAGCAAAGCCCGCTCATCATATTTTATCTTTCGTTTCCTTAGAAAGAGGGTCCATACCTTGATCACAGGGTCTTCTTCCTGCTCCCATATTTCCCGGCCCATGCTCCCATATTTCCCGGCCCATGCTCCCATATTTCCCAGCAGCGTCTTCTACTTACCAAGGGTCCAGACCAATGCAGCTCTCTCCACCACTCTCCGCAGCTCTCCATGCTGCTCACAGCTATACCTGCTGCTCTGCTGGGACTACACAGCTTTCCACACAGCTCTACAGGCTGCAGGCAGCTATCCCCACTGCCCTCTGTCTCCCCACTCTACCTGCAGTAGCTGTTGCATCATGTTGGCAGACCATTTGTCGCAGTGTCGGAGACAGGCATGCTACTGAACACACCAAAGTTCATGTGATTACAGCCAACTTTATTGAGTGCTGTTCTCCTTATATAGTTTTGAAAGTCCATGTAGTTAGTCGTGATGGGCTGAATTAGTTGCCACTCAACTAACTGGCCAATAGCTGCATGTATCCCCAGCAGCCTAGACCTGGTCCCCAATGGCCCAGACTGGTTGAGTTATATAATTAGGTAGTTATACAATTAGTTATATTTCAGTTATAAAACTATAATTAGGATTATTTATAACTGTGAGGCCTCCAGGCCAACTGTTAGCCATGAAACATGACCACGTCGTGCAGAAAACACACACGGGCTTCAAGGGCTTATGTAATCATGCAATTAAAAATTATGTTGCAATGTGAAGGTTAGGAATGCATAATGTGCACATTAAGTAAAAAAAGTACAAAAGCCAGTACTGTGCAAAGAATGAATGAGTGAGTTTGTGATGGAGCTCTCTTGCTCACTCCTGACATTGATTAAACAAAGACATGCTCTGTAAGCCTTATGCTATGGAAGACTGTTTTCTTGCCTGGTTTTCAGGCATCAGTCTGGCAACCATGGCATGATGGAACTCTTTGCCTGGCTACAATTTCTTTTGGAGCTGGGGACTCCTTTGGCACTCCCTGAGAATTTCTCAGAGGGACTCACCGACTCTCTGCAGGGGTAGACAAGGACTAACTGCAGGAAATTTAAGGTGTTTGTTGATTATTCTTGAGTTTTGTTTCTGGTCTTGATTAAGTAACTCCTGTAAGACATGAGAGATGTTCCATGCAGGGCGCTGTATTACAGTTGAAATTTCTGAAGTTGATACATGGGGTAAGAGTCCCCAAAACAAGTCTTATGACTTTTAGTATTGGCGTCGGCCTTGGAATTTTGGGTTTGATTGTGGTATTTGTGGTATTTGTGATTTTATAAATTTTGTGTTTTAAGGGCAGTAGTTGTTTCCCTTGTGTGTTTTAGGAAACTGGTTTTATGTCTTATTGTGTGTTTTAGGAAACTGGTTTTATGTCCTATTGTACCCCAGTACCTTGGGGATTGTGTGGAACATGGAATCATTTTGTTTACATTGCTAGTCGGCACTTTAAAAGAGAATATTGGTGCCAGGTGGCTCAGAGATGCCCAGTATGTACAGGGAATAAAGATAAAGAATGAGAAGAAATACTAATACATATTGATAGGTGTGGAAATTTGGATAGCGTTAAGAATGGGTAAGAGAGGAAGTAAAGACATTATAAAAAGAGTCCACTAGGATGTATTTTAGCACATTGGAAAGGTTTGGAACTAATCCTAGGTGTTAATTTGAAGAAAGGTAATCTGATTAAATACTGTAACCCATAGTGGCCTTTGTATAAGTTGGAAAGTGGTGAAAAGTGGCCTCCTAATGGAACTTCAAATTACAATACACTGTTACAGTTAATGTTTTTAAGAAAGGAAGAAAAATGGGATCAGGTGATTTATGCAGACATGTTTTGTACCCTGAGGAATAAGCCTGAGTGGCAAAAGAAATGTGGCATTAATTTGTCCCCACAGGAGTTTTTTGTCCTAGCTTTGGAAACAGATAGCAGGAGGAAAATAAAGAGATGTTGATCAGAATGTAGTAAAGGGAAGAGATGTTTGAAGTTGACAGAAAAGCACGAGGAAGACAGTGTTACATATGTCCAAGAGTTACAGCTGAGTTATCCCAGGCCAACTGTACACTCCCCACCAGCTGCTCCTCCCCCTCTCTCGGATTATGATTTTCCGAGATTCAGGTGGTTAGAGTCCTTTTTTGCCCTCCTGTTGTCTTTGGGCCAGACACAAGAAAGAGACGGAGGCTTCAAGCTTCTGTTTTTTCAAGGTCTATCATGTTGTTTATTTCTTATCTCACACTTTGCTCTGTGCCCAGCATGATCTGTCTTGCACCTCAGCCCTGGAACGACTGCCCACCCCTGGGCAGTCTGAGCTGCTTTGTACCCCTTCTTACATCTCTTAGTTTACATTTATATACTTACTTACTATGTATACCAATACTTACTATGTGTACTAACAGGTCATTTACCAATGTATACTTGTATACTAACAGGTCATTTCTACTCCTAGCCAATCTCTCTAAACTATATTGTGCTAATGTCACAGCAGAAGATGGAGGTGAAGAAGAAGAAGAGGAGCCTTAGGGACTGCCCCAAAATCTCCATCTTGCCTCCATCTACTTCTATTATAAAAACCTAAAACTACATCTTTCTTACCCTGTGATAAGCTAAACTACTGTATTTCACACTCTTGAGATTTGTAATTCAACTCTGCTTTGTGCCAGAGTCTGTGACCCCCATGGACAGGACGAAAAACCCCCCTGTCCTCCCCCCTGGACAGGTCTCAGGGTATTACAGTGCCCTTGGACAAAACCCAGACTTCTTTGCACAGTTCCCAGACTGTTTGGCCAGGAACTCCTGAGCTCCCAGGGCAGCCAAAGAGATGTCCTGGGTTCCGACACCCCTCAATGAAGCCTGAGCGGTAGTGAGGATTAGATGGATGATCCTGGTGAGGGGACAATTTCAGGGACCCCAGTGACAGCACACACAAGGAGTAAAACCAAGAAATCTTTGCCTTTTGCCACCCTATTAAAAGCAAGTAGTGGGTCCCCCAGGAGAAACTGTGTGGATGACAGTCCCCTTTTCTACTAGTGACCTGAAGAGCTGGTGGGAAGAGGTTAGGAATTATAGAGAAGACCCTAGCAAAGTAGCAAAAAAGCTTTGATTAAACAGTCAGGAATCAAGACTCAGGGGTGATATGAATTTAATGTTGACAAAGCTAACAGAAAGAGAGTTAGTGATAAAGACAACCAGAGCACATGTGCAGGGACAAATTGCTAATGAAGCCTTACAATGTAGAGTGGACCAGTTGTTTCTTATTTTAAACACTTTGCGGGACCCAAATGATGCAGGCAACTATGCGATGTTAACTAGATATGAGGAACTAGACAAGCTTGGATTAGACAATGACATTCCAAATACATTAAATTGGTCAGTAATATATAATGTTAAACAGGGACAGCATGAGCCACCCACTGACTTTGTGGGTGGCCTCCAAGCAGCTATGCATAAATACACAACCCTGGATCCCTCGTCAAATATGGGAAAGCAACCGTTAGTTTCCCTGATGTTAGGGCAATCTAGCCCAGATATCTGGCAGAAATTTCAGAAGCTGAAGGAGCCTATAAATAGAGACTTAGAGGCATTAAAAGGAGAAGCATGGAGGGTGTAAAATAATAGGGTTAAACAAAAGAGGAAAGAACTCACTACAGCCATAGGGGCAGCTCTGGATGAGCACCAGGGGGGAGGATGTGGGCATGGAAAAATCAGAGACAGGGGTAGAAATACCAGAGGCAGAGGAGGTTCAAACCAGCCACAGACTAAGTTGAGGGCAAATCAATGTGCATATTGTAAGAAAAAAGGACATTGGAAATGCCAGTGCGCAGAGTTAGAAGACAAAGTACTAGAAACTATTGTAGCCACTTTAGATGACAAGGAATGATGGGGACTGGCAGATTTTACCTTAGCGGACTCACTGGCTAGGGAATGATAAAGAGGTTGAATTTTTAGTAGATACTGAAGCCACATTTTCAGCCTTGAGTCAAGCATTGATACCTAAAAGTGAAAAACATATTCAAGTAATAGAAACCACTCGTCAGCCAGAAAATGCATTCCTCTTGAAACCACTGAAATACAAAATCGGGAAGCAGATGGGAATACACCAGTTTCTTTATTTACCTACCTCACCCAAATATCTGCTAGGCAGGGATTTGCTTGAAAATTTAGAAGTGACAATTGAGTTTAGAGAAGGAAAGTGAAATTTAAGGTACCTGAATACAAATTGATCTTAGCATTAGGAGTGACTGAAGAAGCAGTGGTCGTACTGACCTTGAGAGTTCTGTGTAGGAGAGCTGCATGTCACGTTTATCTTGACTTTGATAAGGGCTCTCTGTCCTCTTGGGAAAGGCTCATACCAGAGGAATGACAACAGCCATAAACACCATGTGTGAATGGTTTTCTTTTACCACCTGAAATGCTGGGAGGTAGCGTGTTTGAGTGAATGGCTGATAAGAGAAGAAATGTCTGCTAAGCCAAATGCTTGGTGTTGTAGCTGTTTTGTCTTTCTTTCTGCTTCCCAAAACTTTCCTTAAACTTTCCCATAGTAGAAACATAAAAATACAAAAGTGTGTGTAATAAAGATGGATCCTTCTAGAAGAAGCAGTAATCTCTGCTTTTTTCAAGCTGCTGCAGTGACAATTGGCACAGGATCAACAAACAATAATAACAATTTAAAGCAAATATTGAATCAGGTGTACCCAGGAGTATGGGATGCTGATACCCTAGGAAGATCAAAACAGGAAGACCATATTAAAATTGAGCCATAGACGGGAGTTAGACCGGTAGTCAGAAAGCAATACCCTTTAAGGTTAGAAGATAAAAAAGGAATAAACCGAATAATCAATAAATTCCTGACAGTAGGATTAATGAAAGAATGTGAGTCAGAATGTAATACTCCTATATTACCAGTAAAGAAACCTCATGGAACTTACAGACTGTGTTGGGCTTGTGCAAGAGAGACGAGACCACTGAGAGATGTTTTAAAGCATCGTTTATTGCCTCAGTCTCATGAAGGAGAGAGAATATCTTCACCGCATAAGATAGAGGTCCCTCGTCTATGGTTAATGGTCATCAGTGGTCCGAAGACCACAGGTTGCACCATGTCTTAAAGGTTTATTAGCCAATAAATTACTGCCACACAGATTGTTTCTACTTTTACACCAATAGCTAATTAATTTGTATCACAGGTTTTGCCGCAATGTGGACTTTCTTAACCGATCATATAAAACACACAAACTTACAGAACTACACCTTAAAACTTATTACTTTTGTAACTAATTCTGTATCTTAACTTTAAAACCTTAAAACTTTCCACTAGCTCATTTAATATGTCTCTATCTAAACTACAAATCCACATTTTTGCTTGTGTTCTCTAAATTTGGAAGCCTTTTCCAAGGTCTCTGGTCTAACTTTGTATTCATTACTGTGTTTGGGCCTGCATGCACAAGATTTTGAGAATTTTCTGTGCCTTGATTTCCCACAATAGACTAGCACAAGATTTACAGGCAGTTAATGGAATTGCTAAAAGTATTCACCCAGTAGTTGCAAATCCCTATACCTTGCTAACTAAACTCCAAGATGTTTTTATTTTGTTTTCAGTGATAGATCTTAAAGATGTTTTTTTCTGTCTGTCACTTGCAGAAGAAAGTAAAAATATATTTGCTTTCGAATGGGAGTACCTGAACACAGCCAGGAAAAAACAGCTTACTTGAATGGTGTTACCTCAGGGGTTTAGAAACAGTCCTATAATTTTTGAGAATCAGTTGGCTAAAGAATTAGAGCAATGGCAGTCTCCGCCCAGGGAAGGAACATTCCTACCATATGTAGATCATTTGTTAATTGTAATTTGTTAATTGTTAGTTTAGTAGTAAAACTACTAAAGAATGTTTTGAATGCACAGTGAGTCTTTTGAATTTTCTTGGACTGAATGGTTATCAAGTATCTCAACAGAAAGCCCAACAACAAGTGGATATGAGGTCTCTGGAGGGCAATGGCCCTTGGGACCTGCCTGGAAGGAAGCAATTTGACAGACACCTAGACCACAATCCATAAGAGAACTCTGGGCTTTCCTTGGAGTGACAGGCTGGTACTGACTATGGATATACAACTATGGATTGATCATGAAACCTTTATATGAATAGGTGAAAATCTCAAAAAATACTCTTATATGGACCCCTGAAACAAAGAGGGCCTTAGAAGAATTGAAGCATTAACTCCTCAAGATGCCCGCTTTGGGGCTTCCTGACATGAGTAAACTGTTTTGGTTATTCTCACAAGGAACAGAGAGGGGTTTTCTCAAGAAATGAGAGACAAGGAATAGCCTTAGGGGTTCTGGCCCAACACCTGGGTCCTTACAAAAGGGCAGTAGCCTATTTTTCTAAACAACTTGATACACTGTGAGCAAAAGCTGGCTTGCCTACCTTAGGGCAGTAGCAGTGGTAATCATGAATATTGAAGAAGTAAGGAAGTTTACACTAGGACAAAAGATGACTGCCTTAGTGTGGCACACAAAGTCAGGTGTTTTAGAACAGAAAGGGAACCATTGGCTGTCTCCCTTAAATTTTCTAAATAACCAAGTAGTCTTGGCCAAATCTGATGATATTGAAATTCAAGTGACCAATATCATTAATCCTGCCTCTTTTCTGCAAGGAAAGACTGAAGCTGAACCTGCAGTGTCAGGCAATTGAAATGACAGGGTCCCCATGGTTTGCATCATGAAGACAATTTTATTTGTCAAACTGCTGGTTTATATACCTTTCAAGCATAACAACCATGTCTATGTTTCTTAGTAACATTGCTTAACTATGGACTAGTACAGACTTGTACAGGCCTGTACTGTCTTGCACAAAAACATATATACATACACCTTGATCTCTTCCTTCTTTAGAGTCTTGCCTTGACTTGCCAGGGCTTGTAGCCCTCTAGCACATCTACTTCTGTCATGAGTTCAGGAGTACTTTGAGTCCTGCTTCCAAGCTGTATTCCCATATTTTCCCCTTGTCTTTCCACCATTAAGATCTTTTTTGTGGACTTATCGATCAGTCTCTGAATGCATTGTAAAACATATGGCAAACAAATCATAAGCATCAATATAGTTAAAACATATATTCCTGTTTTAACTAAATGCTTAAGCCACCCAGTAAGCCCCCATTTCCCAAGTATGTGTCTAAGCCAATCACTGTCATTTACAACCTTTAATTTGGTAACATTCTCGAGAAGGGCTTGTATGCTAGCGTGAATAAATTGAGAGTGGTCAGACAGGTTCATGCAACACAAGCCTTCAAAATCTTCACATCCATGTCCTGGCAGTCCTACTTCTGCGCCTATCTTAGTCACAAGGGCTGGATGCCAATTAGTTTTGTTTTGTTTTGTTTTCTGGGCTTCATTTTCTTGTAGGTGATTCATGTTTGTCCAAATGAGTAGGTAACTACTTTGGACCTGTTGGTGATAAAACACATGCATACCTTCTCCTTAGATTAGTACATTAGCTAGGCCTTATCATTGTACACTCAATTAAAGATCTTTATATAAAAATTTAAAGAATTGCCTCTGCACATGCAAGTCTTTAAAGCAGTATCATTCTGCTAGGGATCAAATTTGATTTGATTTGCTTTCAAAATTTTTCATGTAAATATTAATGTAAATGTTCTTAAGGAGCCATACTTCCCCTTCTTTTGTTTTTTAACAATATATGCGTCTCTTGTTATGAACATAAAGGCAACATAAAATGTAAAACAATATATGACAAAACAATAAACTTACACTAAGCAAAATAAATTAAATATATATACAATTAGTAGTATATGAAAAATAAAATGGTGATTTTAAAAAATGCATTATCAATTCCCTAAATACTATACCATTACCCAGACTCTGCAATAGCTAGTAAACTTCATTTTAGAGTGAGGGTTTGGAGAACCATTCCTGGGTAGAAGTTTCCAAGTTCATTTCAAAAGGAGGTCTAGCTATTATGGGTCCAAATTCAACAAGTCAAAATGACCTGAGTACAGTTTTGGTCCAGAAAACACCTGAGTTTATTGGCATACTTCTTAAACAGCTAAGGCTAGGACTTGGTCATGGCCCAGGCCTTAACTGGAAGAGTTTCCCTAACATATTCTAAAAGACTTTAAGTAATAGTAGTTAGGAAAGTTTCTTAAAATAACACATCTTGTAGATAGCTATACAATAGTATGTGAAAGTTTATAAAGCAGTTAACTTTATCATTTATCTTAAGCTAACTAATAATAAAGCAAAAAAGGGTATTAAACAATTTACAACCAATAACAGTCATCATATGGAATTATTACTTATTCCTCAGCGCTACCTATGAAAAATAAACCAATAAAAATTATTCTTATATTTATAACAAAATAGTTATATCTTGTAATTAAAAAAAAAATTAACAAAAAATTCATTCAGGTTTTATGTCATTCATTTATATAGCAAAAATTTTATATCTTATGATTGATACAAGTATATTTCAACAGAACTTTAAATCAACTCTGCTAAAATTTAACTTCACTAAGCATAACAAAAATATGCCTAAGAAAACTTAAAGTTAATATTATTAAAACTGAACAAAATTAATCTTAACAGAAATTAACTTATTTAGACTATCATTACAGAAAAGTTACTAAAAATTTGTCATACAACAGTTAAACATCAAGGTAAAAAACATGCAGGTAAACAATTGTACTGAAATAGCAGCAACACAAATTTATCAAAAGGATTAAACTACTGCAACTTTTTAAGATTGTCTATACAACAAATTTGAGTTTGGCCTTACAAAAATAATGAGATATAAATATTCAAGGCTAAACCAATAAGAATTTAGTTATAAAATAGTCCCATAAGTTTTACACAAGTAACTGGGTTAGGTTAGTGGGTTTATAAAACTGACACTTGCATATAAACACTTACAAAGTTAGGGGTTCAAACTATTCTAAAAAATGAGCTATTACTTATTGTATTTGTGTGTGGAATCCCTGCAGCCCCCCAAGATAATACCCAGAGTCTGGCCTTGGCAAGACAGACCCTAGTTACTTGTCCAGCCTGAGAGAGAAAACTTCCAGTGGTGTTCTGTATAAATGGTTTGCCCTGGTTCCTCTCCCCATTTAATGCCCCTGGCCCTTGGTTTTTCCTCTCTGTATGTCTCCATTGGCTGTGGGACCCAGTGACTGACCCTGTTTCCCCTGTGGGACAATGCCCTTATCTGCCCTTTGCCCTGCCCCCATACCTCAAGGTCATTGTCTGTTAGAGTCTTTACTTAAGGGAACGTATGCCGAGAATCTGTCTCTGACTCTGACTCTGGCCTCCCTTCAGTTCCTGGCTGGAATTGACCTTGTGTCAGGGCCTTCTCCTTCTCCTGGATGGCCTAACCATGTGGCGTGTGTGGTGTGGGAGCTGACTCCCCTGCCTGAGAATTCCCAAGGAGCTTTTCTATAGGTGGGGCTTTTCTATAGGAGAGGCTTTTTGGGGCCAGGCTTCAGCACTACTCCAAAAATATACATGACTACGAATGGCAAAAGTGGGGCCTGAACCTTAGAGTTCTTTATTAGCTCTTTCAGAAGCATCTCCAGAAACCTCCAGCCTGGATTTCAAGTCACATTCAGGCACCATTTCCCCAAGAGAAAATATCCAATTTTTCTGGATCATTTCTCTAGGGGGGCAGGAACCAACAACCTTTCGACGAGGACTGGTCCATCAGCCAAAACTTCCACAGAAGATTTTCTTTGACCCTCTAGAGTGGTGAGTATTTTCAAGTTGAGGTCACCTTTTTATATATATTTTTTCTTTTTAAAATCTCATGGGAGGGAGAACCTGATGGGGTCAAAAATTACCACAGAACAAAGAGAAGTTCAGTCCCA
>VWYP01020526.1:16981-53853 GCA_013400435.1 Pycnonotus jocosus | reverse complement strand
ATGTAATTGTACCATTTGCAATAATATTGGAAATCATGTAGTCTATTCTTAAATATAGCGTATAATGCCAATTCCTTTTCGTAATGCCATGTTTTACTTAGTCAGTGCTTTTCAAATATCTGACTATTTTCATTCCTTTTTTCAGAAAAACTAGTATTGCCAGCCACATAGTCATATTTGACAAGGTTTATTTCCCACAAAATCTCTTCTATCTCTTAGTTATTTATTAATTTCCTGTTCTGTCTAGGGCTGACACTACACCATGAGTCTTTGCATCTTCATTTGCTGAGTACTGACAGTAGTACAGTACAGTACCAATCTCTTCCTATCTCTAGAGCTGAAAATTGGCATCAGCAGAAAGGAAATAATCTAAGTCAACTCTTTTACTACACAAAAATGTTGTTCTGCTTAAATATTGTCTCTTACACACTTCTGTGGTGTTCATGGGGTGGCTTCTGCATGGTTCTGTTCTGTAAAGTAATGTAGGATATGAATGAGATGCTTCTGCCTGCAGCATTTCTATTGTCCCAAGCTGATGAAGTGATGATAACAATATCAACTTTCAAATGTTAAAATAAGCTCATACTTTCAGAATCAAAGCCATGTGATATACCTGTGCAGTAGTATTCTGTTGCAGTCTGTAGAACACATATGGAAATTAATAATTTGATATTGTTCTGAACTCTTAATATTTCAGACAGCTTATAAAGAAAGGCTGATTTTTGCAATAGATTACAGATATTCGTAGGAATTCATTCTGTAGAGTAAGACGTTTCCTACAGGATTGTTGGTATTATGAAGTATTCAATGTAATGGGTAATTTACAGAGCAGGTGAATTTAACCTTTATGAGGAGACGACTTTTTTGACCTCTTTCTTCATAGTCTCTCAGCTAATGAAGGGAAGTTCTGCTATGTCTGGCAACCTTATGAGGAAGTTCAGTGGTTGGAGATCCATGCCCTTTTATTCAATTCAGTCTCTCTCAGACACAAAGATGTTGCACATAACATGTGCGGTTTTTTGTCCTTTGGTGCTGACATTATGCAGCTCCTCAATCTTCATTCTTTTATCTGAAGAATGATCTAGCCACACCTGAGAAACGATCATTATTTACCAATGTATTAATAAATTACAATTCTAAATAAATGTAAATAATAAAAAACCTAAAAGGAAATGTACACTGTTGGCATTATATAATTCATAAATCCATCTCAAATTTTTCACGTACTGCTATGAAAAAAAATGTCTCTCATAGCAGTAAAAATTGATAGGAAATTTTAATATTTCAGCAATCACAAGTTACATTTTCATTTATAGAAAAACCATCTAGTGTTGGTCAAACCGTATTTGGTTTTAGCCTGTATCTTCCAATATCATTAGATAAGAATTTGAGAATTAGATTTTGTCTTATTCATGATCTTTATTTGATTTTTTTTGCTAGAATAAGAGATACTCTAATGTCAGTGCTTTCTATGTGCACAGCATTATTTATTGATCTGTTCTTAATGTTCCTTATTAATTCTGTGTTAGTGATTGATTTGATCACACTTTTTTCAGTGTAGACCATTAAAATGTAAATAATACTAAAAAAAAATACTCTTTGAGACACTGGACATGAAGGGCTGGGAAGAGCATATAAATTACGAATTTATAATATAATTTAAGGAGACGCTAAAAATTGCTTGTATTCTAATAAGTCCTTCAAAGAAAATGGGGCTTGTTACCTCATTGATCTTCTGTGAAGATTCCAGGGCTTCAATTTTAAAGAAACACTTTGTAAGGGTCCTGTTAATTGCTGGAGCAATTGTGGTCCTATCAGCAGTGCCTGCCATCAGATGCAGCTGATCGTGTCTCAGGGTGCAACTGATCATTCCCTGGCCACCATAATAGAGACAGGAGACAGTGATACCAGCACAATACTGCTCAGTTTGGTGTAGCTTTGGTCCTCTTATGTCTGAGCTAGGTCTCAACATGTCCTTGATGGAAATGAACTGAGCCTTACCAATTTGCAAGCCTGTGACACGGGGGTGGCAGCAGCAGACAGTATTCGTGAGAGGAAGGTTGCATCTCACAAGCGGTGTTTGGCATGGGTAAATTATTGCAAATGGCTATTTGCTGACTAAGTACTGAAACAAGAAACCTGCTGGAAAGTAAACTTTTTAAAATATTAATTTTATATTATGTCATGAAATGTAATAGTACTGGTCATGCTGCTCACTGTTAATTGCTCTTCATTTCTTAGATAGTGCAACTGAAAAATGACCCATTTCAGCTGAAGCGGGAACTCTTTAACTTTGTGGGTGCACTGGTTTTGAAATTTAAGTTGCAGGATGTACAACTGATGACAGCTGACAGTAGTTTTACTTTGGTTTCCGCACAGATACTCCTAGTTTTTGTGGTTGAATGTGGAATCAGAATTAGGCCCTCAAGAGTATTTCTTCATCAAACAGCTTCCTTGTTGCAAAACCTGCAAGGTTGCCCATCAGACAGGGTGGGGGGATGTCATGTAAAGACATAGCTTAGCAGGAAAAACTATCTGAGAAAAATGCATGTATTTTTATAAATGGGAAATATATAATTATATATATTTGAGAGAATATACCATTTTCCTGCAGTTGAGAATGGAGCCAAAGTAAAGCAGCCTTGAAATTCAGACAGTGCTGCAATCACTAAACTTTGGTTAAACTAAGCTTTTCATCTCCATTTCAGCTACAGACTGACAATAAGGAGGAAAGAAATGGCTAGCAGATACAGACTGCTTGCTGTGAAACAGGAAATCTACGGTCAAGAATTCTTATTTGAACTTTTTTCACTTTTCCTGGCTTGTCATGAGTGAGAAATAGTGATCAAGGCTAAAAAAATCAATTCAGCTGTAGACTGCATAAGGAAGTGTGGCAGGGTAGACAGCCATGTATCTGTTAGATATGTATTATGTGACTGGTAACACTTTTATGGCATAGAAGTTGTATTCCTGCTGCTAGCTTGATTCTTTTCTTCATCACAGCATCATCCTTCACAAATAAAAGCTTTCTATTTTCCTGTGTTAACTGCTTAAATTATGCAATTCCATAGTCAGTGGCACACATTTTCTGCTTGATGCCATGAAAACATCACACATGTCCCAGATACTGCAGCTGGATGTCTTCCTCATGCTTCATACTGCAACTCACATGTGGAAGCCACTACTGGTATTACATTTTCATAATCCTTTTCCAGAATTTACTGATGTTGTAGTTCCATTGTACCCAAAAGTTTTTGCTTGATTATTCTGGGGATGATGTATCATTCCACTCTCAGGCATAGAGACTATGATTTCCAGAAGCAGTAATGATACTGTAGCAAAATTTTACAAAATTTTAGTTTTCTCCTGAGCTTTGATTCCTGCCTTTGTGATTTTCTCTTTTCTATTTTTCTCTTCTAGTATTTCAGCCTCCTTAGCCGTAGCCTCTTTCTCAGTCGAGACTTAAAGGCTGATTAAAGCTTCTGATCTCACTTAAGCTCTGTGTGCCTCTGTCCTCTTTCCCTGTCCTTGGTGCATCCTATCCTGCATGGAGACCTCACCTCTGCAGGAAGTGTGCTGCCACTGAGGTGAATGCAGGAGCTCCTGTGTCCTTGCCTCTCCTTGTCCCTGCAGCTGGTGACAC
This sequence comes from Pycnonotus jocosus, assembly GCA_013400435.1. Lineage (NCBI taxonomy): Eukaryota > Metazoa > Chordata > Aves > Passeriformes > Pycnonotidae > Pycnonotus > Pycnonotus jocosus. The sequence goes on along the minus strand of VWYP01020526.1, from coordinate 50,210 downwards.
CTCTCCACTTGTCTCTCCTGTGCTACCACTTGGACATGTCGTTTTTCACCTTGGCACTTTTTGCCTTCAACGAGCTTCATCCTTTCCTCCATGTCACTGTACCTTACTGCAACTTCTTTCTCTCCTGCTTGTACAACTGTCTTCCATCCAGCTGCCTGGCTTATGACATGCCATCACAAACATTTTCTGCTCTCCTTGGGGCTTGCATTGATGCTACCCCTGCTTACATCTCATTTTCTGTGCACATGCTCTGTGTTCTGATTGCTGTCATCTCGGTGCTACTTTCATCATTCTACCACAGATGTCTTATAGACTTGATGACCTACTTGAATGAGTCCTTTATTCCAGTGTGGAATAGTCTCTCCAGGGGTGCCCACCAGGCTGCCTTCTGTCTAATTGCATTTCTCCCAGTTCTGTAGTCTCACAGCCCACTTGACTCTGATTTCTTGCTCCTTTGATATTATCTAACAACACTGAAAAGTAAAAGCCTCTTGGTGGGGCTATTTTTTACAGGGAACATACCGGCCATATGCATGCTATTATGTACAAAATTAATAAATAAAAACAAATCTAGTGTTCCAGTATAATGAGAGACTGAATGAAAATGGTACACTTCCCTGTTTTTGTATGAAATTTGAGGGATAATGGGTTCTAATTAAGATAACTTAAAAGATTGTAATTATTGTTCAAAATACCTTGCGATATCTTCTGAGTTTAAAGACGATTTAAGTGTGTATTTTCATTTTTCTTACATTACCTATCATCTTTAAAGTCAATATGGAAAAATACCAGCAAATGAGATTTGGTTTTACTTTATGTAGAATCTCTGTGAGTGTCAGAGCACTTGAAGAAGAAGACTGTGCGTGCACCAAAAGAAGAGTGACAATGTGCATGAAGAGATTTCTGGAAAAATATGAGTCTATTCATTGTGACACTGGAGTCTGTTTTTCCTAGAGAAATGAAATGAAATGGAAAGGGAATTTATTATGAGGATTATATAAAATTGCAGGATTTTAAAAAATTCTGATATAAATGGGGTGAATGATTACTAGATAACAAAGATACATGACAACATCAAAGACCTTGGGGAGCTATTGTAGTGGTGTTGAAATAATCATCAGGCAAGAACATTATAAGTTTATTAATGATATTGTTATGATATTGTGCCACAATCTCTGATTCTGTGATTCTGTGATTTTTACAAGCTCCTTTACTACTTAAGAATATCTATCAAAATTAAATTCAATGTAAATATTTTAATCTTCAAAAATAACAAGGCAAAATAAGATTTTATCAAGCAGCAATATGGACAATCAACGTCACTTTTCTTCTATTAATCTGCTGATAGACTTTCCTAGTCTATTATATTGAAAGTGAATCTTGATATAGCTGTATTTCATTCTCTGTATCTAAACAATTTACCTAATATTTGAAGAGAAAGTTTACAGGACATTAGCAAATCACAGGGCTCTAAAACAGCAAATGGATTAGATAATTGAAGAGATATCCATATTTTCATAACAAATTCTTTCTAAATGGATGTTATCTTCTACATCAACTGCATCACAAATTAAGAAAGTATAAGTTTTAGTTAATGTCTGCAAAGTGAATTAAATATGGAACATTATGGTTTTTTCAAGATCTGAATAGTGTTTCATTTAACTCTGTACTACTGAATTGTACATAGTCAGGGAATTTTGCTTCTGGAATTTCTCTGTCTTACCTGACGAATTTTTTAATGGTGGCCAGCATAATCTAGCCTAGAGAATGGTACAGGAACTATCAGAGGCTGAACAATGATGTGGGGACATCAGAAATGCCTGGCTGGCTCAGAATGATTCATGTTGTACAATATTCTATTTCAAAAAAATCAAAATGAAATGGAACAAGTAGGCAAACCTGAACAATAGTTTTAGACAATCTATTTCATAATTTCTCTAGCATCCACAATTTTTATATTAGAAGTATTGGAAGGTATATATTTCTGTCTGTTTAGAGACTCATTAGTAGTTAAATTTTTGATCCTTTTTGAATCTGCAGGTACTATCTACTTTCATAAGCTCCTATGCCAATGAACTCAGGAAATTCAACATGCAGTGAATGAAACAGTAGCTTTTAAACTTCATTTAAGCTAGTATGCTATCACCTTTAATGACTGCTCTCTATTTGTATAATTTAAGGGTTGTGATCTAGTTATATATTCATACTCACTCTTCAGGATTTTTTAAACCTCAATTGCACAGTCCTCAGACTTCTCTGGTCTCTCTTCATAAGACAGTAATTCCCTCTGTCTTCTGTTTTAGCTGCCCTTTTGTGTTCCTTTCCTTACGTCTTTGTTTGTCCTTACCAATCAACTGTTGGGACTTGGTCACTTTAATCTGAAGGATAAGAGGGTTTAATGGGCTATTTCAATCAGGAATGGTCTTGAGACAAAAAATGGATTCCAAATATTGTAGGAGGAAAAAACCATAACATTGAGCACATGGACCAGGAGGCATCCACAGCACACTGTGACAGATCTCCCAGTCTTGCTGGGAAGTGAGACTGAAGGACACACTGGAAAAAGTACAACCTCGACCTGGTCATCAGCTCTTGGAGATCACAGCTTGAAAGACATCACTTTCATTATGCCCTAAGCAGAACGTATTTTCAAAACCTCAGAGCACCAGCAGCATAGACATCCCAGCAAGAACCAAAACACGGTGGGGGGTGGAGTGAAGATTTTGACCCCCATGAGAAAATCATTCCTGTAGAGATTTCAGATTAAATAATTTCTGTAATCTATGCAAGTAAAATGGAAAACTGATTCCAGAAATGGTATCCCTGTGAGCTTTTTTCTGGAAAGAATTCCCTTTTTTGGCTGAATTCCAATCAGCACAGGGGATTTCCTGGGAGCTGTTTCCAAACACAGAGCTAGAATTGCCTTCTGTTCTTTCGTCATAGAGACTTTTTTTCCCCCTAACCAGATGGTATTACTTACTGTGGATTAATAAACAATGCTTGATTTATCACTGGAGACTCCTACATAAAACATCTAATTGAATTCTACTTCTTTTTCCCACTGATGTTGAAACAGGACATATTTTTTTCTGTTTCATGAGTTTTCACTTCTGAGTGTTTTACAGGGATGTACTAAAACTTAAAAGAATCATTTGTTTTTAAAACATTGACCACTATTAATTATAAGCTAATATTTATGTTGCTGTTTGAATATAGTCCTCTGCACACAGTTGAAAAAAAGTTATCAACGGTAGCATAAATATGAGAATTTTTTCCAAAATCTATAATATTTTGGCATTATGCTAGATTAAATTTCTGCTAGAAAATTGCATAATTCCTGAGATATGATCTCTCTAAGTTTTAAGAAAAATACTGTTGCAAAACATATGGTATACACTGTGGCCTGAATTAGCTTACCTGCTACTGCCTCCCTGTACAGATTTTCTCCTTTCTGTTATCACACATCCCTCTTCCCAATTTTTTTTTTTTTTAACACAAGACTTTGACATAATCCATGTGTTCAGTAAAAAAGGAGTTTTGAGGGGCAATGAGATGTGATTAAAATGCCTTTGCTGGAGCTTTGGAGGGTAGAAAATCGAATTCAAGTTAGAACAGCTTTTAATATTATATTATTATTACTACTATTATTTTATTATACTAAGAAACACCCAGTCCTTGACTGGTGTTAAGGGCAGGTCATCTGCTAATGTCATTTAAATTTATGTTTTTCTGCTGGCTTTTGGTCTGTTGGCCAATTTGTCCTGTTTTGTCATTGTTCTGTTCATTTAAGGGGTGTATGGTGTGTGTTTCTTCCCATAATACCAGCAATATATTTTCATTTTCAAGTAAAATCAGAGACAAATTATAATAAATCTTGTAATTAAATTGATACATGTGTTCTCCAGCAAGAATTTAGAAGTTATTGATAGTCTCTCACAAGAAAATTCAGAGACTAATTATTTTTATTATCAGATCCCAACTTTATTAAAAGACTGTAATACTGAGCATATTTCAAAACTATGATTTTCTTGAAAAAGGTAAGTATTTTTAAACCAAATGCCAAAGTCTACTTAATTTCTGTCTACACATTAAAAAAGTCTTTTTGTAATTTTTACAAACTATTAATGCTGTTTATTTAGCAAATCTGTCATCTACATGTGCAAGTTTATGTATGATATTCCTACATATGAAATATATATAGATATCAGTATTTATGGATTTTTAGTATTTTTCTCTTCAGAAATAATTTTACTGATACCAACTTGAGTTTATTCTGTTTGACAAAAGCTGCTCTAATTTGAAGAGTCCTTCTGTTCTAAGTATCACTCTGAAAAAGAGAGCATTAGCAGACTGTGTTGTAAATTAATGCATTACAATTTCAAAATTATAATTGCTTGGGTTTGAAACAGACTTCAGAGAACCATATTTTCATGTCCCACAATACAGCAATTAACAGCAACATCGTAACTAGGGACAATAGTTTCCTTTTTTCCTGTTAAGTAGATCAAAAGACACAGGAATTATTCTTACAAATTTTTTTAATCTACTTCCATGCTTAGGGCATGAGTGGGGCCCAGAGCTGCAATTCACTGGGCCAGGGATGAAGCAACAATAATGGATCTGCAGTGTTTGTCAGGGTGGACCACTCTTCGTCCTGCTCACTGCTGGCTCCATGACCACTGCAGCAGGATCCAGCAGCTTCTAGGGAGGCACTTTATTCTTTGGAGGTTTTTGCCAGCATTTGCAAGAAATGGTGCTGAAGAAGCTGGAACTATTGAAATTTCTGAGTCTCCAGACTCTGAGGATTTTGTAAAAAATAAATTTTGTGCCTACATAGCATTTTATTAACACTCATTTTTTAATTGTCAAAAATTTCTCTCTGTGTAATGCTTACAGCATAGGTTAACAGAATGGAGCACATGCATTAAGCAAACATTTCTGCTTGTGTCTGCTTGTGCCCACACACTCTCGTGAGTTAATGACCAGAGCCACTTGGCTTGTGCAGCCCTCCCAGCCTCTGGAGTTTGATACCCACATCAGATGTTCAGGTTTCCTAGTGGGCTTTAAATCTTTAAGCTTTGATTTTTTTTTTTTTTCATTTTTTAACACACTGGCTAAAATAGCAAATTTGATATTCATTAAGTTATATTTCATAAGAATTATTTATCAAGCAAATGATGTATTAGTCTACTTTTGTTTCATATTTCAGTTTTAAGGATGCATTGACCCACAGTAATTTGGAGTTTTTCATTAAAAAATTCATGTTAAAATAGCAGCTTCAAAATTTCTGATATTTAGAGAAGGACCACTTGTAAATTAACCTCTGAAAATGGTCCTAAGGGATTACATTAGTACTCCTGAGACTACTGTAAAGTTCTCTGAGAAATCAGCTCATATGGACACCAAGATATTTACATTGTTCAGCCTTTCTTTGCTCATGAAAAAAAGTATTCCAATCTTAATTCTTTGTGGATCATAGAAACCTATAATCAAAGTATAGCTCATATCTAAAATTGCACACAGTCTAAGACTGTCACACTCTCAAAAGAGTTTTTTCACTCTCTGCTCATTGTCAAAGAGGATCTGATGAGCTACACACATTATTTCCTTACATGTGACTACAAAGCTTGATTGTCAAGATATTGTTATATGAATGTTATGCTTGCATGTAAGTAGTTAGCTCAGAAGCAGTCAATGATTTCCTTAAATGTAGATATTGGGAACAATGTTAGCACTTCCTATTTATTGTCTAGACAGAGACATTAGCACTTCTCAGGCTGGGGAGGGGAAGTCAGCAATCCTACAGGCACAGAGTTACAAACTGACATTGTGAAAAAGTGATGAAGCACCAGAGAGCTGTGGAGCAGCAAGGACAAATGTCTGAGCGTTAATGTAGCCTGCACAGAGAAAATGGTCATATAAAGACTGATGCACCCCACCATCCAGATTTCCCTCAGGAAAAGCACTATCCAACCTGTGGATCTTGCCCTACAAATGCATTTCAGCAAGTAAATCATATCAGTATGGTTACAGTTTATTATTTAAGTGAAATGCATAGACAGCCTAAAGTGCACTTACTGCTTTATATATTTCTATCTCAAAACACTGCAGTGCTTTATCTTGGCTAATTCTAGGGTTTCTAAAGATTAATTATCTGCTTCTACTTTAATGCTGTCTGATGCAGAAATGATTTTAAAGAACTAGAAATCCATGCCTAGGTTTGAAGTGATTCGTGACACACAGTCACAGTGCTAAATGTTCCATCAAAAATTACACAAGATACCAAATAACTTGGGAATATTCTCCTTTTCTTTTTATGGCATGGTAACTTTGTTATTGGCATGGTAAAAATATTTCTCCCAGTGGGAAATTCTACCCAACATATATCAAGTGTGATACGAGACTGAAAATGGGCCTAAATTTCAAGGATCATTGCTGGTCATCTCTTATGGTTTCCGCTCATGAAATCGTGGTCAAATTTGAGTTCTAGATGAAGTTAATGGTGAAGTGGATTTCTCTCACAAGGTTTCATCCCCATCTGAAATCTTATGAACTCATTTAAGATGATCTACTGGTCTTAAGCCTCTCTAATCCTGAGCTGTCCTCATGGATGTTTATAAACATCTGTTTATTTGTCCTTTCCATATTGAGTTCCACATGTAAGATGTGGAACATAGAAAATATTGTTTAAAAAATTCTGACACATTAACTATGTTAAAAAGTTTTGGTTCATTGAACTAAATATGTTTATTCTGAAACACCTTCTGTTTCAGAAACTTTTATGAAAATAAGAACAAGTTTGGAGGAAATCTGTTGATCAAATCCCGAGAAGACTGGGATGAAATTAATTGAAAGCTGCAGATCCCAGAACTGCTTCCTTGTGGACCTTTCTTAGCAAGGATGAGGGATTACACTACAGTTATCTGCCTAATGGAAAGACACAAATCAGTTTCTTTCACATTACTTCCATCTTTCAAAACACTGCCAGCAACAAACCTGAGAGGTCCTCAGTTTATCAAAGCAACTGGTTGGATTCCAGCTCAGAAAATTTAGAAAAATGTGGCTTCAGCTTAACCATCCCTTAGCCTTCAGGTTTGTGAAGTATAAATTCTTTGGTGCTGATCTGAATGTGCCTCTGAACTGATAGGGTTTCTTGTTTTTCTGTGCACACGTTTTCCTTTTATTTCATTTTATAAGCATTGAAGGTAGTGATGTATTAACTCACTGGTCAAATATAATCCCTAATTTCTCCATAGTAATTACAGAGACAATACATCTGTTCTTGTTAAAAATGTTGTTTTATAAGTATATCCACAATCCACCTAATTATAGGTCAAGTCTTTCAGTAACTCTTAGGCAAGAGCTGCAAAGAGAACTCAGTTTCATGATGCTAAAAGGGGTGACAACAATTTTGCTAGAGGGAAAATCACTCCAGTATCTTCTGGAGAAATGTACAAATCAGGCTTGGCAAAATCAGAGCACCTCTTGTGGTAAGAATTCAAGTCAGGGAAATCTAGGAAACACCATAGAAGATGGTTAGCATATATGACAAATGTGTGGACAGAACAGGTTGTATTTTATGAAACAGAGCACCTATTTTCTGCATCTGTAGTAATAAAAGCATATATGAAGTGCCTTTCAGCCCTTGATGCCTTCATAAGTCTTTCTTAGTCCTCAGAGATTTTTTTATCCCTTTATCCTTTCTATACCTCTTTAAAACTTTTGCTTTTCTTATTGTCTCATGTTGGGAAGGGGAAAAAAAAAACAACAACCCAAAAACAAACCAAAAAGAAAACTCACAGGTCTTTTAAGCCTGGAGCAGTCATTTATTTTTGTCAGTCTTATAAAATGCTGTCAAAAATCGCTGCCTATTGAACTGTACCAACAGATGTGAATGGTATGGAAGTGTAAAGCCAGTCTTCTCAGAAGATGCAGCTGAAAGACTTGGAGGTGTTAGTATTCTCTCCAAAGAAAAGGGAGATCTGGAGAACATTTAAAATTATGAAAAAAAAAAATCCAGGATATTTCATCAATTAATTTCAATAACCACTTTTCCTGCCCCCTCCACCCTGCCCCATATCATTGGGTATTAATAAAAATGTGTAAACATCACAGATTCTTTAGCTTCATATATTACAGGTATCAAAAACAATCTTAGGAGAGCCTGGAGCAATAAAAATCTGAATTACTCACCTGGTTTGTGATATGTATTTCCATGGATTGCAGCTTCCCAACTGTCACAGTTTAACCTCAAACATCAACTAAATACTGTGGAACCATTCGCTTTCCTCCCTCTAGTGGGATGGGGAGGAACAGTGGTAAAACCTTTGGGTCAAAATATGAAAGTTTAATAAGTGAACTAAAATAAAACATTATAACAGCACTATTTTATATAAAAAAACCCTTTGGTCAGTTTGTGTAAACTCTCCCAACCATGTTCCCTTTCAGCTTTTTGCCTTACAGACAGAGCATGGGAAACTAAAAAGTCCTTGATTTTGAGGATAAGCACTGCTTAACAACTAAAACATCGAAGTGTTATCAACATTATTCTCAAATTAAATTCAAAACACAGACCTGTACTAGCTGCTAGGAAGACAATTCACTTTACATCAGCTGAAAACAGGACACTAACACTTCCAATTTTCCCCAAAATTTTATGAAAAGCTTATTCTTTAAAGAATAATCATCTGGCCATGCAGAGAGTAAGACAAGAAGCTATTTCTCTCAATAAATAAATTTTTAAAATGCTTTCCTGGTTTAAGTCAAGAGGAAAGGAACATATTCACAGAACCAATTGATGTTAAATAAATAGTCATAATGCAAAAATTTAATCAAGTTTTTATTTGTGCTGGTGGCAAAGGTCTGAACTCTAGTTAACAGTCAAAAATATTTAGCAACTTTTTGTTACATTTATTTCAGCATCAGTAGTGCAATAGAAGTAGTTTATGAGAAATTAGTTGTTTTATTGATTTGTTCTTATGAGTTGTCATTATATTTTATATTGTATTGCTTGAGTTTTCAAGCCTTTGAACTTGATTCTTGCTTTTGTACTTATTCATTCCAGTAAGGCTAAATAACTTGAAAGGATGCTGAAAGCAAACATGAAAGAGCAATGTTATGGTTCTATTGAAATTATGAATATATATAGATAGTCAAGAGAATTTAAGAAGATGCAGTTTGCCCATATCAGTTCCCTCTGGAACTTCTGAGCAGTGGCAAAGGGTTTTAAATGAAGTTGGACTCCAGCTCTGATTTTTTTTAAGCTCACAGATGTCAAACTACACCAATATGAACACTTTACACATAAATGACTGCCTTTCATAAGCTGAAAGGCAAAACTTTACAAATGCTGGACTGAATAATTAGCCAACTTTTATTTTTACGAAAGAAAATATACTATCTCACTATTTTAAAGCACTTCTTTCATGACATTTCATGAGTGCAATTCAACTGCTTTCAATCTAAAGGATAAAACAAATTTCTTTCAGTTTTGTGTCTTTTTTTTTCTTGCCGGCAAGCCTAGTGAATCTTTCTTCAAGAGCCTTGGATAAACTACCAAAATCTAATGCGAAAAGTCCAACTAAATATAAATTCTCTCTAAATTAGACTCTTTTCAGAATCCTAATTGCAGTTCCATTTCAATTCTGAACTGATGATTACAACTGATTGAGAAAAGACTAGAAACCTCAAATCTGACAAATTTGAAATTTGGTTTGAAACAGAAATTACAATTATTCAATATCTTTGGGAATCCTACACTGCAGAGGGACATAGTTGTTTTCTACATTCTCTGCTGAACATGCATTGAATTTACAATATTTAATAGTGAAGGAAGATTTGCCAGCTCATCACAGGACTGAATTCACTACAGGTTATGTGCTTTTTCCATCTGCAGCAAATCAACAGAAAAATCCAGAATTTTTATTCAAGTACAATTTTAAGAGATATTTCTTAACACATCAAAAGCTCAGACACTGTGAAAATATTAATAAATTAACAAATTTGGCGTTTTTAAATGTAACACCATTTTAATCCTAAAATGGAGTTTCTGTCTTGCATTCCAAATAAACTCTACCTAAGTTCAAAAAACAGACATCCCATGAACCTATAGACTCTCATGGGTGCTATAGCTCATCTCTCAGAGTGTGGTTTTTAAAATACCCTCTAAAACATTAGAGAGCTGAAATCACATTCTACTTCTGTTTGAGAGAATTTCAGTTTAAACAACTTCTTCAGAGTCTATGACAACTATGCCTGTAATTTAAATTGCTTTCTGATTTCCTGTGGAGAACCAGTTCATTTAACACCATAAAGTATTTAAATCCTTAAATAATCAAAGAAAAGATGAGTTTGATTCTTAGGTAGGTGGTTATTCTCAGCAGAAGAAACTCTTGCATTTGATATTATTGAAATAAATTTTAAAGATAAATGGAAAAATGATAAATGGAAAAATATTCACTGACACAGTTGAAGGCTACATATCTGAAGTGGCATGCAGTATAAGGTACTTTATATAGAAATATACAAAGATCAAGATGCCCCTCTTCTGTTTTCTTTTTTTGATTTCTGTAAGCTTAGTCAACAGTTTAAGTTCGCAGATTTTTGTGGGCCTCAATCACAACTTCCTTGCAAGTGTTGCACAGGAGGCCAGCAGGACTCAGCATAATTTCTTCTGTGAATCAACATTTTGGATGACCACGTGCTAGAATGGGATACCAGGTATTTCTAAGGTCACATCATGACATGAAAGTTCACTTTTCTCCATTCTCAGGTGTATAATTTTTGCATACTGAAGAAGTAATTCTTGTCTCACACTCTTCACTTCAGGCATAGTGAAAAATACTCATAACAAATATATAACCAAATCAGCACATGCCTGTATGTAGTTCAATGCAGCTATAGTCATCAATCATTGTGCTTGAGGAATTCTTCATGTGTGAGAAGATGGTTTTGTGTTTCATACCAAAGCCTTCTCACATAACCCTATGAATGAATCTTACTATTTTTTAGTTCACAGTGCTGTAGTATGTAGAGATAATATTACTATTTTCTTTCTGTTTTTTCTTTTGAGATTTTAAAATCTGAAAATGAGAAAATAAGAATAGATGAACTGGTAACGCGGAGTCAGTGTCTACCTTATAGATATTCCTTGGAGGCAATCACTCATGATATAAATTCTTGGAAAGGTGTTTAAATTAGGCTTTATTTTTATAGACGAAAAGAAGTGATCAGAAAATAAATAAAAAATAGCTAGTTGCTGAACTTCAAATGGTTATGATTTTCTGCTGATTATCTAAATAAGAAAAATGTATTAAATCTCTAATTTTTCACTTGTATTTTAAAGCACTAATTTTTGAAGAGCTAAAAACTTTTATGAACAATTCAGAAGGGAGAAACGAATAAAAATAGTGAGTATCTGTGAGAAATGCTTAAAAGATAAACACAACTAAATCCTTACTGTGGGCTGAAATACAGGGTGAGGTCCACATTCCATTCAGAGGGATCTGAGGGTAGCCATCTTTCAAATTTGCCTGTGTCTTGGTTTGAAAGACAGGTATCTGCCAGGGAAAGCCTGAGCCTCCCTTGAAATGGACAATGCAGACACTCTCCCTCCAAATTGTCATAATTTTCAAATTAAGGGGCTTTCAGGCAAAGGTCTGGGGATAGGAATAACAGCTCTTTACTAGTATGTATAACAAGNCCATTCAGAGGGATCTGAGGGTAGCCATCTTTCAAATTTGCCTGTATCTTGGTTTGAAAGACAGGTATCTGCCAGGGAAAGCCTGAGCCTCCCTTGAAATGGACAATGCAGACACTCTCCCTCCAAATTGTCATAATTTTCAAATTAAGGAGCTTTCAGGCAAAGGTCTGGGGATAGGAATAACAGCTCTTTACTAGTATGTATAACAAGGTAAACAAAACAACAACTACAGCATTAACAACAAAACAGAACCAGGAGCCTCGTGACGGCCTTCTCGGCCAAGACGGGAAGGGATGGAGGAGAGATTTTGCTCCACAAAACCCCGGGGCAGTCTGATCCCGGTGCCCCTGCAGGATTCTGAGGAGCACCAAGCTGGAAGGGCAGGAATGAGCAGAAATCTGGGGTTGGAGGATGGGATGTATCAGAAGCTCTGTGGTGGTAGCTGGAGCAGCGGGGGGCGATGTCCCGGCAGGGCAGGGGGTGCGGGGCTACAGCGTAGCAAAAATCAGGGAAGGCGGTGTGGGGCTAGAGCATAGCAAAGACCCAGGGCAGGGTTGGAGAAGCGGCGGGATGAGACAGCGGCAGTCCTGCTCTAGCAAGGCAGGAGAATTCAGAATTCCTGGACACATGAGCAGATGGTGGTAGATCCCTAGGTAGGACTGAACTTTGGTGGTGACAGCGAATTCTCCCCGTGGTATGCGACAGCTCAACCATGCTCTTCTGATGCTGAGAGCAAGAGAGCACGCAGCTGCCCCCAGCCCTGTCCTTTACCTGTTCCCAAAACTGGTCCTGTTCCCTTCAGAGGAAAACTCCCAGAGGCAGAAGACGTGTAGCCCTGTGCTACACTCCTATCCCAACTTTTGTCCACCTCTTTGTTTCGGTCAAGCACCCACAAGTACCCAGTAGTTAGTCTCCTAGCAGCTCATAGGAAAAATTCCATAAGTAAAAAGGGAAGAAATTTAACCCCCAACATCCTATCACTAACACTATTAGGTTTAAAGGACTGTTTCCAGCACAGGGTCTAGGAGAACCTGCACACTCTCTGATGGCTGTATGCCACAGAGACAAATCCAACAATTTATTAAAAAAAGGGTTGAGAAGTTGTCAGGGCTCATATCTGCTCTTTTTTTCTTACACTACATGCTCAAGGATATGAAAGACCGTATTCCCAAAGCTGCATCCTTTTCAAAAGGTGCCCAAAAAACATTGAGACATTATTTCGTTCATCTGATCATTTCAGCAGTCTTCCTCAGAGTTGCTACAAATATGCATTTTAACTTGACACACAGAGAAAAAAATTCTACAGAATTCTTACCAGTTATAAAAATCTTCTTTCCTTTTGTTCAGCTTCAAAATTAGAAAAGGTAATAGGAGTAGCTTGCCTCAGGAGAGTGCCAACACCAAAAGACTATTTAATTAAAATTACAGGCCACGCACAGCTTAAGAGTTTGCTTAATGGTTACTGGCTTGGAATCACAAGTAGTCCCAGTTACTATTTAGTTAGAATAATAGCAGGCAGAAGTACCTTACTTATTAAGTACCCTGGCTCTTGTGAGTTTGCTATTTTCCTGTCTATAAATACACAGAATTTCTGTTTATGCAGTATGACCATTAACTTTCTGTATACTCACTGTATGTGAATAAGCTATACTCTTCCATTCTTACTGTCTTGAGTGCATGTAATATGTGCTGTCCCTGTGAACCTGCTTGATTCTTTGAGAAAATTAGATGCCTTGTGAGGACAAGATAGGTCAGTGTCACTGACAATATCAGCATGACAAGGCCAGGCCCGGAGCTGGAACATCACTGTAGCCAAGGCAAGTGATTAGGAGAGAGTGGACATGAACAGAGCAGAAATTTTGAATTAAATAGAAATAGAATTCCTTTGGCGGAGGAAGTTTTTTCATGAAGTTGTTGGCAACTGGAGTTTGTAGGCACCTCTGCTTAAAGAGAAAATTGCTTCCGCCATTTTGTATCGTGAAGTGCCAATGCCTACCAAGTTGCCTTGGGAAAATTTCCTTTTCATTAGAACCATTAGAATGTTTACTGGTGTGGTGGCTTGACCCTGGCTGGATGCCAGGTGGCCACCAAAGCCATCCTCTCACTTCTCAACAGGGGAGAGAAAATATAACAAAGGGCTTGTGGGTCAAGATAAGAGCAGGGAGAGAGATCACTCACCCGTGACCATAATGGGTAAAACTTGAGGAAACTAGTTTAATTTATTACAACCAAATGAGAGTAGAATAATGAAAAATAAACCCAAATCATAAAACCACCTTCCCTTTCCTGGCCTTTCTTCCCAGACTCAGCTTTGCCACCAAATTTCTCTATCTAACCTCTCCAAGTGGAACAGGGAAACAGAGAGTTAGGTTTGTGGGCAGCAAAACACTATTTCTGTGGCTCTTTTCTCCTCACATGGAGAACTTCTCACACTCTTCCCCTTATCCACAGGGGAACCCTCTCATGGTAGACAATCCTTCATGAGCAGATAGCTCTAGCTTTGGTCCATCATAGGGTCACAAGTTCTGTGAACAAACCTGCTCCAGCATGAGCTCCATTTTTCCCAGGTACACGGGTAGAGTGTGAGCTTCCCATGGGATCATAGCCTCCCTCAGGCATCCACTTGCTCCAGTGTGGTGTCCTCCATGGGCTCCAGGAGGATATCTATCCAGTTGTGGTTGTCCATGGGTGGCAGGAGCACAGCTGCCTCACCATGGGCTGCACCAGGGGCTTCAGGGCAATCTCAGTTCTGGCACCTGAAGCACTTCCTCCCCCTCCTTCTCCTCTGACCTTGAGATTTCTTTCCCATTCTTGATTCTCTCTCTGGCTGAAGCTGCTGATGTTCATTCTTCCCCCTTTTTCCTAGCTGTGTTATCCTAATGGTGCTTCCACCATCACAGTAGAATGGCTCAGCTTGGCCAGCAGCACGTCCATCCTGGAGCTGTCTGGCACTGCCTCTGTGAGACATAAGAGAAGCTTTTGGCAGCTTCTTGCGGAAAACACCTCTGTATTCCCCAACTACCAAAGCCTTGCCATGCAAATCAGTGCAATTGGATATATTCTATGGAGAACAAATCTTTGGCCTTCACTGATGCCAGGAAAGAAAATACCACGAGTGAATTGAGTTCCTGAATTGCTTTTAGAATTAATGTACATAATAATGTAAGCTGACCTATGCAGTTTGTAGCTGCAGCAGTAATGATTTCAGTAAATGCACTCTCTGATGCAGCTGTTTTGTGTGTTGTCTTGGGCCAAGAGGAGGCTGACTTCTTTGTGTCTTGTGACTGGCATGTAGAAGTGCTTAAAGACCTTACATCAGCATTCAGACTGAATTCTCCTCCTTTCTCCAATTCTACCTCAACACACATATCATCTATATAATGCTTCGAAATACCCATTTAATGTCTGTGACCATCAAGAATCAAAAGTGAAGATTGTTGATGTCATAATGTATGGGAACAAATTTACTAGGAAAAGGAAGAAAAGGATATTTTGGTGCTCTCCCCATCACTGAACCTTGGCAAATAGAACGAACTGCTGTGACTGCATAGTCCACCCATTTATTCCTGGATATATCTTTTTCTTTTTCATTATGCCAATAAAATAAATAAACCCTTGAATATACCCTTGAAATACCCTTGAATTCAGTTTTCCATGTTGAAAAGTGTCTGTATAAACAAGGTTTGATTACTTCTACACCGTTTTCCCAGCAACTCTTCAACCTTTAATAGACACCTCTCTGGTATTTGTCATCTCAGGTGGAAAATCAGAGTTAAAAAGATAGCATCAACTGCTTCTTGTGTACTCCAAGGTTTAATTGCTTGTGAAGCTTCCAGAAGAATCTGATTGAAGATTCTCTCAGACAGCAATGCCTTTCAGGCATCTGTGGTCACAAACACTCTGTTCAGTAATTAGTCAAAATGACAAATCAAAACCTGCATTGCTAAGGGGTTCTTTCCAACTTTCATTTCTTCTCCCTCTCCAACAAAAATCACTTTCTCAGTGGTTGTAAAACTTAAAACTTCAAGCATTGGCTGCAGTTAAAAGGAGCTAATAGATGATCTAGATTTATCTTCTGAATTTCAGACTCTTATTTTTCACATCCATATTATGGTCTCAGCAACCAAGATTTCTGAAGTTTTCCATACATACAAGTTGATGTCTTCCCTATCTTTAGCTGAGTGGTGTGTGCTTAACATTTTCCACAACTAGGGGATCAGGGAAAAACTTCAGGAAACATAAAGGGACAGAGATGACCTAAGTTCAGCACTGTAGAAGAAGAAGAATGTGCTGCTTTAGACAGCAGAAAGCCTAGACAATTTGAGCTCAGACTCCCTCTTGCTCCGGTTCCCATTGAACCATAAATGCCTGCCCAGGGCAGAAAAATAAAGGGGTTTGAGGAGGTAGCATTTCAAAGCCATTCTATCTTTACAAAGAAAGAATAGCCACTGATTCAGACACTGATTATATGTGGCAGTTTTGTACTCTAAAAAAAAAAAGAAAATCCCGACAGATTTGGTACAGCTACATGTATTTTTCATTTCCAATAGGCAAGAAACTAGGTTGTCCTAGATCATCTGTCTTCCACTTTCTTCTATTCCTACCCAGAGCCTGGAAAAAGAAGCAAACAAACAAATAGTCATGGGAACATCAATCTTGTCATAATTAATGAAATATCATTTTAAATGTCATCTAGCCAAACATATCGTGAACATTTCTAATCTATCTAAATGCTAACTCATAAATTGTAGCCCTAGGTAGGATATTGCCTTGCATTTAGGACAGCTAATATGCCACTGTCTATTGCAGCAGGCTCAGCAGCACAACAGAGGCATTCTTGATGATTTTATTTTTGTGTGCACTGGAAATAACCCTAAAAGCAAGTGTCCATTTCAAGGATTTATTTTCAAATTGATAGTAGTTTTGTAAACTTCTCTTTTCAACTTAAACCAGTGAAAACTTTGGCTATAATCACTTGTTTTCTGCTGTGTTTCGTTGAGAAAATAACAGCTTTTTCCACTACAAATTGCAGGTATAATAAAAACAAAATTGTGTCTTCAAGATGTTGGTAGCTAGAAAAGTTTCAAGTCCAGTCCTCCCAATATTACACACATACTTTTCACTCATATGTGTGTTTCAATCGAAACCTCTACTTTGTGCACCACTCAGTGTGTAATTGCATCTGCTCAGGCAGGATGTAGTGTTTGGGGGAGTTTACCTGCCTGGAGAAACAAGGGGTTGTAAGAAGTAGCTGTATATCTGGTCTGCCTACCTTCTGTGTTGGTGTTCCATGTCTCAAGGGAAATAGAAAGCACAGAATTAAAACATTACAGAAGAGAATTTGCCCAGGAAATTACACTTTTACATTCTTTTTCTTCCTGCACTAGCTTTGCTAAATTGTGTTCTATGTTCTAAATACCAACAGGGAGAAGTAAGTAAAGCAGACCTTCAATTTTCATGTCTAGTAATAGTACATATTTTGCATTGGATATTACAAAAAAGGGTTTAATTTTATTTCCATTGAAACATGAAATAAATGTTGTTTGGTTTGATGTTGTATCAATAAATATTTCTCAATTTCTAGTTCCTGAATGTCTGTTTAAATTGATAGGACATCAGATAGTCTCTGCCCTTGCTAACATGGAATCCTTCTTCATGTGTATTGATTATTAGGTGATTACCTTCTTTTTCTGTAACTGTCTACACATAAAGCTTGTGTAATACTAGGATATGTGAATCTCAATATCATTTTATCCAGTCGAGGTCTGATTGAAATATGATTGCTGATAATGGAATCTTTCCTCTGACTGAGTCAGGCTAGGTCAACAACAAAAGGCAAGACACAGTAGTAGACATAAGCATAAATTTTTTAGTAGATCTGTGGTTTTTTCTTCAGGAAATTTCCCCTTTTGAAAAGAGAGCAAACTTATATGAAATTTTTATTATAAAAATAATGCTTAGCTTTCTTTGTTTGTTTGTCTCTGGGCAGAAAGTATTGTACTGTATTTTAAAAATGCCACTGTTCTTTTGGTACTCTGCACTAGAAGAATCTCTACATAAAATATCCAAGCAATTAAGCTTTATAAGTTAATTTAAAAAGGGAAGACTAATAATGAAAAAGAGCAATCACCTGTTGCATTGTTTCTCTTCAAAGGAAAAAAAACCCATTCAACCTACTTTTATCACTAGGCAGGAAATGTAATAATGTTAGATGTTACATAAAGACTGTCAAACAACAGAAATTTTATTAAATTGAAATAATATATGGAATAGGTCAAATCCATCCCATGTGGAGCTTTATTGAGTTGAACAGGTTTATATCATCTATTCCAATTGTGTGCTACAGTATTTCCGATGGAATTGTTTGCACATCAATTGTTTCTAAGAGCAACTGCACTCAAAACCTCAAAATGCAGAGGATCACATTTTCATTATTCCCAGCTCCATTGCTTTCCATTGTTATGTTTTTTTTGAGAGAGTAACTGCAGTTACATTTCCGTGCTGTTATGCATTAATTTAATCATTAAAGTGTATTTCTGCAAGTGACAGTGATAAAACCTATGATGAGAGAGTCCAGCTGCATTTTATTAAAAACACAGCAGTAATTTTATAGTAGTGAGTGAACAGCCAGGCTGAAATAGGCATATTAAATCACTGAAAAATGTATGTGATTTTTTTCCCAAGGAAAGGAACACTTGGAACTAGAGTTTATCCTAAAGTCCAGATACCTAAAGCTATTTGGGTTTAATTGCTCTTGTGAGAGTTAGGATTTTAGACAGCTTTAAAAATTTTCATATAAGAAACCAAGAAACCACCACGATACTGAAATATTTCAGTTCCCTTTGAAGTCACTAGAAATCACACAGCCCTTAAACAACAACCTGTGCTTTGAGGGTTTGAACTGTAAGATATCCTCTCTTTTTTTAAAGATATGTAATTTAAGTAAACTGAACAAGAAGAACTATTTTTAAGAAAAATCAGTTTAAGTGTGAATTTGTGCAAAGAGTTCCTTAATATTCCATCTTGTCAGAACAGGAAACCACAATGCATTTAGAGCAAGACATTTTATTTGTCTCTAACTAATGTTCCCACATTATTCCTCATTTTTACAATTTCTCATTTGATTTTTGCAACATGGGGAAAACTAAATGTAGTCATAAATTAAGGGATTTTCTACAGAGATACCAGTGTGACACTGCTAAATGTTTCAGTAGCTAATATTTTAGAATTCCTATTACCAAATGAAAGCTTCTGCCTTAAATTCACTGGTCAGATTCCTAAAAAGAATAGGGAAAAAGTAAAAAACCCACCCTTTCTATCAAACAAAAATATTCACAGAATCTAATGATTTGAAAAGTTTAGAAATAAATAGAAAATTCTCAAGAGATGCACCTATTCTAGACCAGAATGCTGTTCAGCCACTTTCCCCCTCTTTTTGGAGATTCAAGACAGGCCAGTGCTGTCCTTCACAAAGATCACGGTTCACAATGCCCACAAATTGGGTAGGTGTATCAGCAGTATGTTCTCCAGCCTGAGAAAAACATGAGCATCATTAGAAGTTATTAGCTGGAGTGTTCATTTGGGAAACCCAGTATCATACCTCAGGGCATTTATTGTACATATCTGCATTTTCAAGACCTCTCTCACTTCTCTGTTCCTAAGAGAATTTTTTTCCCGTCTTTCCCAGCTCTATTGCAGACTTCAGTATGGAAGTCTAGAGAAAACGTATGTTTTTTCCCCCCAAAACATTTCTTTCCAACTGGAATTGTGATTTCTGGCTTAAGAAATGGATGTCCCCTACTCCTACCTAGAGTTAAAAGCACAGCTTTAAAAAAAACACAGCTAAAGATATAGGCAACTGAAACTTTAATAAATGAAGATTCTAGGCCTTCAGGTTGTGATGGTTTTGTTCAGTACCAGGAAGTGTTCACACCTACTAAAGGTAATATAAATAAACTTAAGCAGAAATTAGATTATTTGTGTACCAAACACTGCTGTATCTCTGAAGATATCAGATATAGGCAGTTTAAAAACAGGGAGTTTCAAGATTCTCAGTGATGCCTAAATCTTGATTTAGAAGTCTGCATTGGAACAAATTTAATCAAATTGCTTTCTGAATTTGACACGGAATCACAAAGGAAATTAAAGTTAATAGGAGGCTGAACACAATACAGTGATCTCACTATCAGAGTCCTCTGTTTAGAGAAAATTCTTCAATATTTTTAAATATTATAAATAGTATTCAATATTCAATATTATTTTATGCTATTCAGTATTTTCAAGATTATTCAATATTTTAAACTGGGGTAAGCCCAATTGAATATATTGGTTGCCTTCTAGTAGTAGGAAATCAGCTGAGGAATCTGTGTCCTCCATTTGAGTTTATTGTAAGATTGCCAGTTAACCTAACAAAGTCATTTTCTAAAATGCAAGGAGGTTTCAGCATCTTCTAGTCATAAATACTAAATCAGTTCCCACACAAACACTGCAGAGATCTTAGCTGACACTTTAGATCAAAATTGTTGACACATCATGCGCAGAGTGGATCATATAACAGCTCCACAGGATTTAACTGATTCATGTATTGACTTAAACAGGGCTATTGCTTTATCATTAAAACATTAGGTTTGATAAGTAGGAGGCTGTAGCTGTTATCATCTGCTCACTCTTAGGTGTAGACATCAAAATAATTCTAAGTAACTCAATAGATTCCCTAGCCCTGCAAGGAGCACCAATATTCAGAACTGAACATGCATGGAAAGAACAAGAAGAAAGTGATAAGTTTTACTTAAATAATTAGCATCAATAAACATGAATACATATTTGAAAATCGTTGACCTGTTTAATGATATTTAAAATTAATTAGAAACTCAAGGGAAAATGCAAATAGAGGCTGTACATTAGTAGTATATTGCAAATAACATTAATATGTTTGGCTGCTGGAAAAATTTTAACTGAAGGTAGGGTGAATACTACAATGTTAGCTCCTCTGTCTTATCTAATGAAACCAGTTATAATTAATTTCCTCATTGAATCTTAATTACATCCATTAAGGGGTATGGGAATATTTTGCACCTGAAGATGTTTCTGGGGCACTCTTTGGTGATTACTCTTTGCTTCTGTTAACAATAAAAATTCCTAGGCTCTGCTTTAAAAATACATGCAAGACAATTGAATTTGATTGAACTTGTAGGTATAGACACACATTAAAA
This sequence comes from Pycnonotus jocosus, assembly GCA_013400435.1. Lineage (NCBI taxonomy): Eukaryota > Metazoa > Chordata > Aves > Passeriformes > Pycnonotidae > Pycnonotus > Pycnonotus jocosus. Next base: position 29,297 of record VWYP01020526.1, on the reverse strand, counting down.
CTCCTGTCTATAATTTTGAAAGACAATACCACTGATTATAAACCCTTCATTACTCCTTCCCACCTCCCCTGTTTGCTGTCAGTCAAACTCATAGCATTTAATAACAAAATCAAAGGGTGGCTTTTCCACCTAAAATTTCAATATGCTTTTATCAATTAGCAGTTCAGACCTGTTACTGAAGACTGACAATAACCAAAGCAGAATAAGATTATACTCCATCCCTTTAGGCTGATTCTATAAATGATTTCTTGAACAGGGTCACATATTTGCAGTCTGGCATGGTGTTGTTTCCTTTTGCTCTTGGGACTGAAGGGACCATGCCTGGGATTTGGCATCACTAGTAGACTTTTCTATCTTTCAAGACAGGAGCTTTATTTAAGCTGAGATTTTGCTGTAAATATTTAACGGTTGGCTGGATTCAAGAAAAGGAAGACTTAGTCATGTTGCCTTCAAACAACTGCAATCTTAATGACTTTTTGATAGGAAAAAACAAGCCAATAGTCCTGTGTTCTGTTCCTATGTTTGCCAGAAGACCAAAACTCTTACTTTTATTGAAATACTCTGGATTCCAAGGTCAGCATTCTGGATCATTTAGTCAACCTTTCTGCTGACAGTACTTATTTCTTCAGCTTATTCTTCCTTCAACTTAATTTATTGAGTTTATAAATTATATAATTGCAATATATAATTATTTATGCATAAACCTTGAAGGGTACTGGAGGGTTGAGAGCATAACTTTTTGTTAGGAAATGAGAGGAAGAATGGCCATGGACCTTTTTTTTTTTTTTTTTTCCTTTTAAGTTATTTAGACGTTTAAGGAGCCCCAGAAAGAAGAAAGGAGTTTGATCCCATTCGTTATCAAGCAGGAAAGCTGAGATACAGTGAAAGTTGGTGTATCCATTTTTTTCAAGGATATTTCTGAAGTTACTGAAACATGAGAACAATATGTGCAGAATAGAACTGAGAAAGGAAGAGAAGCTCCCTCTCAATGGTGTGGATGGTTTCTGTATGGCTGTCCGTCACTAGACTGCCTGGCTATCAGGCAGACAGTGCAAGGTGAGAGAGAGAGAGAGAGAGAGAGTCACTGCTGTGTGACTAGTTCTGAGAGTGAATGGGGAGAAAGAAGATGTGGGGAGTTTGTTTTGAAAACGGCATTGACTTCCTCTCATTCCTGCTCCTGGGCTGTGCTTATCTAAAGCAGGGCAAGCAGTGGCTCAGAGACCTGCTTTACTCTTAGTTTTAGCTAGCTGAGGCAGAGAAGCCCCCTGGACTGTTTTTAATTTTTCTCAGGACTGTTTAAACTTGCTCTGGACTGAAAGATTCAGAGGAGCATCAGGGGCTGGTACCTGTGACCCACCAGGGCCTGGACCTCCGGAGGGACTCATGAGAGACTGAGCGAGCTGAGCTACCCACAGAAAGGACTTTCTGAATTTACCTGCTCACTTCAGAACAACAAGAAAGGTTTTGTTGTTTCATATTATTCATTCTTTACACTTGTGGGCACTTTCTTTGTTAAATAAACAGTTTTTTCCACTTTTCTCTGTGGAAGTTCTTTTCCTAGACCAGTTGGGAAGAAGGACCATTTGGGTTTGCTCCTCAGAGCAACCCTGTTCAGGGGTTCTCTCACAAATTTGCCCCAAACCAGGACAATCAGTAATTACAGTCTTAAAAAATATATAGACAATATCACAGTTGAAAAATAAAGAATAAAAAGTGGGACATGCTACTTTGTGTCTTCCCATTTTAATAATGCTTTTTAAAATCTATTTGTGCTATTTAATGAGCTAGGACTGTTCCTTAATAGTCTCATAAAGCATTAGCAGATAAATGTATTATCATCTTATCTAGTGTTTTCACATAAAATATATTTGAAGATTTAAAACCAGATAATTTGAATAGTGTTAGAGAGCAAATGGATTTTGTTCTGGGATTCAATGACAGGTGGAGCCATGAGATAGACATCTCCATTTGACTTATTGATCTAAATTGCTTTTATAGCAAACACAGGAAAACATAATTGAGATGTCAAAAACTCCAACCCCAAAACCAACACCCCAGAAGTCCTGCAAGTTAATCTGAAATCACTACTTCATTTGTAGAAGTCTTCAAGAAAGAAATTTAACATGTATGGGTTTTGTACTCTATGGCTTATTCAGTATGAAGTTTATGTGATGTATATTGTAAAAATTACAGGGGTTCTTTTACTCAGACATCTTTCTTCTGTCTGAGAATTTTCTGGCATAGTATTTTCTGTATGTAAATCAGTAATTGGAAGGCAGAATTGAACATTTAACAGTGGTGACATATTTAGCTATTAAAAATTAATCTCTGATGTTAAGGGAGGAGAAAGGGTAAGTTTCCTGATTAAGGTCTTCTGGACAACTCAGAAATTTCAATTATTTTTAAAATAGTCTTTCTCCTCCTCTCCCAGATGTGAAGGAATGTGAATAGAAAATCACAGTAAAAATAATTCTACTTGGAGTTATTTGTACATTTAGAAAAATAAGTGTTGACATTTTAATCCCAGACATAAGGATAATCATATTCATAAACCATTTTTTGTGCTGATCAAACAAATTTTTTCATTTACTTCTTTAGTTTTCCTCCTGGTAATACTCTGTTTCAGCTTTTAACACTACTAAAATTTGTGGGGAAAACTATTCTTTGCCTACTATTCAGTTTAAAAACTGAGGCCTTTTTCAAGCTTGCTATACACATTTAAAGAAAAAAAAAGTACTGATGAATGTTCATATGAAAAAAGAGTTCCAAGTAGGCATGTATTTCTTTTTCCAGCAGCCAGGATTTTGTGAGTAACCTGCAAGATGCCTATTCATCCATTCAAAAGGGTAGTTCTGTTCTGAGACTTTCATAAACACTTTTTTTTTTTTAAGGGAAATTAGGAACAAAAGAATTCCCAATTGTTTCTGAGGCAAATTTCGAAAGTAGGACAGAAAGGGCCAGATGTTGATACATGAATATATTTAGTACCAACACTGCACAGACTCAGCCCCCATGATGAGCTCTTCTCTATCTTTAATGGCCCAGCCTCAGCAAAAGCCCCACATCTCCTTCAAGCAGCCAAAAGGAGCGACAGTCTGGGCTGTTGGCTGGCTTGAAAGGCACACCTGTACCCCCATATTCAGCATTAAAGAATGAGCACTAGCTAGCTATCATCTAGCCTATTAAATTGCAAATTGTGCCTGGCTTGGTTTTGCAGGGCGAGAAACAGTTCCCCACTGCTGTTCAGGAGTAGACCCAGGAAATTTCCCAACAGGTAACTTGATCATAGTCATTTCACTTTGAAAGCTACGAGCTTTCAAAGCTGACCATTTTGTCTCAAGCTTCAGCCCAGAGGACAGATCTTGGTACATTTAATCTCCTGTTACAGATGCAGGCAATAATTCCAAACCCTGGAAATCCAATCAGTTATGTGCTCATGTGGGGCAAAAATCCACAGGGTGTTCTCTTTAATATCTTCAGAATTTAGTCATTGAAGCAATAGCAAAACAGGAAGCAAAGCTGCTTGCTAAGCAGGAGAGAGAACCAACAAAAGGATTCCGTTTCTATATTTTTTAGATCCTTTTTTTTTTAAGAAAAATTATTTCAGTAGCCACTTCTACTGCTTACAAAAACCCAATCCATGGTAACAAAGACTTGAAATAAACTAGTGATTTGTAATCTACATGTTTGTTTCCTTTTTTTCTGTGGACACATAATGACACTATAAGGATACTTTGCTTAACTTTTAGATCCAAAGAACATGGCCTGTGTTTAGCTACCTTGTCTTCCTCTGAATAGTTCTGCCTTAAAGTATGGTACAAAAGACAGTCTTAATGGACTTCTGACTATATATAATCTCTAGTCTATACTTTTGAACTCAAGAAAGCATCATAAATGTCTTCAATCCACACATACACACAAAAAAAGTTTCTTGTTTACTTGGACCTCAGATTAAGGAAATGTTTGGACAGCATGTAGCGCTGCATGGATTATCTACCCTTTTGGACCTGAGCAAGAATATTTTCAGGTTTGTGCTTGTGCGAGTAATTTTAAAAACAGTGCATTAAAATGCTTGCAAATAGCAATCTACTATGTATCTTTTACCTGTTTTGCCCTTTTGTACTTCTTTGCCCCTCTGGTGTTAAGTGCTTGCAAATAATTTCTGTTCTCCTTTTCATACCCAGAGTCTGAAGTTCACAGGCAAAGAGAAAGTGTTAACAAATAACTCTGTCATCAGAAGAATTCATTTTTTCCTGAGCGAATCTCATTAATTTACATATTTCCAAATGCATAATTTTGTTCCTGAAAAACTTGTGCTGTCTTTGGAAAAGGACTTTGGAGATGACTATATTCCCCTGAAATTATTCTCCCACCTATGCAGGCACACACACAGAGTCAGTCATTCATTGTAGATCTCTGGTTCTGTGCCCTGCAGCATCACCATTGTGTCTGTGTGTGGATTATTTTAAGGTGACTCCGGACATCCTGCTCTCAGGCATACTCAGACTCACCACAACATGGCATGCATGACCTAAGTAGGCAATACTTTAGGAGTTCCTCTGTCCTCCACTTGAATCAGTGAGCTGCTCTGGCTTGTGATTCTGACCATCCCAGGGAGCAGCTTCATGAAATGAGCCTTAACATAACTTGTTGGCTTCTAACCCTCCTCCCCTTGGGCCTTCGCCAGGGAACTCCATGGGCCCTGTGTGGAGTGGATGAGTAGGGCAGGGAGTGAGTGATAGAAGAGCATTTTACAAGAAAATGTGAAAAGTCACAAACTCCATATGTTTGGGCTCCACACTTGAGCTAGCAGATGTGGTGTGCAGCATACCCAGGGCTACAAGCAGAGGGGGAACATGATCGCCAGGTCAGTGAAGAATCACAGCAGCACAGAATGGGTAAGATTGGAAGGAACCAAAGTGGGATCATCTGTTTCACCCTACGTGTTCAATCAGAGTCGTCCTAGAGAGCATTGCACAGGTTTGTCCAGATGGTTCTTCAATATCTCTCAATCTCATCAGTGGACAAGCAGAGCAATGGACACAGGTCAGTGAAAGACACATCGCCATTTTACTGCCATGGTAAACATCAGGCAACATGATGCTGCACAGGTTCCTGACTGCTACTGTAAATAACAGGATACATCCTCTGCAGGTTGTTGGCTTCCTTGGCTGAACCAGTGGTGGTTTCCCAGTACTGGGCTGAGACATGTGCCTTCCCTCTGCAGGTGTCTCTGCTCAACATAAAATGATCAACACCATCAAAAACATAAAATCGAAGGTGATTTTTTACTGACTCAGTAAGTCAGACTCTTTTTGCTGTGAGTGTAACAACTCAAATACTTATTTTTAATTTTAATGAAGTTGCTTTTCTTGATAAAGGTCAGTGCTGTCAACATAGAAAAATGTTGAAGTTCAAAGTAGCTTGTTTGTTCAGAAGATTGAACTTTTGAATTGATGATAAATATTAAGAGCACTTAGTGTTCACAGTAAATACACAGTAAGATGAAATTCACTAATCCATCCTATTTATTAGGATTCTGAAATAAATCATGGATGCTTTCAAATAAAAGTCTGTGAGGGTTACTGGATTGGAAGCATTTATCACCAGTGGTTTATTTCATCATAAACATTGCAGTTTTAAGTTTCTGTATTATTCTACTTTTCTAGGAACTAGGAATTAATTTAATGATTTATGGATTTACCACTTTCTGAGTAAGAGTTTTTTATAAAATAGTTGCTATGAAAGACTTGCTGTTCTTGGAAGTTCAATAAAAATTTTTCTTAGCTTAGGTTTTATAGAAATAGCGTCAGCAGACCCCCGTCCTGTGAATTCTGGATTCTTTTAGCCACATGGTCAGATGGCTGGCTGTAGCTATGTCTTCATCTCACAGAATTTCTGCTCTCACTCCTTTTACCCACACTAGCTGTAGCAGGAGTTCTCAGTGGGGGTTGTAATGCAGGGCACAGAGTAAAACAAGATTAAAACAACACATAAATCTCACAGGAGATGTTAGCAAACTGCTTCCACTACAACTAACACATCAAGCAAAATTCACCTGAGCCACAGAAAGAAACAACAGTGAGGAGCTGAATGAAAGGTTAATTGGATTGACTTTCTATATAGCAAATGGGTGGCTATTCTAGTTACTTACAGAGGTCATGATACAGAGAGATCATTAGATGCTACATATGCATGGGAAACCATTACATTTCATCCATTCTCCCTTTAATGAAGCCAGCAACTTGTCTCTGATCAAACCATTACTTGTTTTGTGTTAAATAGATGGACAAATACTTACCATAAGTTCAAGGTGTTGAAAACAAAATTGAGAGGAACTAAAAGGCACAAGTTTCAAACCCCCCCCCCAAACCTAAAGATTAAAATAACAACCAAGAAGCATTTGAACATTGTTCTCAGGCACACAGTGTCATTCTTGAGGCTCCCCTCTTAAAAACCCTTTAAAAAGGAACAGATTGCAAGAGTCATTCTATGTCAAATGTGGCATTATCTATTTCCAAATCATTTACAGCACAGAAGGAATCCCCTTCAATATTTGTGTATTCTAACATATGATGTTAGAAGTATTCATGAAGTATAATACAGTACATACCATATGATGTCTGCTAAAAGCCACCAAATCACACTAGAGAATAGAATGTTGGTTTCTCAATCCTCTACCTGTAATGGCACAGAGGGAAAAGAACTGCTTGTATTTTATAATATAAAAGTCACTTAAGTCACTTCAACCTGAGTGACTTAAGCTTTAATTCTCATGCTGCAGGTGCTCAAACAGCCTTACAATATCTAATTTTCACTGCAGTCAATTTTCAAGTTCAGAAGTTATAGGAAAATTACTGAGTTTTGATCAATTTTTTATTATATAGGAGGAATATGATCAGAGCAATAAAATTGGTAGCAACTCAGGACCAACAAAGGATGATACCTTTATGTTTGTTCTACTAGTAGGGAAGAAAAGAGTGCATGCTAAATGTGACACTTTAATAGAGCTGGAACAAATGATCCAACATATAAAAATTAAAATGGAAAGAACCTCTCCATTTAAAATAATTTCAAAATATTAACTATATTAAAAATAGAAAAATAGAAATTTGATTCTCAATTCAGGCTTCACATCTATTTTTCCTCCAATCACACTATGAGCATTCCCCTAACGAACAATCCTAACCTGAAGTGGTTCAGAATAAAGGTTATTTTGAGGCATTTTCCAGATTTTAAACATAGATGTAGTCATCAAATGGTCATTCCTCTGATAAACATAGGCAGGAGAAGGAGAAAAACCGCCCACCAAAGTCAGATGTGTCAGCATGGTATCTTTTAAGACAATTTCTCAGTATGATAGCTTTCCCTCCTATACTTCATTCAGAATGTAAAGCCTCTGCTGAAGAGCTGTGATGCTTAAAGCTTTTCCTGTACAAAAAACATTCACGTGACTTTTTTACACCCTGTTAATACTTTATCCAGGAGAAATTTGTCTTAGAGTAATTTCTAGAGGCTGATAAAATGGCATACATTGTCTCATGTCAATCAAAGGGAAAACTGTAGCCACCTGAGGTCCTATTTTATTTTTTTCTTTCAAATTATAAAAACACTTTAAATATTTTTAAAGTAATGTTTTTATCATTGAAAAATATGCGCAGCGTCAAATTTGGTTACCTATGGGGTTGTTCTAGCTTCTAAACCCATTAACTACAAGTATTCTCCAAAAATCCTAAAACTTCATGTTGCAACATCAATATAAAAATTTTCTATCCTCCTTAGTATCTTGTTCTAGTGATTCATACCACTAAAATGAACACCTTATTTTTTATTTGAAATTGTTTGTTATCCATATTCTTATTACAGAGTTTATCAATAAATTATTGCCCTTATAGTATTAAATATTTCTGCTTTGTGAAATAAATATTTTTCTTTAATCAAGTAATTTTCTTATCTTGAAAGCCTGAAGGAATTGAAGCCTTCTGATCTCCCTTTTGAGCTCTCTCTTCTTTGACTGCTTTTTTGGTTTGGATGTTTTTGGAGTTTTTTGTGATCCTTTTGTGATTCTTTTAAATGTAACCTGGGAATGGTTATGGTGGTCTAATTCCAGGATTGATCATTCTGACACTATTGTTTCAAGACTTAATGGCAAAGGTCCATAAAAATCTGTTGTTCATGATACCCTGTTCTATTTCCATTATTGTTTTTTCATGACATGTTCATATGGAGGAAAAAAAATCATGAGGTGGTGTCTGATGTTCGGTGCCAAAAAAATCTGATAAGATGAATAGGAACATGAAATACACTAGCAGAGCAAAGTGAGTCTTTAGTTTATAGCCTAAATAGATACTTTTGGATCAGGATATACAAAAAATTCCTTTTAGAATTGCACCTGATAGGTAGCAGTCATGAGAAATAGTTTTTACCCCCCGAGACCTGGAGGTATAGGACATGCTACATTATTCTCTTACCAGTAACATGCCTCATTATAACTCTACCCCAGGCTATACTGTAATCTTTTAAGAAAAAAAGATAAAATGCTGAGTCAGGCCCTTTTTTCTTGTCATAAGCAGCTCTTCTACTCTTCCACAACTGAGAACCGATGACAAATTCATCTGTGTAAACAAGAAAAACTAAAAAAGGTAATTAAAACTGGTCTAGAGATTCTGTTGTAAATCTCCTTTGATGTTTCCTGCACAATGCTGCAATATCGATCTTCTTAAAAGTTGTGTCTCAGAATTTCGTCTCTTCACTGAGGGCATTTGCCAAGTTCCTTTCTACATGGCAGTCTAGCCTTTAATAAAATACAAACAGTGAAGGAATTTAGGAGCATTGGATTTGCCATGCTGGATCAGTGTATTCACCTCTCAAATCAAGCATCCTATCCTACAGGATATGTAATGAAAATAGAGGTTTACCTTGTAGAATTTACCATTATATATGTTCTAAAGACATATATACTAGAAATCCTACTGCAACTTGTTCTTTTGAAAGTGATTTTTGAAGACAGATGTGTGTGCTTTGACCCTCAAATAATTTTTTCAAAAGCAGCAATAGTTGTACCTTAATCAGTTTGACAGTTTCACAGATAATGAAGACAGCACAAGCAGTTGTGATGGATCTAGACTGATTTCTCCTGTAATTTATGCTAATTTCTTGGATTATTGCCCATTTCAAGCACATTACTTTCAAAAAAAATTTGAAACAGAGAGTTTTTTCACCCTTAGTCATTATATCTAGATACTTAATGAAAATGTCATTGTGTTCTTTAATATAACTTGAACATTTCAAGTAAAAAAAATTGTAATAACAGCATGATCTTACAAATAAAGGCATGATCAGCCTTACAAATAAATTTGTGGTTGAAAGAATAAGAAAGAATAAGCAAGACCAGCTGGGCAGTTCCAGGAAAGTAGAGCTCTCTGTTGAAAGGTTTCTCTAGCATGATTCTCCACCAAAAAGAATACCAAACATCCAAAACAAAACAAACCAAGAATACTCAATATTTGTAAAACTGTTAACACAGGCACATTTCCTGTTTAATCAGTGACTTCAGTGATAGCTCTGCCATTATTCTTCCTGATGTCTCAACTTTTAGACACAAGGGAACAATAAAACTGTCCTCAAAGGACTGGTAACAATTTTCCTGGCCAGAAAGCTCCATATTACCTACTTTTGTCTTTTTACATTAAGCTTGGTAGCAGGGAAAAATTTATGGCAACCTCTGGTTCCTTTAATTAATTTTCCATGTCTACATTCAAAAATCCTATGATTTCAGCATCCAGTCTAAGAACTATTTATCCTATAAACATTTTTCTACTCACATGAATAACAAGCTAACAAACAAAGAAAAAAACAAAAAACAAACAAACAAAAAAACCCCAACACAACAAAACCAAAAACCCAAACAACAAAAACCATAAACCAACCAAAACCCCAAAGCTTCTGATTCACTTATTTCTTCTTTGTCTTCTTGACATTCTGTCTAATGCAATATTCATTGTGGAAAATGCACTTTTGGGAAGAGTTTTCTTATGTTTGTCTTAACATTTGGATGACACAACTTGGATACTGCATTAGTCCTTTGGGAATACTCATGTGGTTTTACAGAAAACTAGTAGTATGTCCTCCATCTATTTTAATAACAAATGACAAGAAGAAATGAAAAAGACCAGGCAGCTACTCCTTTGATTTTTATAGTTACAGACAAAGATTATATTAAACTGATGTGTATCCTGTTCCCTTGTCATTTTTTCAGCCTTACAACAAGATGGCCATCTGAAGTTTGGAAGCAATGCCTGTCCCTTTCTTTTTGGGGTGGAATACATGGAAATTCACTACTAGACAATGAGTAGCAATAAGTTAGACAATAACTGAGTATGATTTGTAGTTAAAATAAAGAAATAGTGAGTATTGGCTGAGATTTATTACATAGTATCATAGAAAGATTTGGATTGGGAGGAGCTTTCAAAGATCATCTAGTCCAATCCCCGGGCATGGTCAGGGATATCTTTCTACATCAGGAAGCTCAAAGCTCCACCCAGCCTGACCTTGAACACTTCCAGGGATGGGGGATCCACACCTTCTCTGGACAACCCATTACAATGGATCACCATCATCATCTAAAAGAACTGCTTCCTTGTATGTCATGTAAATCTATCCTCTTCCAGTTTAAAATCTATGCATTCTGTTCTGTTGCTACAGGCCCTTGATTAGAAGTCCCTCTTTATCTTTCTTATAAGCCTCCTTTATATATTGAAAGGACACAATAAGGTCCCCCTGAAGTCTTTTCTTCTGAGAGCTGAACCACCAAGTCTCCCTCAGCCTTTTAAAACAGGAAGGACATTCCAGCTCTCCAACTGTTTTCCCAGCAAATTTCCATCAGTTCCATGTCTTTCCTGTACCAAGGAGCCTGAAGCTGGGTGCAGAACTGAAGGTGAGGTCTCACGAGAGCAGAGTAGAGGGGCAGAATCACATCCCTTGACTGGCCTCTTTTTCTACAGCCCAGAATTTTGTTGTCTTTCTGGGCTGCAAGTACACATTGCTGGTTCGTATCCAATTTTCACAACAGTATCCTAAAGTCCTTCTCATCAGGGCTGCTTTTAATCCATTCATCATCCAGTGATGAATTGATAGAGTGCAGGCAGTGTGGAAAAGGTGTGGTTCAAAATCCATCAGAATAAATACAGAATTTTTTATTAAATTAAACTTAGATTTGGAATAAACCTACACCTCTTGACTGCCTCAACCTCTTGAATGGAGTATTCACTGTCATAATAACTGTCTAAAAATTTTATATTTATGCTGTTCTTTGGTGATCAAACTACAGATGTATACAGAACCTTCCTATAAAGTCTCTACAGTTGAAGAGAGACTTGAAACCAAAATAAAAGACTTGAAACCTAAATAAAAATAAAGATTCTTTTTATCCGCTATCTTGATTAAAATACTTTGTAAACAAAATATTTTGCTTTGACACATTAACATAAAACTATTGCAAATCCTAATTCAGAAAATCTGCAGAATAATCAAAGGCTATAAAAGCATCTGAAATTAGAAAGGAGTTGGATGTTGTTTTTCCTTCACATGCTCTCAATGAGCATAGATGTCAATTACAAAGGTAATGCTGTGATGTTTAAGGTTGAAAGGGTTTTTCTAATACATACTGCTCAAAGCATTATTCTCTAGAAAACAAATTCTTATGTGCCCACTGTGTATAACTCAATCAAGCACTTCCTGACAAGGTGCAAAGAGACAGTGTTTTGATGTTTCCTCCCCTGGAATATATTTTTGACAGATTTTTCTCTATTTCTTGTCTGTAGCTTTCTTAGGTTTGATGCTCTATCCTTTGTGAAATGTCCTGCCCTTTCTGAATTCCTTTAAATGCTAGAGTTATTCCATAGAACTGAGATATTTTCTTTTAATCCTTTAATCTTTCGTTGTCAATCACACCATTTGGCATTGATGTGAAAAATATTCATAAGTTCCTTAAAACATGGTCCACTCATTATCTTAACTGAACATGTTTTTATTTATATGTATGAGACGTTTTTTGCTTTTTAGAAGCAGTCTTCCCTTCTGAATTTTTACCTTTGCAACAACGTTACAAACGCCCTTACAATACAAGACTTTCTCATTGCTGTGAAGTCTTTGTGACTGAAATGTACCATGTGAAATACATTTGTCTGTCAAAATAACAGCAGTAACTCAAATGTCTCAAGGGATATATAATTGGATATGTGGTACTTTCAACTTGTGACACAGTTTCAACCACCCTAGGTGAGCACTGAACATTTTTAGCTTTTTTTTTTTTTTT
>VWYP01020526.1:0-16936 GCA_013400435.1 Pycnonotus jocosus | reverse complement strand
TTTTTTTTTTTTTTTTTTTGTCCTAAATTGATGGTCTCAGTTCACTTCTTAGACCACATGTGAGACAGCATTGTGGTACACTTAGTGGTGGGTTCAGCTGAAAAGAATTGTGTTACCAACCATAGAAATAAGAATGTGTTGTTCACCACTACTTTACAAAGTCACAATGGCCTCATATCTGGGGCATGATGTCTGGTTTTGGATTTAACACCTCAATACAAATATCTCCTTATTGTGTAAAAAGTTTGGGTTATAAATAGCTCTCTCCCAGCTGAAGAAAAGCTTTTCATGTACAGCAGATACAGAAAAACTAAAAAAAACTAGCCACTAAAGGTTACAAAAATTCATGAGTATGACTTTAAATGCATAATTAGCTGACACAACAAATAGTTAATAGAAATAACTATTGTTTTGTGGAAGAGGAGAATTCTTCTGAGGACAACTAATGGTTTATCTGACACTCAGTCTGAAGCACCTGAGAATGTTAGTGAAGCCCAAACCATAACAAATTAAATCTTAAAGCATGTACAATGTCATTTTAATAAAATAACAAATTTAAAATAATATTACTTTGTGCAGTGAGGACACATATTATGCCTGCAAGGTCAAAATGAAAATTGTATGGTCCTAACATATTACCATAAGAATTCCTGATATTTTTGCTAACCTCTTTTTCTTCTGAAAAGTGAAGGGATTTACTTGTCTGACTGTACACCATTTTGCTGTAGGACAGCCTTTGCCTACCGAATGTATAATAGAAATAACCTCAGCTATCCTTAGGTATTCAAAAGTGAAACACCTGAATTTCAACTAGGTACCCTTGGATCCCTCTGTGCTCTGAAGCACAAATCATGCTGTGTGATCCAGACATGTAAGGATGAGATGAATCACCCTAAAAAGGTGCCCATTTTTCTCTACTGCTGTCGTTTTCATTGTCTAACTTTTAAATGTATAAATTAAAGAAGATGGATCCACTCTAACTCAGTCGTGCATGTTGTTTGTTGCCATGTTTCTAGCTCATAAGTAGACTTTGCATTATGTTGCTTATTCTGCAGCCAAACCAAAACAAATGGTAACTTAACGGTACTGAATTTTGTAAGACACCTGGTTGTGCTTAAACCACAACACTGACATTTGCCACTCCCTATATGTCTGCAAGTTGCATAATTTTCTGACCTCAAATTACTTTGTCTTCAGAAGGGGAAAAAAAATGCAAATATTATAAATGGCAGTATTTAGGAGTGGCAGTCTTTTAGCAGGCTGTTAGGACAACACTGCTAAGAAAGGAATATAATGTAGAGCAACTTCAAGCTCCTTTTTACTTTTTTCCTATTTTTTTTCTTTCCCCTGCTCTCCCTACAGGTTTTTCATTCATTGTTCCCCTTCATAAATATTTCTCAAATATTTCCTTCTTCAAAGTAAAAGCAATGCATATTTAAGTCTCTAAAAGCAGAATACAATTGTTTTTTACCTTACTGTTCCTTATGTCCTGTCTTTGTTACCACTCTCATGATCTCTGAAATGATTGTCTAAAAATAAACAGAGCTGAAGTGAAAAATTGTTTCTTTGATTATGTTTCACTCCAAGATGTAATGAGATAAAGCATTATTGGTGTTTATCTTACAATATTTAAAATAAGCTTTGGCTTTCTCTTATGCTTCTCACAAAACATTAAAGGTGGCCAGTCTCTCAAATTTGCTTCCAAAGTGTTGCAGATTTTCTTTAAATTTCTAGTTATTTATTACATATATTCTTCTCTCTCCGTTCTACAGCTGTGGGTAAAAACTCCCCCAAACCTCAGACAAGCCACTAAGATTTTAAAGCAGAATGTTGCTGTTTAATTCGTTATGACTAGTATAAATCTGAAAAAAGAAAATTATGTATTTCTGAATTTTTTAGCAAGCTTGAAGGAAAAGGAAATGTGTCCCCATATTTGCTTATTACCAGTGTTTGAATTTTGCACACAAAAAATATTTACGTAACACTTTCTGCTTAGTAAGATACATCTTAAAATGTGGTCATGTATTTTGAGAATGCAAGTCACCATCTAGTTCAATGCCAAACATAATCCTTCTCATTTAAAAAAAATCACAGAAATGGTATTTTTTTAGCATATATCTTCAATCTAGAGAAGTATAATCAAGCTATTAGGGAAGTATTAAAGTAATACAATTTCTAATGATTCAATGGGATGCTAAGCCTGCATCTTTATACTGTAACGGTTTATTCTATTGTTTATGTCCCAGCATTTATTGTCCTGCTTAGATAGTAAGTATACACTATGAGGGAGGTTATACTCTGCTGTTGAAATGCTGCCATTACTAAAATACATTTTTCACAAAACTGCAAATGGCACATTTTCATTAGTTTTTAAAAAATGCATAAGCATAAAACTCTACTGAGATTTATATGATTACCTGACAACTTCACATATTACCTCTCTACTTTCCTTCAATTTATATTTTCCTGCCATTTCCTATGTGTATTGGAAGACAGGTTATTTGTAAATATATCTACATTGCCAGCCTCTTTCAGCATTGATAATTTTCACCCAGAAATATTCTCCTACAACTCCCATGTTTACATATCAGCTAATTCTAAAAATGTGAGGAAGCTCTCAATTACTGCATAATGAAGACAAATACTTTATCCTTCTTGAAGATATTGAAAAATAACAATAACACAATAAAACAAAACAGAAAATCCCACATCCTAGTTGTCACTATTTTTATATTGTAGTACCTAGTGGCTTAAGAACCAATTAAGATAAATGAGCTTAATATATGTATAAAAATCCAAAGCAACCTAATGATTTTAAAATCTGAACAGCTGCATCTAGTGGTTCCTTCTGAAACAACTGTTACTTTACTTGTTCAGAAGTATAATCTAGGCACCATATATTTTAGCCATCTACTATAACCTAGATATGACCATGACTTTTCAGAAGAATTTTAACTCTTTCAAAATTAAATGCCAAATGCCATGCCTTTTTAAGCAAAAACTGTTTTAAATAATTTAAAATATTCTGATTGCTTGTTTTATCCCAGTGTAATCCATTGGTTTTATCCATTAACTTCAAGGAGTCTTAACTCTATGTCAATCAAAACCAGCACTTTGCTAAAGTTAAAATTCTAGTTAAATTTATGCTGTGAAGTTTGGGGCATGTGTTAGAGCGTTATAAAGGGAAAACAATGAATTTTTTCTCTATTTTGAGTTATACATTATGAATCCTTGATATTGAAATCAGCAGAATATGAGCAGGTCTACTTACCCGCAACGAGTGTTCTAGAATACAAACCAGAGAGATAATACCAAGATATAGAATCCATAAAATTCAGTAAGATTTTGAACTTGCTTTTCCCTGAAAATGTCGGCATAATGTACATATGCTCATCAAGATATTTTATTTGGTTTTAGAGCATTAACAGTCAGTCTTTGCCAGATATTGTGATAAATCCTTTAGATTTGAGCTTTTACACAACATTCTCTTAAAATATTTAAAATTGAGCTCAGAGGCTTAAACTCACATCAGCCTATTCTACAGTGAATTTCAACAGGAATGCAAGGAAACATTTATCACTTATTCTACCATAGTCTCCCTATGTGGAGAAATAACTGGCAGCTTTCTTATCTGTTCAGTTCTTTCTATGGTAATTAAATCACTGATATGCTTTTTCTTTCTCTGCATGTCTATTTTAAGTAAGGCAGTTAAATATGCTTCATCTGAAAGTGAAAATACCTATAAACCACATTAAAAATATTATTTTCTATATGTAACTTTCTGTTTTCCTTCTATCACACGGAGACAAATTGCAAGTACTCTCTTGCACAGTCCAGCCAGGAAGGTACACAAGCAGAAAAAAATAAAACTTCAACAAAGCTTTATTAATTGAAAGCTTCCTTACATGTGCAAAGACACAAGAAGATGGTGCTGGCCAGAGAGCCAAAACTTTGAGAGAAAGTATTTGATGATGAACACAAAATATGTGAAACAATGCATTAGGCTTGTCTCTCTCACTGTTACTACTTAGGTGCTGACCAAATTTTTACTGGTCTTGTAATGACTGGAGACAAGACAGTTTTGGCACTGCATCAGTGTAATACTATTTATGCCTACATGCAGCAACATACAGATGTTGCTTTTAAGGGTTATAAGTCTAATTGTCCTCCACAGCAAGAGCACCAACAAAAACCCGTGCACATGAACTTCTCCTTTACATGAGCAGCAAGTGTTAAAGAAGCAACCCGATTCAACTATAAGTTCTGACCCAGAACTTTTAAGCTGTTGCAAAGTAAAAAGGGAAGAGATTTATTAGCTCCCTTCCACCTTCCTCAGTAGCTTACAAAAAGGCCAGGCACAGGAAATCAAACCAGCTGATGAAGGAAGTACACCTTCTGAACATCGCCCTTTTCTGCTCTTCCTTTTGGGATAGAGGGAACTGTCAATATGAACAATTCACCACCAATATCTGCCATTCCACATGCCTTTCAGGATGCTAAAATGGCTAATGGATCTCTTTTGTAAGAATAATTCTTCCTGTGCCTTTTACTTAGAAGGTGTTTGGGGCACAGAGTTAGGGCCAGTGGAGTTTTCTGTGTAATCTCTGAGCAATTCAGTGTTCACAAATGCACACTGTTTGTAACTCTACAACATCTCAGGGATATCCAGTTTGTCTCTTTTAAAATTCTTGAGTTTAACTGATAAAAATTATCATACAAATGGTAATAAATGTAGTTTTTCCAATAAATCAACCTGGCAAAAGGTAAATTTGCTCTTATGAAACCAAAGACAAAAGTACATAGTGGTGTTAAAGTTCTGCTCAACCCTAGGATCTGGAAATAGCAGCCAAAATGCTTAGTTACCCTGCTAGGAGCAGAGCTTGAAATCTCTCGAGAGCTTTCAGTTTCTTCAGCAGCCCTTCAAGTTCACCAGGTTCCGGCAATTTACTTCCTTCTCTTTGTCAAGAACTAAGTTAGCACGAGAAAGGGAATTAATTTAGTATTTCACTAAAATATTAATTTAAGCTTATATTTTGGTTCAGTTGCAATTTTCTTATTAGCAAAGGTAGGTATATATGAGTGATTGAGGAGGCTGAATTTTGACTGGCTAAACTTTGTGACTGCACACCCAAGATGTAACTGCTGTTTTGGAAGGTATAAATCTTCTAGAAAGTGTGTTAATAAATGCATAGAAATCTCACACACACTGGTGCTTTTCCTCTGCTTTCATATTAAATTAAGAAGCAATTAAATGAGTTTTTGTTTGATCATAGCTGGAACAATAGGATCCTCTTCCCAAGGTGCAGACTGCTGTGGCAAAGTCTGAATGGAAGCTCAGCCATGTAGTCTGAAAGGTTTCCTCTAAGACTTTTTGAAGTTGTGATGGCTTTGGCAATGTTTTGATTACAGTTGACTACCCGAATATTTGTGGGATGAACCAGAAAGGAAGCTGACAGGCAGATAGTGTGAATCTGAGCTTAAGAGAAATAACAATTCCTTTCAGCACAAGACTATTTTGAAATCCAGTCTTGATTTCTAAAAAAGAGAACTTCTGGGTTTTCTTCTTACTTCAAAATTATGTGTTATAAACTCCTTAAGAGCTTTCCTATTCTTTGATGATAGAAAACTATGACAGAAAGTTTTTGTGCTTATACTTGCTAGTATACTTTCCTCTCTCCTCAGCCTTTCTGTCAGTCATCCTCTAAGCACCTGATTTGGTTAGCTTGAAGGGCATAGTTTGTGATTGGATACTCTAAAAATAATTCACATGGACCCCAGCCACGGGAAAAGTGCTCTAAAAGCATCTTTAGCTTGGCTTAACATGGTTCAACATGGTGAAGCTGTGACACAACCCTAGCCAGGGTTTTAAAAAAATAAAAGAAGAGAAAACAAAAAAGACACCGCACAGAGTGAAACTAGAAGATACCCTTCTGAAAGAAATAAAATTATAAAACTAGTTCTTTTATTTTGAAGGAATGCATCTGGAACAGATGTTTAACACAGTGTTAAAGACAAAGGGCTGGCAGCCTTTCTACTCAGCTCTTGATGATGATAGTTTCAGCCCAGTCACAAATATAAAACTCAGATATTAAACTGAATATTAATGAAAGCTGAGCAATTTTTTAGGCTTGAAATAGACCATTTCATGAAGCTGAATTTCTAATTTCTTGAATTTTGAAAGGTAAGAGAACTCTTATGAAGGCATAGAATTTGATTAAAATAAATTTTCCTAGGGCTAAACAATCCATTTAAAGTTCCTTTTACACCTGAAGAAGAAAAACATAGCATGAACCATTGAATGGGTTCACAGATTATATGGAGAAGGAGTGCATTCTATTTACTGAGAATAACTGATAAAAGGGCCTTTAAATATTGTGTAACTGATAGAATAATCTAGCATAGACATAATGCAAAAAAGAGTGAATAAGGGAAAAAAACCCAATAAACTTCGTCCACGTAGTGATGGTCCTGCAAACTCAGGAATGAAATCTTGTTATTGTAATTGGTGATCATATTGAAATGTTAGTTCAATGCTCAATACTGGCCAGAAAAACAGACTAAATATTAAACTTAATTAGGAGAGGACTAGTGAAAAATAAAAAGCTAAATCAAATAACAAACCCAGTATTTTTACTGAATGTACATTGAAATAAAAAAAAAATCAATTAGTCTAAAAATTGCAGGTATTTTAGATTGTAACTAGAGGAACCAAGCAACAGAATTAACACCATTCCTCTGTAAAGGAAACACTTTCTGGCTGGTCCTGCCACTGCTTCTGCTCCCCATGTGGACATGCCCAGCACCTGAAGAGTTCTCTGTGGGTAGACATGACTATGACTCCTGTACCTGTTGGTGACATGACTTCACCTCTAGAGCGTGTAAAAGAGCACGGACAAATAACTAACCTTAAGTTCCTCATGTCAAGGTTTGGGCTACATATCACCCTGCTCCCCGTACGGGCCACCAAAGGATGTTATGGTTTTAAATTTACCANTTCTCTGTGGGTAGACATGACTATGACTCCTGTACCTGTTGGTGACATGACTTCACCTCTAGAACGTGTAAAAGAGCACAGACAAATAACTAACCTTAAGTTCCTCATGTGGGATACAAAGTAAGTGTATCACAAGAACCAAATGAAATAAACACCAAAACACCATGAGGACAATATTGTTGCAATAACAGGTTTTTATATATGTATGTGTACTCATAACAGAAAATTGACTCCTATCATATATATTGCTGTCATTCAAAGGTTTTATCAAAGTTTTGCATTATCACAATTTTTGCCACTTTATCAAAAATGCATATTCATTGTCTCCTTCTTGTTCCACTGGATAGAATATGCTTATATTGTTCCATGATGTGATTTGTATCACCACTGTTTATATGAAGTTACTCTCTCCACTCTGAATGTTCTGTTTCTTTGATGTGTGAACAGTTTGTCCTGTAAATATCAATTTTGGGGGTTATCTCTGGGCTTAACTGAGATTTGAAAATTTATAATGTAAATAAAATCACAATGAGTGGGTATAAAACAGGTGCTTGAATTACAGGTGAAAAACTATTTAACTTGGAAATGTTATGTGCCCATATATTGCCTATAAAATGTACTTTTCCAGTATTATATGTGATGCTATAGCATCCATTCTCTGTCTGTGTTACACATAAAATAAACAAGTTCTTATGATACCAAAGCAACACATCCAGGATTCAGAACGTAAAGCAAATATAGACAATTTCCATCAAATATATAGTCACCCAGAAGGATGTAATTCAGATGAAGCATCTGCATAGAAATAAAAACAACTGTAAATCATGTGATATTGTTTTGCATTGCTCCTTTCAGCTTTAATCACCCACAGCAATGATAGGTGGCAGATGAAGATGTAGTGAAGTGGAACTAAGTAGACACAGCTCTTTCATTGATCCTTCTTAATACCGTCTGTCTGTCCAGGATTTCTCAACACCAAAGAGCCCATTTAGAGCAGTAATAGTTTTGAGTGTGCTTCATGGCTCCCAGAAATTCTAGGCAATTGTTCATTGCATGTGCAAGCTGATCTGCAGATCTGCAGTGTGTTAAATCTGCTCTTTTTACATTTAGTGTGAGTTGTCTGCAAATGATTAGTTGTCACCCTGTGCACACTAGTAGTCACACAGTCCTTGTCAGGTAACAGGACACAGGCACAAAGTTCTGTTCAGATTTGCCCAGACTTAAAATCATCTTAAAGCATGTGCTTCCATGTCATGTGCTGCAATCTTAGGCAAGGATCAAGGTACTTGAGTTCTGCATGGCTGGCAAGCATACAAGGTCATAAGGGGTGAGATAATTTGTTTTGTTTATTGCTGTCTTCAGCTACCTAATTCCCATTAGGTAGGGCACAGGAAAGGGAGCTGGACTTTCCTTGAAAGCACACAGTAAAAGGACAAAAGGTAAAAACTACAATTTTGAGCAAGGAAAGTTCCTCTTATTTATAAGGAAAGACTTAATTCATGTGAACAGCAAAATATTGGAGCAGCCTGCCCAGAGGCATTGTGGAATTTACATAATTGGAGATACTCAAGAGTCAGCTGAGTAATGTCCTGAGCAACCTGACCCGTTGAGCCTGCTTCAAGCAAGGAGTGGACTGGATGACCTCCAGAGGCCTTTCTCATTTTACATAATTCTGTGAGTCTATATACTGCCTGAAAGAGACTGAAATTAGCTGCTGTTTCTGAGTCTGAAAGTCACAAGCTATCACCTTGTCTTTGCTATTGCTTATCATAAAATAAATGCAAGACAAAGCAAGCTTTTGTTTATTCCTCTGCCTTCCAACAAGGCAATAATTTATTTCAGATACTCACTTCATCCTGATAATCATCCCACTCTTTTATTCCTCTTCTTTCCTTTGTTATTTCCACGCTCACCAAACATGTGTCGGATTCCAGTTTGTTTACTCAAATAAAATCTATTCCACTAGAACTACTGTGAAATACAGTCCTTAAAATTTTACAGTTGATTTGGATTTATATTTGTATAAATTAGCATTGAAAAAATGATTTTAATTAGAAGTTTTAGAACAGTTCTTTTTTATTGATGCAGGTTTTTTTAGAAAGGATAGGCAGGAGAGATGAGGAGGCAGTGTAGCCCTTTATATCAATGACTGGCTGGAGTGTATGGAGCTCTCCTTGGGGATGGATGAGGAGCCAACCAAGAGCTTACTGATCTGAAATAAAGGGAGTGCATGGACAGGGGACATTACAGAGGGGATCTGCTACAGGCCACCTGACAGGAAGAACGCGTGGATGGGGCCCTCTACAGACAGGTAGGAGCAGACCTATATTCACAACCCCTGGTGTTCGTGGGGCACTTCAATGACTCCAACATCTGTTGGGCACAAGCAGTCCTAGAGGGTCCTGGAATGTGTTGAGGGTAACTTCCAACAGTCTGGGGGTGTTGGTGGATGAGAAGCTCAACATGAGCTGGCAAAGTGCACTTGCAGCCAAAAAGACAATCTTATCCTGTGCTGCCTCAAAAGCAGTGTGGCCATCACATCTGGGGATGTGATTCTCACCTCTACTTTGCTCTCATGGGATCCCACCCAGAGCACTGCATCCAGCTTAGGGTCTCCAGCATATGAAGGACATGGACCTGCAGGAGTGAGTTCAGAGGTGAGACATGAGGATGATCACAGCAGGGCTGGAGCACCTTTCATGGGAAGACAGGGTGGGACAGCTGGGATTGTTCATCCTGGAGATGAATAGGCTTTGGGGAGACCTTAAAGAACTTTCCAGTACCTAAAGGTGGCTACAAGAGGGCTGGAGAACGATGTTTTACAAGGTCATGCAGTGATAGGACAAGGTGAAATGGTTTTAAACTGAAAGAGGGCTGGTTTAGATTTGATATTAGGAAAAAAATTCTTCACTGTGAGAGTGGTAAGGGACTGGAACAGGTTGCCCAGAGAAGCTCTGGATGCCTCATCCCTGGAAGTGTTCAAGGCCATGTTTGATGGGAGTTTGAGCAGCCAGATCTTGATATAGTTGTCTGCCCATGGCAGAGGGGTTGAAGTAGATGATCTTTAATGTCCCTTTCAACCCAAACCATTCTATGCTTCTGTGAGATGATATGGAATGGCTTGCTGGATTTTTTTCCCCAATAATTTTATTCTTTCAAAGTTAATAATACAAATATATATATTTGTTTCAAATAGTAAGAATGCACATATATTGAGTGTCCTAATAAATCTACAGTCCAATATTAGCAGAACTTAACTCATTGATTTGCCTTCAGTGACATACCTCATGCACATTGTTTATGTAGTAGAGAAACAGCTTTCCAACTCAAAGTGTAAGTGATCAGTAGGAAATAGATTCTAAGCATAGTTTTAGGCACACAGGTCCTAGTGAATTTTAGTAGGAAGTTAAAGCTCTGTTTCTGATCAAATTAACAGCAACATATAGAGTCAGGATTTGAATGAAAATACAGGGATCAGATAATTTAGAATGTATTCTCTCTGATTGTTCTTTTTTATTTCCTTAATACAAATGACAAATTGTTTGTTCAGGTAAGTATTAGTGATAAGTGAGCATAGAAAATACATATATTTGTATTAATGTTCTGGTTTTCCATCTATATGACGTTTTGTGAACAACAGTTGTTGATACTAGCTTAGATTCCTTTCCCAAGATATATATAATGGATTCACTGGTTTTGATTCCACTCATGACATTTGGGAAATTAGTCTTAGGTCAACATTGCTAGTTTAGCAAATAGCAAGACAGTACTACTTTTTAAATTATCTTTCTTCTCAGAAAATACACCACTAAAGAAGAGAATACATCACTACAGAAGAGAATACATCACTAAAGAAGAGAAAAGTGCCCAGAGATTCTTCTCTTGCTCACAGGGAATATTCTGCTGCTTTTTTGCAGATACAAACATTATATCTGCAAAAAAAAAAAAAAAATCAGTTCATACCAACATAGATAATAGCAGAGAACATTACTCATGTCTTGTCTGTGGTACTCTTGGGTTGTTTCTACAAAACAATCACATCCCATTTCATTGCAATTTTTTCCCCAAAAAATCTTTGCCACCTGTTTCTCAGGGATCTATTTATCTTGAGATGAGCTGAGTTGGTTGGAGCACAGTGCTAATAACGCCAAGGTTGCAGGTTTGATCCTTGTAGGGGCCATGCACTGAAGAGTTAAAATCCGTGATCCCTTCAAATGAAAAATATTTTGTGGTTCATTGTTAAAATTCCCATTTGGTTTGTACAGCAACATAAATGGATGAATGATGGCCCAGCAGAAGAGAAACACTGACACCCCCTGTTGCTGGAATCCTACAGATGTCACTACATTATCTCTGTGCCATGTCTGTTGTTATTCCTCCTTAGTTTCTTACATAAATTTACACAAAATACTATCCCTCACCACCAAAAACCACCCAGAACATACAAGAAAAAAACAACCAACCAAACAAGATTCCTTGAAACAACTCAACTGTGGCTTCCTCATTCCTCTCTGAAAGGCAATATCTCATGTAAAAATGTAGTTTTTGCTGGCAGGGTGTGAATATGCAGAAAATACAGAGGACTTAATATGCTAGTCTGAGCATCTGTTCCCTCTTTTTTATGTTGGATGAAAATTCTGTGTCTTCTGATGTCATAACTTCCATTTTCCTGCAAATTTTCACTACAATAAATATTTAAAAAAATAAAATCTGCTTCACTGAGATAAACAAACATAGAAACTAATCATCCATAGGTAATACTACAATATTATGAATGGCTGCGAATTCATTTATTATACTACATAATCTATAGGGCCAGGTGTATAATTAATTTTTAAAAATCAATTGACTTCTCCATTTTTGCTTGTATTATCTGCCTATACAGTAAAGCCAACATCTTACTTTTCAAAATAACTTTTTAGAATACTCTAAAAATATTCAATGAGAATATTGTTCAACTGTACTTTGAAATGTTGACTGTTGATTAGTTTGTTTCCAATAACACTGTCAGCTCTAACAGTAAATTTTATCATAAAAACTTCATGAAAATTTTAAAATGCTCTGATAAAAATTTTAAAAAATAATTTTAAAATAAAATTTTAAATTTAATTTAAATTTAAACCAGATTTTTTTTTAAAAAAAATTACACCTTCTGATAGTTTATCTCTGTTTTCCTAGCAATGCTCAGTACATGTGTGTCATCCATTCAGATTTTTTCCTCTTTGGAAACTGGCATCACAATAATATTGAATTTATAACATGTATGTGGTATTCTTATAAGAAAGTTTAAGGACAAAGTCACTTTTTTACTTCATGCCAATCAGTCTAATATTTTATCTAGCAAGAGAAAATGAACCTGTTTTAAGAAATCCTTTCATATTCCTCAGCTGGACTTTTAAAAGTTGTTAAATTGATGAAGGCTACTCAAGAAGCTTGTAATCAGTCTTGCAAATTTCTAATGAAATTTCTAATTTCAAATATGCAACCCTAATAAGCTCATATTTGCATCTTAAATCAATTTTTTTCCGTACAGTTGCATAATCTCCAAGGAAAGTTTCTAGCACAATCAGTTCTAAATAAATTAAGAGACACCTGGCTGTCTAATGAGGAAATTAAAGCCCAAGACAGAAAATCTGTAATTTTGAAGTTATTGAAATGCCAACTTCACTGTCAATAGGTAGCAGGAAGTAAAAATATGCAGTAAAGGAAATGAAACTCTTGAAAGATTATTTTTTCCATTTATTTTAGGCTTATTAAAAGAACATATTATATAAAATAACATAACATTATTGAGATAACATAACAATATACCTAATAACTAAACCTGTTAGTAAATATCACTTGGTGATTAAATGTGTTATTTTGCTTGATTCCTTTGTTGAATTCCAAGAAAATCTTGAGGCACCATTTTTTTAAAAAATGCTATTACCTACTTTCAGGTCCTTGCCCATTTGCAGTTGCCAGTAAGGTTTGCATGGCAAATTGTTGGCAATGGGGTGCTGCAGAGATGGCCTCTGTGAGAAAAGACTTTGGGCTGCCCCAAGCCAGGCACAGTCATCCCAGAGGGCTCCAAAAGGATCCCCCAGTAAAGAAAGCTGATCCATCAGCAGTTCTGGTGTTACCTCTGACAAAAGATATTTCCAAAAATTCACACAGCAGTTTGGAGAAAGAGGTGTGAGAACATGAGAGAAGCAGCTCTGCAGACACCAAGGTCAGTGCAGAAGGAGGGGCAGGAGGTGCTCCAGGCACCAGAGCTGGGATTCCCCTGCAGCCCATAGTGCAGCCCATGGTGAGGCAGCTGTGCCCCTGCAGCCCATGGAGAACCACAGGAATGCAGAGATTCACCTGCAGCCCATGCTGGATCACACGCAGCAGCAGGTGAATATGCCCTGAAGGAAGCTGCAGCTCCTGAGAACCCATGAAGGAGATGAAGTGTTTTAGACTCCTTCTCCATCCCTCTGTGGCAGTAGGAGATATGTAAGAAGTAGGAATATGCCCTATAGACAGAAATATAAGGAAAAAAAATTATTACGATTTTTGCTTCCTGTAAACCTAGTTAAGATATGTTAAGGTTTCTGGCTATTGATGTAATTAGATAAAAATTTACATTTTTAGACTATCCAGAATCAACTCAAATGTTCTGTTAGAGTCATCCAAGGACTAGAATCAGTCTCGAGCGATGTACTATGTGTATTGGGGTAGAATTTTCTTAAATGTCTTTATATATACTATCAGTAGTGCTCAGGGAATTTGACTTATCTGAGTGTTGGCTGTTTTGGGGTGACTTTCATAGTATTTTTAAATGGTAGCCTTTATTTAAATATAAAAATAACAAAGTGAAGAGCAGGTTGAATTTAATGATTTCCTGGGGCCCTATCCAGTCTGAATCATTCTATGATTCTGAGATTTTGCAAGAGTGATGGATACAAAGAAAAGAACTCATAGATCATATGTCTGTAAAACCTGTAAGTGATGCAGGTTGTCAAAAGCATAAATTTTCAATGTAAAAGCCATCTGCAGAGGTCTGCAATAACTCCAATTCTTCATGGTTGAGGGTGAGGGGATTCTGCCACTCGCCATTGGAAAAGGTTGAGACAGATCCAGAGTAACCTCCAGAGTGATGTTCTAATCTCTTTTTGTTCTTTGCTATTGATGGTACTTCAACAATTTTTACTGTGGCCAAGACAATGCCATCAATTTTTAAGGAGAAGTCCTCATTAATATAAATGGGTTTTTCTACTTAGCAGGAGATAAGACCTGAGTTTTTACCTTTATTATCTTTTTTCCTTCCTTTTTTTCCACCTTAAAGAGAAGGGAAATTTTTTAACCTTATATTCTATTTCCATTTGCTTTTTTTGCTTTACCCAATTACTTGATTCATGTCAAATCCTTCACCTTGTTTGTTTAATCAGCCTCCCTGAAGCAGCAGTGCACTGAAATCTATACTTCTCACAGACTCTTCCTCCTATTTTTCCTTCCCTTCTAAGATTTCATTCTCTGTTGTATTCTCTACTCATTTCTTCAAAGGAATATGCAGGAAAAGTACTTGACTTCCACTAATCATGGAACTGAACTCTTGCCCAATAGAATATACTTTACTATAGATAAAATAATTCCTTCCATATTAGTAAACTTAAATATATTTACTTGCATTATTATTTGCATCTTTCTATTGTATTTATACCCTCTATTTATCAGAATGCCCAAATTAAATGGAAAGTATCCAATCAATATAATGGGAAATAATTTTGATACTAGTAATAACTTTGCAGCAAAAGTCATTTACCACAGCAGTAGAATACAAAAATAAATGATTTAGCAAAAATGAGAAAGTATGTCACATTATGAAATCTCTTCATGCACACTGTAAGTGAAAAAGATTATATTACAAACATGTTTTGACTTCTTAATGAAGCTTTACAAGAGTATGCAAGGCATTTGAATAAATGCTTAAGATAAATACTTCTTAGAACACTCAAAAATCTACTCATTGTCACACCAGCCTGTTCTGTGATTCTGCTGTCACCGCTTCCATCTATCCACATACTTACCTTATCCATTCTCTTTTTCCCGCTAATCATCTATTTTTACCATATAATGTTATTCCTTGTTCAAGCATTTTCTTATAATTGTGTACACATTAGTGGAAAAATTATTAGAGAGTTTGACTTTCAGCTGACATTAAACCTATAACTACTATGCTTATGTAAACAGAGATTGTTCAGAAGCTTACAAATAGAGAATATAATAATTACATTAACATCAGGTCAGATATCTCCTGCAACTAGGCAAACAGCTAAAACATAAGGTAATAAATAGTCCAAATATCAGGTTCCATTCCCAAAATAAGGGAGGTGCTATGTCTTCTCATTTAATAAGCTGAGGGAAGGATTTTGTATTCCACTTAAAAAACTTGCAGGACCTTGCTGCACATTTGGAGTTTGGAGAGCTGAAAAATACAGTTCTCAGAGTTGTAAGGATGACCTTGTTTGTATCTGTCATCAGCCCCGTGTGCCAGAGTACAGGAATGATTGGTGTTCCCATACATCAACAATCTGTAACTTGGTGGAGCACGTCCCTCCGTGGAGCATCACTATGAGAGAGGTGCTTTAGATATTCAGTGACTGTCCTGTTCCAAGCTGAAATCTGCATTGACGTAAATGGGTATTTCTGACCACTAATCAATAAAAATATCTGACCTTCAGTCTTCTCTCTGTTTTCATTGTGTTTATTTTTTACTTTCTCCTGGCAGATTGGTTTGTCTGCTGCCACTGGCCTCCTGTTTCGAGGTGACATCGCCAGGTCCTCTATGTCCAATATTCCCTCCATTTTCTTAATTTTTTATCCTTTAGTCCTTTGCAAATTGGTGTTAGCTTTTCCAGAACTGATTAAAATTTTATTTAAATAGATTGCAATTAAAAAATTCAGTTTAATTAGTTAAACTCTCACACATTTCAGATTCTTTTTCTTCATGGTAAAATATTATTCCCTATTTTCACAGTTGCAATATTGGTTTTCCAGTTTATTTGTTTCATTTATTAGTAACAAATTATATATAAGATGAACACCAGAGTTTTCTGAACAATACTTCAAGGAAGGATTTTTCATCTTATTAGAAAATATCAACAAAGTCATCAAAAATTAAACAAAAATCATTGATCTGCTACAATTTTTAATGGTGATGCAAAAAATAAAGACTTAGTTAGTTCTCATCAGTCTGTTCATTAATACCATATGATTTCCTTGAAAAGAGGGTACAGCATCATGGATTTTATTCAGTGCCTGGTTCTCAAATCAAATCTGAAAATTGATTTTTTACTTTGGGCCGTAGCATGTCTGGATTTTCCAGGGGACTAGTGGAGTCATTTCTTGTGACAGAGGACAAGGACATAACCTTCTATCCTGTCCTTGAGCAATAAATGTTAAAGAATGGAAGAAGTCTAACAAATAACTCCCAAGTTGTAATTTCTTCAGGTCTTCCAGCATGGCTAAAATTTGAGATTTGATCCTGAGAGCTATCAAAGAATTTCACTAGGCACTAGCTCAGCTTCT
The DNA here is from genome assembly GCA_013400435.1 of Pycnonotus jocosus. Lineage (NCBI taxonomy): Eukaryota > Metazoa > Chordata > Aves > Passeriformes > Pycnonotidae > Pycnonotus > Pycnonotus jocosus. The sequence goes on along the minus strand of VWYP01020526.1, from coordinate 390 downwards.
AAGACTTCGTTTCTTCACTAGTGCAAAACAGCTCACATTATCAGCACTTGGAGATGGGAATTCCACAGCATTAAAATCTGGTAAATACTACTCAGATTACATGAAGAGAGCTTATCTAAAATACTGTCAATAGATAACTCAGAATTAATATATATGTATATATTGTTCTCTCACTATTTCAAAAGTGTCATATGTTATTTCAATAAATCTAAGACATTAAAACTGCTGATCAAAGTCTACAATTGAAGCTGGTGATAAATATAAAAAATTACAAACAAATAGAAGGTGTTCTTGTAAATAGTTGTGTTTCTTTTATTTACTATGTCAGAGAAGACTATTTTCAGAGTGCATGCTATTAGTCTATATGGTGCTCAAAAAACCTGAAACTTA
>VWYP01020524.1:7814-60788 GCA_013400435.1 Pycnonotus jocosus | reverse complement strand
TCTGGATGAGTTATCAGTATTCCCCATGGCCTCCAAGCCAGGCTGCTTCCCTCAGGCACTGCTGTCCCTCAGGGAATCACAAACAGCAGCAGGGCAGCAGTGGCCCTGGAGAAACAAATCCCCTGTGAGCTGAACCTCGGGCACATGCAGAGGTGCTCTGCTGCAGGTAAAGTTATGTGGATGTCTGCCCCAGGTGAGGATTTAGTCTTTAGCACCTTACAGTTCAGATTGTTTTCTAGTGTACACGATCAAGTAAACTGATGGAGGAGAAAGCAAACTGGATTGGGGCGTGGTGATTTTCATGGGGTTTTGGTGGGTTTTTTTTTAATCTTTCCATTGGGTTTCTTCCCATTCCTGTTGGAGGCAGGTGAAACAGCACAGGTTTAACAGCCTCACATGAAAGGGTTGTAACTTTGGGAGCAGGTCAGACTCCTGAGTTTCCCAATCTCAGCTGTTATTTAGGAGGAACACCTCAGCTCTGAACTCCACTGCAGACACAACACCATGTCTCAGTTGGCAACTTGGCATCATTAACCATCAAGTAGAACACTGGGCTCGGTGTGACAGTTTTAATCAACTTCTCCCTCAAGGTCACCCTGGGCTTCTGAGTTATGGGAGTCCCAAAACCTGTTGTGATTTATTTTGATGAAGATAAGTCAGTCCATGTTTTCTGACAGTTTGGCTGTTCTGTGATCTGTAACTACATTGCTTCTAGTACTCAAAATACACTCAGGACAAATACATGTGGATGGACAGCTCAAATAATAGCAATCCATCTTAGCAAATGGCGTTGGTTCTCTTATTGCTTCTTTCAGCTGACTTGTCCCTTCATAAAAGGAGAGGTTCATTACTCCCACAGGAGGTTCAGAAAAAAAGCACTTTTCTCAGAAAACCTGTTAACTTTCTGGTACAGCACTTAGATGGTTTGGGAAGTGACAAAGGGATTTGTAAAGATTTTTGGGCAGCTTGAGTCAGAGTGAGGAGGAGGAGCTGAGTGCCTGACCTTGCTCTAGCCACTCAGCCTGAGTGCTACAAAGTTCAAACCCATTCATATTTACACATTTTCCTTGTGTTCTCATTTCCACATGCACATAAGGCAGGGATCAGGAGGATGCCTCACAAGGTCAGTGTGGCTGCCTTAGGGATGGTGCATGGCTTCCACCAAAATGATTACCCAGTGGCTGCTGTTAAAAGAGCTGAGTGGATGCTGTGGTGACAACCTATGGAGAGTTACATGTGGATATTATAACTGTGGGATAAGGATGAAACTGAAGTTTACCCTGCTGCAATTTTGATGTAGCTGAATATCAAGGTTATGCCTGTTTGGATACACAGCAGGCTTCATCATGGTGGGTGGCCTGGGAATTCTGGAGCTAATCTCTGTAGACAGGGCTTGCTGGAGTGCCCACAGACAGGGTGATTGACTGACCTCCCAGGCAGCATGCAGCAAAGCAGCACATAGGAGCTCTGCAGACAGGGCTTTTGGACAGTCCTGGGCACTCTCCCAGTGGGTTCCTGCTCCCAGCTATCTGCTTTTTCTGTGCTGGGATGTGCTGGTTAACTTCCTGGGCAGAAAATTCAGGAGCTCTTGAGGGTTCTCACTTTTGGCATCTGCTGTAGACAGAGGTGCTGACCAAACTGTACAGGGGTAACTCTAAATATTCAGACAAAACTGCTCAGTGGGAGTGGTCTTGTAGAACAGTCTTTGTTCATGATCAAGGCAGTTATGAGATGGTTTATACATAATTTAAGGCCATGAGCAGATGTGGATTGTGCCTGTGCTGGAGTAGTCATGTAGGTGTGCTACTGGGATGTGAGAATTCTCCAGAATGGTGCAGGGAGCCGTATCTCACCTGGCTGAAGCCATCTTTGCAAATCCTTGCATGGTGGAGGCACCCATCAGTACCTGGACAGCACCTGACCATCCTATCCAAGAGGTTTCAATCTCTAAAGAAGCATTTAATTGCCCAATGCAAACCATACCAATCAATGGATTATTTCAGCAAGCACTCCTGTCTGTCTCTGTGCAGCAGCATCCACTCAGCACCAGGGGATGCTTCCATTGAGTTGTTGCCAGTGGCATCCCTTTATTGATTCTTCTTCAAAGAGCTGGGAGAAAGTCTTGGTATGTTGGTGAACAGTGCTAGTAATTGTGAAAAGTGTTGAGGGTCAAGTTTCCCAAAACCAAAGTCCACGTTGGCTGGTACATCCTTTTGGCAGAAACATCCTTTTGTTTCCAAGACAGCAGCACTGTGGGCACTGGTCCTGGGGACAGGAAGCTGCAAGGGGCAGAAGGTCTGGCAAAGACACAAATGCTGCCATGGCTACACCTGAAAAACATCTGAGAAACGCACAAGCTGTTCAGTGCACACTGCCTAGGTAACTAGGCTAGAACTCAGTACAAAATCTGGATGACAGTTTAAAAAAGAATCTGAATGTATGCTCTCTGCACTGCTCTTCCTTACAATAAGCCCTTTATTTATAAAACAATTTCAGCTAATGATACATGGCTGATTCAGATGGTGCTTCAGGATTTGAATGAAGTCAACAGCTTGTCTGTGCCTGTTTGTCAGTGGATGAGTTCAGGCTATTTGCTGCAAGAAGTTGAGATTGAAAGAATAGAGGTGGTGCAGGCAGACTGCCATCTTCCTCCCATTATCTATATTCACTAAAGCTAAAAATATGTGTTGTTGCTTTCAGTTCTAATATTCAGTGTATTCAATGCTTCATGAGCCAGCCAGACAAAGTGCTACTTTATTGAAAGTAGGAAAAAGCCCACTTCAGATAAAGTGCAGCTTAAAAAGATTGCCTCTGCCTTAGCATTGACCATCATGTCTCCCACATTTACCAAAATTCTTCACATGAGAAGATTAAAACTTAAGCAGAGGGTGACCTTTTATAGACATGTTTCTGCTTATTACTCCCACTGAGCTCATCATTCCAAGAGCTTTTTCTGTTGATTGCTGTGGCCACTCTGAAAGGGGTCTTCTGAGGCTCTGCTCTTTTGCCTGCACCCTTTAATGAAGGTATTTCATCTTTTTTCTGAACTCCTACACACAAATAAAGAAGCAGTAGAATTTGTACTTTTAAGTAACAAGCGTGGGCCAAACAGTCCTGCTTTTACAGACAAAATTGCTGCCTTTATAGGGAAAGGAAAAAATTTTAAATTATTATGGGTTTTAGGCTGGTTTACAATGTCGAGAAGCATTTGCTACTGGTTCTGTAAAGCTTGGGAAGAGCAACCTCACCTTTGTTGCTGTGTGGGTGGACCACAGTATTTGGAAAAACAGCTGTGCAGGCTCTCAAGAGTGGTCTTTGCACTTTTCTGGGTGCTCTTCCCTGCTCTGCTCAGCTGGACAGAGTCACCTTCTCAATGGACAGTGGCTGCTTTGTGGAGCTTGGCTGTCCCAGCCATCACTGGGGATGTTTGCTGCTCCCATCAGAGATTCAGTGTTTGTTGGAGATGTGGGGGTGTCCCTGAGGCAGGAGGCTGTTTTTAGGTTGTTGCCCCTGGGGACAAACAGCTGGAGCAGTGAGTGGCATCTTCTGCTCGTTTGCAGAAGTGAAATCCAGCCCACTGTCCTCACAGACAGTGATGTATTAGATTGGTATGAAGGTGCACAGAAGTCTCTTGGCAACCCCAAAACGAGCACTTCTAACACTTCTTTTCCCAAATAGTCTTTCTCCAGGCAATATTTTATTGTCCAAGTTTTAATAAAGTCTTGTGAAGTAGCAGTAAAACAGAATATGAAGGTATTACCTTTACCAGAATATCAAATATGTAAGAAGCAAATTGCAGCTAGCCCTATACTTCAGTTTGACAGTCAAGTTATATTGTAACAAAACCTGCCTGTGGACCATTCACAGATGCTATTGTAGCTGTAAATTAAACCACATTAAATTTTCAAGCATTCAGTGGGAGATTTTTCCCGTCTCCTCTCTCCTCAATATGCAGAGGGGTTTGGTCCAATTAATTTTTCCAGCATTAGAATTAGGAAGGATCCTACTACTGCTTTTTAAATAGATTTCACTAGGGGTTAGAGCTGCAGGATACAGTGTCCTGAAGAATCCCTCTGGCAATATCTGAAAAGAAACATCAGTGTCATGTTCTTTCTATTTTTAATGCACTTCACTATGGAAACAGTTCTATGCTCCTCTGCTGTCTGTCCATCTCCCTAGTAATTTTGAACTGTTGGATGACATAAATCAAATGTGACAGAGGTAGAGGCCTTAAAAGATAATTAGCTTCCTGCAAGTTTTTGTGCAAGTTACTGTCTGGATAGAGATGAAATTTCTACTTTATGCCTTCGTAAACTGAGTCTGCAGCCTGTGTTGAACCCTTAGTGGAGAATTTAATGAATTTACAAAGAAAGCAATTTACATTCCATACTCTAAACATGGGTAACTCTGGAGCTGGAGCAAGTAAAGCTGTTTCTGTAGTTTTCAACACTTGCTGAACTGTGTGCTTGTGCTGAGGGAACTTGGACCTGGGCTTTTTACAGTCAAGGTCCCTCTTCACCCTCCCACCCACAATTCTGACCTTGGCCACTGCCCCAAGAGAGTAGATTTCCTGCCCAATTTCTCCTTCAGACTGTGGCTACTCCAAGTGTAAACTGTGGGATGACTTTCTTATTTTCTAATGCTATCAATTTGATGAGCTTTTAATGATTTATTAGTGTTCTGACTGCTGTTCTGAATGCTGTTAAACCAATTTTTAAGATACCGTGCAGCCCCAGGGTTGCAACAAAGTCTTAAATTGGCTACTTCTCCAAGCATCTCCTGGATTTGCATTTTCTGTGAATGTTTTGCCTGTCTTTTGTACACACCTGAGTAGAAGAAATCCTGATGGAGGCATATAAAATATCCAGTTCTCGTATTCTTACAGCACAGGAATAAAGGAATGCTCACTGATGAGAGGGAACATGCTCAAAAAGAGTTTGGGGAACAGTTTTCATGGCAGATAAGGGGTGTTGGAGCATTTTCAGTCCTGGGAAATCATTAAGGCAAAGTGTGGCAGGGCTCAATGTCTTAGAGACCAATAGCAGCAGAATAATGTAACATTTCCAGCTGCAGCAGGCAAATCAAATGTGCAGAGAATGCCAACACCGAACTGGCACAACCACTGTGAAGGAGATTATTGGGTAGTTCAGGGTGGTTAATTTAGGTTTTGTGCTTGTAAATGGAAATTGGCAAGAAATAAAATGTAAAAAATTATTTATTTGATGTGATAAGATGAGGAGGATCACATTTCCTACATGTTCCAGCTACCTTTTCTCCTCTATTTCTCATTTCCAGCTAGACTGCCATCCCAGCAGTTTGGTGGGCAAGAACTGGAAGGAATAAGACACTTTTATGGGATGGGAGAAGTGATAAAGAAAGTACAATCAACTAAGAGGCGACGTTTTTGGCACTCCTTTCTCTGACAAACACTTCCCAAACTCTGCCTCAAGTAGGGAAGTATTTGGCTGCAGATTTAAGGGAGATGGGCAGCAAAGGAGTGGCTTTGAAGGCCAGGAAGGGCAGGCAGTGTTTGTGGTGTTGCCCTGGTGTGTGTTTGTGAGCAGGGCTGCAGGGCTGTGCTCAGCCCCAGCAGTGCTTTAGGAACTGGGGTGCTGCAGTGCACCCCAACACTTTAACAGGTGTTTCCACATCAGGAAAGAGTTTGAGTTTCCCCCCTGAACTTTTAAGGAAGAAGAACCAGAAACTTCGATGCTCTCCCCACCATAATCGGCCCCCAGTGCCAGGACAAAATCACCCCTTGGATCCTTGAGCTGTTCCCCAAGAAATGCAGCTGTTTTCTATGGGGCAGCATGCCAAAACTCCCTCCTAGATCATTGAATAATTAAGAGAGAGCAGGAGATTCTCAGGGCATTTTTGGGGTGTCTTAGCAGGTGCAAGGAACCTCCCTGCCCAATGCATGGCTTTTACTCTTTGGTTTTGTATAGTTTGTAATTTTCTTCTTTAATTAAACCCACTTTGCTTTTTCCAAACACCTCCAATCAGCCATCTCACTAATTTTTCTTTTTTAAGCCATTTCTGGGAGTCTGCTGACAACTCTCAGAGCTTGATACACCTTCCTGGGGCTCACAACATGCTGGCCTCATGCAGAATTGCATCAGTGGGTGTCTCTCACAAGGATAATGTCTAGCTTTGTGCCACAGGGGCAGCATTTTGCCAGCATGGTGTGAGTATCTGTGAAGTTCAGACCTTCTCCTGCTGTCTTCATGCCTGCTCTTCCACGGGGCAGGCTGCCTCAAACTGCAGTGTATTCCTGGGTGGGCTGCTGACAAATTTGCTTTTTGTTCGCTCTGAAAATAGCTCTCAGTGGGTTTTGTGGGGAGAGGGTAAGGGATGATTCTCTGGTGGTCTTCTCCAGCACTATTCAAAATGTTGAATTGCTCTGTGGTGTGAGCAGAACTGGATCCAGTGTTGGGAGACATAGAAGAGATGGCTCAGAATGTGAGATGAGTTATCCTTCACTTCATAAGATTGCCTTTGGTAAACTTTTGGTCTTTGTGCTCCCAATTCCCTTGCAAAATTGTGTCTCAGAAGTTCTGGCACAGGCCTCGCTGTGGAAAAATAGAAACAGCAGTGCATATATGAACACAATGTAGCAAGAGAGCAAAGGAAGTTATCTGTCCTTGGATGGAAGATGGAGCTTCTAAACAAACTAGTAGAGAATTCAGTAAGCTGTCTCCAAATAGAAAATATTTGGAAAGATAGAAAGAAAGGCCTTGGGCTCTTGTTGGAATATGGAATAGGCTTGAGGCACATTCCCTATAGTGTCCATCAGAGGGTTTCTGAAGGCACCTGAATTACAGAGGGGCTCCATATCCATGCACCTCCCCCAGGTCTGCTTTCAGAAATTAGCATGAAGAAACATTAAAGATTCCTTCAGCTAAAAAGGGCTTTTTGTGAGCTTTTTGTTTGTTTGCTTTTCTGGGTTGGATCTGGGCGTTGTTTTTTTCCTGGGATTTGGTTATTTGGCTTTTTTTGGCTGGTTGGGTTTGGTTTGGTTTAAGAGGTTTTTGTTTGTTTGTTTTTTTTAATCTTCCTACCTTCTAAAACAAACTGTCTGGAACTTCAGGCAGTTTTGTTTGCCACTTCTGGTGGATCTTTTTAGTTGCCACTAGAAGCTGTTTAGGGACCTGTGTCACCTGTCCCTGGTGAGTTTATCTCAGTCATGGTTGTAACATTCAAAGTCATCCTTAAGGGTGAGCACAGAACTTCACAGGTTCTCTGCTTTATGTTACAATAATTTAGGAGTAAACATAATGTGAATGCTTTAAAAATTGGGTAAATGAATTTATTTTTAAGTTCCTGGGGAGGACCCAGGCATTGATCCTGCAATGTAATTTACCCCTGAAGAGCTCGTGGCAGCATTAGGACCTGTGCTTTTATAAAACTCGTTATTGGGAAGGTGTCTTCAAAAAATCTCAACATAGATTGGACAGCTCTTTAAAATAATTAGTTGAATATTAATTTCTGTGGCTCACTGCAATTACGTTAATTATGGGGAACTCATTAGGCACTAATGTAAACATTAGAACCCCTTCTGTAACATTCACTGTAATTTCACAGAACCATTATTAAACTTTTAATAGCCAGGGCTGGAATCCATTCACACAACCAGGACAGCCTTGCAGCTGGGGGAGGATGTGTGTTACAGTCCACACACACTCTGAACACACACCCATGAGCTGCTGGCAGCCTTCCCATCACAAATTAGAGGAGACTCACTGCAAACCATCACAGGGTTCTTGGTGTATTGGCTGACCTGGCCTGGCCACCCTGAATGCTGGTTCTGTGGCTGAATCACTACCTCACTTTGTATCTCACATCATCTGTTTGGAAACCCAGATGAGATTACACCTCCTACAAAATTTTAAAATCCAGAAAGCTAACAAAGGTTTCCCAATCTTGTGTTTATTTTGTATCCATGCACTTTAGATTTCCTTGGCGTAGTGGTTGCTCATAGTTCTGTCCACATACACAGCTTGCAGTTGTCTGATTCAGCCTGTAGTCATTTGATAATTCTGGTGCAAGAGGGGATGACCTAGCTGTTTTCCTAGGTGAAAAATATTCACATCTGTTATTTTGTCAGCCAAGGGGGCAAAAAGGCAGAAATTTAGTCAGTTTGAAATAACTGGGTGAGGGACAATAAATTCCAGGCTTTGCAAAATGCCGTATTTTAATACGGAGCTTTATATTCTGAAGTGACAAATACACAACCCGAAATAAGTGCTGACATGAGAGCTGGCTAGAATTAAGCTGCTTAAATTGCTGGTCTGAAGAAGTCTATGTAGGGATTTAAACATAAGCTACCTGGAATTGTGCTGGTCCCCTGGCAGGCCTCTGTGGAGCTCAGGGGGGGAATCCATGCTGCTGGAGGGAGGCCACTCACACCCTTCCTGTGGCTCCTGCTCCTACAATTTGCTGCTGTACGTGTTTTTGTTTTTCACACTTGGCTGAGGGAAGCACAGGGACCTGAATCCACCTGCATCACCTACCTGAGAGTGTGGATTCACACCCCTGCACAGTGCTGAAGCCACGAGACAGCTGGCAGCTGGGGCAGGAGGCATGCCCATATCCCCTTACTGAAGGGTTTGGGAATGGTGGTATAAATTTATGGGAAACACTAAAAGCAAAAAGGATTTTTAGGAGCTGAAAAAGCAGGCCTCAAACAGAAAAAGCTGAGAACTCAGAAGCTGCTGAAACTGAAAATGTTTGAAACAGGTGTACATGTGCTGTAATTCATTGGCTGAAACAACTGTCTGTAAGATTTAGCAGTATGTAATTGGCTGAAAAACTTTTAAGATGCTTTGTAACAAAGGAACTTGTGACTGTTGCTGCTGGAAGGCTGTGAGCTGCTGCTTTTGCTCAATTGTCTCTAGGCCTGTAATGAGACTGATGCTTCATTAAAAATTGAGAATAGCTACCCCATTAAAGATTGAGAACAGCTCCCCCAGCAGTCCTGTCCCGTTCCTGCCTGCTCTGACACACAAATGCATGAAAAGAAGGAGGGCAAATGGCTGGAAGGTTGGAAATGTGGACTCTGGGATCAATTCAGGGTGATGAACATATTCTCTGAAATGATTTTGTTAAAATTCCCGTCGTCACCATCCCCCCAATCCCTAGAGACCCAGAGTTCCTCCACCTCCCATCCAGGAGGAGGACAGACTCCTTAGAGACTTGAAGAACTTTCTTCTTTAATGGGCTACATTGCCCTCAGCACTAACTTTTCTCCCTTCTAGAAACAATGTCACAATAGGAGTCTTGCTGGTTTAGTAAACATAGAATTAAAGGAACGGAATTTTAAGACCAAATTTTTAAAAAATCTTATTTTCTAAAATTTTCATTAAATGATCTGTTTGAAATGGCTTTACATACCATCTTGAACAGCCCCATCTGGTGGCTCTCAGGTAATGTCGACATTAGCCATGGCTAGAGCTGTTTCTTACATTATTACAGTGTGAAATACCTGGTTTGTTATGAATGCCAGAAGAGGTGTGTGGATTCTGTATGGGTTAAAATGGCAAAAATAAGTAGATTTTACAAAAGCATGTTGCTGAAATGTGTGGGGTAAAGTAGGGCAGAACTCCAGGGCTGTATGTNTTCCTGCCTGCTCTGACACACAAATGTATGAAAATAAGGAGGGCAAATGGCTGGAAGGTTGGAAATGTGGACTCTGGGATCAATTCAGGGTGATGTACATATTCTCTGAAATGATTTTGTTAAAATTCCCGTCGTCACCATCCCCCCAATCCCCAGAGACCCAGAGTTCCTCCACCTCCCATCCAGGAGGAGGACAGACTCCTTAGAGACTTGAAGAACTTTCTTCTTTAATGGGCTACATTGCCCTCAGCACTAACTTTTCTCCCTTCTAGAAACAATGTCACAATAGGAGTCTTGCTGGTTTAGTAAACATAGAATTAAAGGAACGTAATTTTAAGACCAAATTTTAAAAAATCTTATTTTCTAAAATTTTCATTAAATGATCTGTTTGAAATGGCTTTACATACCATCTTTAACAGCCCCATCTGGTGGCTCTCAGGTAATGTCGACATTAGCCATGGCTAGAGCTGTTTCTTACATTATTACAGTGTGAAATACTTGGTTTGTTATGAATGCCAGAGGAGGTGTGTGGATTCTGTATGGGTAAAAATGGCAAAAAATAAGTGGATTCTGTACGGGTTAAAATGGCAAAAATAAGTAGATTTGACAAAAGCATGTTGCTGAAATGTGTGGGGTAAAGCAGGGCAGAACTCCAGGTCTGTATGTGTATAAATATTTGAGTACTAGAAAAGCGATATTTTCTCATTCCTATAATATGTTTAAAGATGCCTACTTACCATACAAAATCTATTATTAAAGATTATTTTATATTTGCTTCTAATCTTCTTACATATATGTGGAGTCAGGAGAGATCAGCAAAGTCACTGATTGGAAGAGCAGGCTGCTGAGCAGCGTGGGGAATTTGTAATATATTGGGGGCTTAGGAATGTGAACTTTCATTTTGATTTATTCAGTCTCAGCAAACAGAGAGGGTAGATATCACAGCAGTGAACGAGGAGGTAGAAAGACAATCCACGTTCAGGTTTGAGGGAAACCTCCAAGGACAACCCAAGGCAGAATCTCTTTCTGCTGTGAGCCTTTGTGTAGCACACAGGGGTGAAGAATGGTTTGTGGAGCTGATGGCCAGAGAGGTTGCCATTAGATTTTCTGCACAGGAATTCCAGAGTGGGCAAAGTATCCTTGTGGTCCTTGTCCCCCACAGCTGGAAGTCAGCTCATTGGTGTTCAGTGTGCTGCTTTTTGTTAGTGATTTATGAGTGGCAGTAAGGTCACAGGGATTTTGGTCTTTGTCCTTGCTCTAACAGCTGATGATGCTGCATGGAGCTCGTATTTTGGTCTCTGTGCTATCTCAAAGATCCAATTCCCTCAGTGCTGGGTGATCCCTCTGGCTAGGCATGCTGTGGGCAATTATGGCTGTGTACAACAAGCCTTGGCATCAGAGCTCAGCACTGGCTTCAATAACCAGAATTTGTGCTTTGCTCTTTGTAAGGCAGGTAATGTTGACATTAGCCATGGCTAGAGCTATTTCTTACATTATTTCATTATTATTTGTAAGGCAGTTCACTTGTAGCTCCCAGGACAAAATCCTTTCCAGAGCAGAGTTTCCTCTGCCTTCCCTTTGCTTTATCCTCTGCTTGATAATATAAAGTAAAGATGACCTAGAAAATATAAACTCAAGTGTTACAATTGCTAGTTATTATTTCTGAGGAATGTAGATTATTAAAAAAAAAATCTATTTGGAATTTGTATTGAGAAAGACCAAATTAAATGATGGCAGGGAGCAGTTTGGCACAGTAGGTGGGAAGGTGCTGTCTCAAAAAGCTGTGTGCTCTGGAGCCAACTGGGGCTAAGAGGCATGACTGGCCACACCACAGTTATCTCCTCCATGCCTCTTCCTGTGCCTGTCATCTGAGCTGTGCTCTCCTCACAGCCTTTAAAGCCTTCTGCAGATATTTAAGTTTTGCAATATCATTTTATTTCAATCTCTTCCTTATTTTGCGTGGTCCAGTATTGTAGTGAGCACAACGAGCTGCATCCTCAGCAGGTTCAGGTCCCCCCCACCTCTGATGAATGCAGTGCAGTGTCATAAATTCACAGTGACCTGGGAGGGTCACCCTTGGCTGGCAGAACCTGGGGCCACAGCAAAGGTAGTCTCTGTTTTATCCTCTGAAACAGCATCTATTTTGTGTATTTCCACTTTCTGCATTGTATTTCCACTTTGAGCTTTCTGCTTCATCTCTGGAAGGGAAGTGAAATAGCAAGTGATGAGATGAAAGTGATGATGAGGATTTATGTGTATAATAATCACCTGCAGGTATTAAAGCTTTGCAGTACCCTTTCTCAGAGATATTCATATGAGTCAGCGAGATCTGATGACTTGCTCAAGGTCACAGAGAAAGTTTGTGGCAGAGACAGAAGTAGAGATGGCTTTTTGAGGGTCAAGTTAGTCCCCTATTCCTGGGTTTCCTCTTACACTGCTTTGCTGCATGATGTGGCATTGCCTCAGGCTGTGAAGGAAGGGGATGTTGCCCTGATTTTTAGCCTTCTGATTGTTTTCCATTCTTGCAATGGAGTTCTCACTCATTTTCATGTAAACAAGGTATATTTTTGTACCTTGTTTTCCCTTTGTTTACATTCTCTTCCTAGAGGTGGAGAAAATTGATAGACTGCTAAGGTGACCAGTGTGGTTAGAGAGGTGGCAACCTCATTGTCCAATCCACGGTCACATGTCCAAAACTATATAATCCCAAACACAAAATAAACTCCCTTTGCCTCTGAACTCGACTCGAGTGCAGTCTCTTTCTTTCGTGTCCTATAACAACAAGGGGAAGCACACCCAAAAGCCAGCTTAGCTGTGCATGCTGGGTGTAAAAACTTACTTTTGCATCTTCAAAATTACCTTCACTGCATTAACTTCAATCAAATTAACATGACACAGAAATCTACAGAAACAGTGGTTAAAAAGTTATCTGGTTTTTTGTGTGTTGGTGAAGAAAGTGTTGAATGCTTACCCCGGGCACCTCCAATATAACCACCCTCCCTGGTGGGTGATTATGGGTCAGATGCTTGTGCAGGGCTGAGCCTGCCATGGTCATAGGAGTCAGGATGTCCCCTCTGCCCTGCAGAGTTTATGGAGCCACTGTCTGTGGTATCAATATTTGGAGCTGCCCCGTGGCCATGTGAACTCTGTTCTCACTTTTGGCACCATCATAATGCCCTGAGTTCTCCTTTTCTAATCAAAAATGGTACCTCTTAGTGCTGAACAGCACACAAACCTGGCTCAGAGCATCAGTCCAAAGGCAGAAATATTTTCATTAGTTCCAGGATCCGTGGAGGAGAATCTGTTGCAGCCATGCTCCACTTTAGGAGGTAAGTGGAGATGGGGAAACAGCTCATGCCAGCTTGTTAGAAAGGAGGCTGGAAGTTACAGATTGCAGGGATGTGATACTGGAGGCAGAGAACAAATGTTTCCCACCTAGTGAGAAATACTTCAGAAAGGAAGAGTCATCACTTAATAGCAGCATGATGGTTGCTTTTGAAAGCAAGAGAGAGTCCTTTAAAAGCCTAAAGCTTTATCTAAATGAGCAAAATACACAGGATTTTAAAAAATGACAGCTTAAATGTAGAAATGCAACAAAGCAGACTGAAAAAAAAAAGGAGTTAGAGGACTATTTGGGAAAGACATCAAAACTAGTGAAAAAAATAAATCTTCACAAACATCAGGATCAGGGAGCCTGCCAGAAAAATCTCTAGGGCTGGTAGATGCTCAGAAATGACAAATGGACTCTTTGCATCTGTTGCTCATTGTGAAGAAATGGCAGTTCCCTGTGCTGGTACACTTCTTAAAGAAGAATTCATCAGGAAATCTCTTTCAAACTGACGAATTGGTAGAGGAATTTATGAATCAAATAGAAGTTGCCAAGTAATTTATTAACCCAAGCTTTCTGTAGGAATTCAAGAATAAGATAGCAGGACTAACTGTGGTGTTCCACAGAAGTACTCTGGCACTTGAGGACTGAAATGTGGCAAATGGGATATGGCTTTCTAGAAATGTCATAAGTGAAACCACAGGCTGATGGGCTTGGCATATGCACAAGAAGAAATTGCTGTACAGTGGAGTATTGAGAATGGAATTACAGGCTGCAGAGACAAGAGCCAGCCTGGTTTTGGTAATGAGTAGTAAGTCTGTGCAAATGTCAGGGCTTTTCTAATGAAACAGCAAATGCATCTGTTCCAGGACCCATGGCAGTCAGCAGATGCATAAATGATTTGGGAAGAATTGAATACTTGTTGTTCACTGCTGTCCTGAATAGCTTTGAATTATTGATGATGATGGAAAAAATTTGTTAGAACCCAGTGAATCTGAGTGAGTGGGTAGTGAAATATAGACTGACTATGTAGATAAGTAGAGTGATACATCACTTTGTATATGGGGAGTAGGGAATCAGAGTGGGGAAGAACTGGATGTGCTCTGAGTTTCTTGGATAAGGACTTGAGTGGTGAGAGAAATGCCATCTCAGTGCTCAGGAATGATCCAATGGGTATCTCAAACATTAGAGTTTTTAGGACAATAATAGAGAGCAGCTTGGGGAGACATTAATTGCTTTATGTGCTAATATCAATGCAAAGAACTTCTGCCTCCTGAATGCTGTATGCAGTTGTGGATTCTTTGCTTCCAATCCAGTCCCAAATACACTAAAACTGGATGAAGCAGTGAGAAGACAGCAAGGCTCTCTTAAATCTTGGAATGGGCTCTGTAAAAGAAATGAGCAGCGAGGCTAAGGCCCTTCAGCATGCAAAAGAGACTCTGGAGGAAAGTGCTAATAAAGGCTATGAAGTCATGTGGAATGGAGAGAGTAGGTAGAGTTTGATGTCTCTAATTCAAAACAAGACCTGGGGGACATGAAATTAAGCCATCAGGTTTAGGGTAAGTGCTGCTATTTGTGTGACCCATTCCTCTGTGCCTTCCTAGTTCCTGGTTTGGCCTCTGCTCGAGGCAGCACAGTGGGCTGTGTGGGCCCTTCTGTCTCCTCTGTGGCTGTCTCATCTTTGGCTTGAGCTAATTTGGGAAGCCACTGCTGCAACTGCTCACAGCAGAATTGGCCTCCCATCAGGATCTCCTCTGTTCATCCTCTCCAGAGCTAATTCAGAGTCAGACATCAGGCAGCTGAGCTGACAGCTGCTTATCCTGACCAAGCAACTTGTTTTTAAAGATTCCTGCAGTAGATTTGATTTGTCATTAGTTCAGAGCCACTCCATGTGTGTGGGACAGTGGGGAAGGTCTGAACAGCATCTCCTGCATGTGGGACAGTGGGGATGGTCTGAACAGCATCTCCTGCATGTGGGACAGTGGGGATGGTCTGAACAGCATGTCCTGCATGTGGGACAGGGGATGGTCTGAACAGCATGTCCTGCATGTGGGACAGTGAGGATGGTCTGAACAGCATGTCCTGCATGTGGGACAGTGGGGATGGTCTGAACAGCATCTCCTGCATGTGGGACAGGGGATGGTCTGAACAGCATCTCCACAGCCCCGTGTGAAGAGCTGGACCCCAGCCCCAAGGCAGGGATCCAGACTGGCTCTCACTGGGTGATACAGAGGCAGGAAATTGTAGCCCCAGGCAATGGAACAGGAGCAGTGTGTTTGGGTTTGCAGTGACTGTGCTTTAGTTACAGCAGCATTGTGAAAATCAAAATGCTGCAAGTAATTCTAAAAGACTACAGAAAGCAAAAGATAAAAGTGAGAGTGTCCCATATGCTTTTACAATATTAGAACAATTCAACTAAAGCTGGGTCAAAGCCAGCCTCTTGATAAAGGCTGTGCTTTTGCATTCCAAGCAACAAAAGACTAAATTACAGAGAACATACTGACCCTTTATATGCAACTATAGAGGGGAAGAGAAATCTCAGAAAGTATTGAAATTTTTCTTTGAAGAGTCTTTTCATGTTCCTTTCAGACATGAAAGGTAAGAGCATGGTATGGATAGAGACTAAAGAGGTTAAGGGAGTAGATGAGAGTGCATGTCCACACATGGAAATTACTAGGAATGGTGTGTTACTCTGAAGGCAGTGGTGTTGGGAATCTCACTCTTATACAGAGTGATTTAGGGGAAAATGTTTTGTAGAATCAGTAAGTTTTATTTATACTGAAAAGCTTCACAAGTTTTCCACTTCTGACTGCCTGGCTTTCACACCTTATTTATTGCAGATATGTTTGTTTTTAGGATACATGGCTGTAGTATTGGAGTTTCATCGTGATATCTTTCAGTACCTTACTGGTCTTCTCTTCACTTAAAGATTCTCAAGTAAGGTGGATTATATGGTCTCTGATCAGGACACAGGACTGATCTCCTTACACCTTATGAAGTTACACTGAGGAGTGTAATGTCAAGTGGAATTTAAGATTTCCACAAGTGCAGTTGCAGCACCAAGCAGTTGTGTGTGTTCCCATATCAGTAGGAACCCATCAGAACTGTTCACCACCAGGAGATGGGCACTTGGCCACTCGGGTCAAACCGTGGCCACACATGCTGCACCACTGAGCAGGCATAAACCCTGCCAGCTTTATCAAGTGCCTAAATCAATCTGAAATATTTAGTGTTGGTTCTCATGGCCTCCAGGCATCCATGTTCAAATGCAGCAAACTGAATTCCCAGGGCAGAATGTGAAACATGTCCCAGCCCTGGGAGCAAAGATGCTCAGTGAGGCAGTGAGTGTTCCCTCTCCCCAACAGGCACAGTGGGAGGGATGAGGGAATGTAGAGGAGAGAAGCCCCAGTAGCTATCACAATATCCTGCAGATTCTTCAGACCATGACAGGAGATTCCCTCAATCAGGAACAACCACCTTGCTGTCAATTTGTGGTCTTTCAACACAAACTGAAGGTTTAAGGCCAAACATCTCTGTCCAATCCCTCACACAGAGGTAAAAAAGGTTCTTGTTCTTTACCTGGGTTGGGATTACTGAATTCAGAAGATTGGTGTGCTGCTGTGTGCCTGATCTCTAGAACTGCTGGGATACCTACATAGGTACTCCCCGCTAGCTCGAAGTGGAAATGAAAATAAGAAGCACTGGAAATGTTATTAGACCCAGAAAGATCAGATACAGTAACATGAACTGAATGCTAAGACACTGGTATAGAGCACACATGGCATGAATCATCCCCATTAAGTGGAGGAAATTACTTAACCATGTGAAAAAATTATGCCTTGACGTTAAAAGCTACTAGTTTGTTTTACTTTTTTCTGGCACTTTATTATTTCTGAAGGCTTAAAGAATTCCAGCCTCGTAACTCCCGTGATGAGTGTTCTAATTATGAACATTAAAAATGCTTTCTGATTGTTTTGAGTTAAGTAATAACTTGATTAAAAAAACCAAGCAGCTCCCAATCCAAATGGGATTGGGAAACACAGTGTGGCTTTGGAAACACAGTATGCTCCCTTCTTTCCGGTGTGAAATAGGTCTGAACAGCCAGAACGAATGTTCTTGTTGCTAAATTATAAATTACAGCTGTCAAGAACAACACATTTCGTTCCAGCACTCAAGAAATAGATTTTTAAGAAGTCTTCCCATTTATCAGTTTGGCCATTGATTATGTGTGTAAGGTCATTGAATCAGAGCAGTAATGAATGTAACTCTTGATTGCTCAAATACCAGGCTAAATGTACTCTCAGTTTTACAATCTGATACCTAAGAATGCCTCAGAGCATTCCAGGAACTAATGCTACGTGTAAGCACTTGTGTACTCCCTCTCTGATCACCAGGAACATGTTTGCTGAGTAGGAGGGGAAGATAAATTTACTTCCATGAGCTCTCTGCTTGTCAGGTTGTCGGTCTGTGGAGAAAGCAGTTTAATTCCCAATGGCCTTGACAGGCTGTGGAGTGGCAGGAGATCAGGGTTAGGGTCAGACTGAGCTTCCCAGCATTGAACTGAAAACCTTTCTTCCCTTGGTGCCAGAGGCCAAACCTGTTCCGAAATAAATATGATCTGCCATCACAACCCGTCGTGTTCCTTGGGCTTGTCTTGAGATGAAACCTGAAATTAGCATGGATATTTGACCCGATATTTGTTTTAATATTGCTCCTGATACCTGGATTTGAACAGTTTTATTTTCCATGTATGCTGACAGCTTCAGCCTTCACCAGTGTAGAGGGAGGGACTGGCTTCAACCTTTTCTTCAACCTTTTCAGTTTTGTACCCTTGTTTTCACAAATCTCTGCTAATTATAGCTGGGGTTTGAGCAGAAGGTTAAGGAATATCTGTGGGGTGCTTGGACTCTGCTGTGCTTGCACACTGTTCTTGTGTTCAAGATTTGTGTGAAATCATCAATTTAGATGCCATTCTTCAATGGAAATAACTCAGATGTGCAAGTAAGTGTTACAGATCCCTTTGAATTGATGTGCAATTGGGAAGAGCTATAAGAAGAGAGGAAAAATTATGTTCTTGTGCTTGCAGAAATACCTGAAAACCATTTTCTTAAAGATGTGTCATAGGCTTGACAGCTACTGGTTCTGATACCTTTTATGATGCTTCCTCCACAGCTCAAGTGTTTTTCCTGGGTGTTTCATGGACGGCTGCAATGTGACGTTTTTTCCAGGCTGAACACTTAGAGGGGGTTTTTTTTGTTTTGGTTTGGTTTTTTTTCTTTGCCTTTCAGTCTTGATAAAACTCACAGGAACCAAGTTACCTTTGTTTCCTCTGGTGCTATTCAAAAAAGTATGGAAAAACTAGAGGGTGGACTCAAGAGGGAGAGGAGGCAAAACCTTTGCATAAGTTTCTTTAACCAGAAACCCAAAGCCATAAAAACAGCTGTAAAGATCTGATCCAGGGTCTCAAGCTCGCTGTTGTCCCCTTCCAAATGCTCCTCCACAGCCTGATGCTTCTTCTTAACCGCAGAATTTGCATTGAAAAGGCAAAAATCACTTCTACAGAGCTGTAAAAGAACCCACCAGCACAAAAAAAGACCAGATTGCAGCTGGAGTAAGAAGTAAAAACACAGGAGTATTTCAGCTGGACAGGGGCTGGTGAAGGAAAGAGGAAGCACTTAGGTGTCAGGTTTAAATTGGCAATCTATTAAATAAATTTCTTTCTTTCTGAGGAATCTCAATGAGCTCTGCGTTTCCCTTTGCCTTCTCTTCAACGTATTCAGTAAACACCTTTCTGTAGGCTGCTGGCAAGCTCTGCATTCTGTACTGCAGTGGGGAATCCAAAAGTTGTGCTGTGAAGATTTTTTTTATTGAAAATTTTTTTAATGAAGATTTTTTTAATGAAGATTTTTTAAATGAAGATTTTTTAATTAAGATTTTTAATAAAGATTTTTAAAAATGAAGTTGGGTTTTTTTATTAAGATTTTTTAGTGATTTTTTAAATGAAGGTTTTGGGGTTTTTTAAATGAAGATTTTTTTCTGCCTCTACTGGAAAAGCACACAAATATTCTTTGAGCAGATTATTTTCGCTTGGAAATTCACTTTTTAAAAATGTTTCTGGAGTAAACCAGGGTATTCAAATTGCAACAAAAAGGGAGAAGTATGTTGACCAAATGGGCAAAATGAACTTGTTAGGAAATTAAGTCTGGACAGAGCATCTCTGTCCAGATGGTATGTTAGCTCAAAAATTCAGCTTGAATAACAGAGTGGTATTGTTTCCCTAGTATACCCCACGAGTGCTGTGCTTTTGGAGGACATAAAGTGTGTTTCAAAACTAGAGTGACTGAAGAGTTAGTACAATTTGCAAACTAAAGACTAGATCTTGTTCCTGGTAGGCATCTATTTACATTTGCTATACATTGTGTTACTCTCCCTCTTTCTCTGCCAGGTCTGAGCTCAGGGTTGCTGTGTAGAATGGCCATTATGGGGTTAGGTGCAGCATTTACAACACTCTGGAATTATACCAAATGCCCCTATGAAATGCATTTGTTTGCAATATAATTATCACAATACAGGCTAAAGAATCCTGTACTCCAAATTTTTATGGTCAAATTTATATTTGAAATTTACATTTGGAGCTCACTGGACTGATGTGTATATATATATACACATATATATATATGTATGTAAAGATGCACCTGTTTACAGTGCAGCTGCAGTTTTATTCTGTGCTTTTCAAACAGTATCTTTTGGCCAACAATAAAAGAGGAAAAGAACACCAGAAACTGCACAGTGCTCAATATCTCACTGAAAGCCTTCTCCTCCTCTCAAAGTTCAGGGGCTGCAATACAGAAAGATGGATTTTTAATGCACACAGGCCAAATGTCAGTATATATTTACTTTATTTGCTAATTGTGGTAGAAAATGAGGAAAGATGCTTTTTGGATTTAAAATAGGTTTAGGTTTCTAAACTCTTTGAGGTTTGAAACTCATTCAAAATCATGTTTGTAGAAGTATGTGATATCCTGAATCACTTTGAGCCTTCCTTTATGGCTGCCAGGAACTACAGTGAGGATGGCTGTCCCAAATAGCTGAGTACAAACCTTTCAGTCTTTTAAGCCACAATGCCATTTATTTTTGTTTCAATCACCTCATGTACTTACTAGACTCCTGTACCTACTTAGAGGGGAAACTATCCTATGTCTATAAAACAGAAGGGGGAGGGGGGGTTGGGTTTGTATTACTTTTTAATATGCTAAGAATTTCACATTTTTCATCCTCAGAGTTTCTTTCAAAGTCAATTATTTTAAATTAGCTCATGAAATGTTTTGAAGAATAAATTATTTCCCTTTTGCTTTGAACTAAAGGAAGAGTAATTAAGTAGTGCTGAACTGAGCAAACAACCATTACTTTTAGGTACCACAGACTTATTTCCCTGTAATTTTTTATAGGTCAGTCAAGCTGTAAATTACCCAGGAAAGCCCTCAGGTAGACCTTTTTCTCATTATCTGACGTGGCTCCCTGCTTTTAAACTGAGAACTAACAGCTGAAGACCTGTGCTGCAGTGAAGGAGGAAAAATTCGAAGAGATTAAAATGGTTCAATATGAAAATAGTTGTTTGTTTCACAGCTGCTCTGAGCACGGTCCCACCCTGAAGGCAGATTGTGGTAAAGGCTGAAAGCACTACAGGAAGATTAAAACAACTAAATGCTGAAATGGCAGAATATGCTTAGTGTGGGGGTAGGTACATGGCAGTGTGCCTGGGAAATTCAGGGTGGTGTTTCCCCCACACAAGCCACTCTAACTTCAAGTTCTTTGGGTATAGTCACAGAGAAATAAAATAAATTACATATTGTGGTCATCTGCACTGTTACCTCATACCTTCCTTCCTTTTCTTTCTGTCCATCTGCAGAGTCTGTGGCTTGGAAGGCCTACAGCACATTTTATAGATGGATTAACAGCTGTGTGTAATGCATGCAACCTAAAGTTGGGGTTTTGTGTTGGAAAGTGGCATTGTCTGCTCTTATGCCCACAGTGTGTTCCCATCCACTCATCATTTTTATGCCCTCTTCTGCAGGCTTTTCCTTGGAAGGCATCAATTTTACTGGAGTGTA
The DNA here is from genome assembly GCA_013400435.1 of Pycnonotus jocosus. Taxonomy (NCBI): domain Eukaryota; kingdom Metazoa; phylum Chordata; class Aves; order Passeriformes; family Pycnonotidae; genus Pycnonotus; species Pycnonotus jocosus. The sequence continues at coordinate 39,734 of VWYP01020524.1, read as the reverse complement.
ATCTGGAAAATTCTCAGCTTTTGTTTAAGAAGTAGAAATGTTGGCTTCACAAGTTCTTGAAATGCTCTTCTTTAGTTACACTGTGTTGTTTACTGTGATATCTGAAGGTAAAATGTCCCTTGGTGCATTAAAGAAAGAAAAACTGGCAGCTAAAAAAAAAAAGGAGAATTTTCCTGTGCCAAATTCGAGTCTGTTCTGGTGTAATAAAAAGGAACTATTTGAGTGTTAATTGACTTCATAATGTGATCTCACAAACTGAGATTCAGTCCTTGTCTTCTGCAGTGTCCTAAGGCCTGAGAAAGGTTCAGCCTGTACATATTCCTCAGGAACACTTGCAAAAGGGGCAGTCTCAGTGACCTGAGACTCAGTGCTTTACTCTCCCATTTTTAAATATTTCGTGTCTGCAGCTGGAGGTGTCACACCCAGCAGCACAGGGGATCCCTGTCCCAGTGCAAAGACACAGATTTTATCCCAGCTCTTGCCTGTACAGAATTCCTTGCCCTCCACCCCACCTCTGTCTGATGCAGCAAAGGCAATAAGATTTAAAATAATCATTTATTCATTCATTTCTCTGCCTCTGGGGCTATGGTGGGGGTATTTTTGTTTTTTGGTTTGGCTTTTGCTGTATTGCATGATTGTTTAACACTGTTTTTAGCCTTTTACTGTTCATTTTATGTGAATCTGCCTCTCTGGATTTGCTCTGGTCTTGGACAGTGGACAAGGTGAGCACTTGTCCAGCTGCACTGGTCTACACCCATGTCTGTGGAATGAATAAAGGTATGTAACCCCTCATTCATCTGAGATTCAGAGGGCCTCCTGATCCACTGGCACAGGGGTCTGTTCCATCTTTCCAGCTATTTTAGCTTTTAAAGGAGCAGGTCTGGGCATTGGCAGAAGATTTTGTACTCATATGTCAACACAAATTAGAATTTTTTTTCTTTTCTTTTCTTATGGGAATAGTATTGACTTTTAACTCTGTTTCCTTGCAGTGATAGTTCCTGTTCCATGAGATAACTATTTTTTTTCTGGTTATAGCTACCTGTCCTAAGACTTCTTTTGGTATTTGCACTTGAGAAGCTCTGCTAGGACAAAATAAGGTATTCCCATAGTTTGTATGTCTGATAAATTCTTTCTTGGAGCAGTTTAATATATTGGTGGGATTTAAAGATGTGCTGAATCTAATCTTCCAAGAGTTGAGAAAAATATTCATTAGAATGCATTGTTTCTTGCTGAGTTTGACCTTCACTACCCTGCTGGGGTGCACTACAGTTTTTTATCTGCCTTTTTTTCTGCTTTTCCTCCTTGGATGATAATGAAAGTGAAGCAGTTTGCCTGTCCAGCCTTAGTTCTCTGCACCTTGTTGCCTTCCTACCATTCAGTCTCCTGCTGAGGTCAGTGTCCCTGTGCCTGTGTCTTCAAATCTCCATTTTTTTTGTCTTGGCTTCTGGCTTTGACAAGCAGGTAATGAAGTAGTTTTGCAGTTTTTTGTATTGCCCTCACGCTCAGGAGCCTGTGCTGTGTATTGGGTGTGCATGGTAATGCTACCCTGGGTTTTAGACCTTTAATATGTTGACAGTTCCTGCAGTCTGTGCTTTATTGCAGAAGTAGAGACTCCCTTTTCATCACTTTGTTATTTGAAACATTGTTCAGCCCTCTGGAGGAATGCATAATGTTAGCACTGGAACAGCAACATTTTCAAAGCTAACAGTTGGGTACAATGGTGCCACTGGTCTGATCAACACCTGTGTAGGGCCAGGAAAGGGGGCACAGAGACCTTTCCTCCTCCCTAGCTCTTGCTGCAAGCAAACAGTGCCTGAACTCTGCTGCTACTGCATTTGCACTGTTAAGAAGTGTCACTTAAGGAACAAGCTTGGCACAGAAATAAAAGACAAAAGCTGCTGTTTAGTTGTTATATCCCACACTGAGAAGGGACAGTTTATTTCCCTGTAACCACCATCCCATGAACATAAAAGTTTCACTAAGTTCCAAGAGTGTTGGAATTGGTGGAAAAGACTGCGGGTTAGCTTGGGGTTTCAGAACAATTGCATGTAAAACTCTCCCTTGATCTCACAGTTAACTTAAAATGTCGTGAGATTTTTCCAGTATCAGCTCAAACTGAGAAACTCTAGCATGATGCCATGAAAGCATTTCTTTTGGATGGAAACTGGAGGAGGTGACTGTTGGTACCATTCATTCTGTTTTCAGAGAAACCTGCCAAAGCCTGAATACTGTAGTTTTCACTTAATTTACATGGCTAACAGAGCAGGTCCAGGGTTAACCCTTTCACATGTGGAAACATGTACTTATGATTAAGCTTTTTGGGTGTTGAGGTGTCAGACTTGTGTCTGGGTCAGTGACATCACAGGGTGCAGTATCTCTACAAGCAGGATAACACATGGCCTTGCAGTTGCATTTCCAGTGCTATAAGTGTCCAGTTGGAATACCAGTTGGATATCTTAGTGTTTTCTATCTTTCCAAATACCGTGGGAGGTTGCTGTGTTCACCTCAACAAGCATGGCATGGTAGTTCACACTGTGGACAACTGGAAGCCAAGCCTGAGCACATTTTGCACTCAGAAATGTGACATTGGCTCGTGACCATGGTTACACATGCTGTGAAGCAAAGGGGAGCATTCCTGAGCTTTGCTGGTCATCTCTGCAAGTTTTTGGCTGGGCACTGGGTCTGTCCCTCTTGTGAACCTTTGGAAGTGTTGCTCATCTCTGATTGATGGATGAGGCCCTGAAACAGTTATAATTAAGACAGTGTTCACACTGTCATGATTACAGGATACAGCAATTTTATTAGCCTGGATTATTTATTAGTCACAGCAATCGAAGCTACATTTCAATCAGTCACAGGAGGACCTGACAGAACATGGATGTTAACATTAGATATCCAATGTGTTCATTTGCAGACCTGTCATATTTGTCATGGTGCCAGTAAATGCTGCTAAACTGCTTTTTCAATAGATTCATTAGTGTTAACCTTTTGGGTTGATTCATCTGCCACAATTTTTACAAATCTTTTTTCCCAAGCATATCGAATATGAAGATTTAAATTATGCTTACTATAAAAAATTTGATTTTATTAAAATGGAATTTTATTAAATGAATAAAAGTCTTTAATTGTTATAGTTTATTAAATTTGGCCTAATGTTTCTCAGCTGCTACCTCAAATTTCCTCAAGAAATGGTTGCTTTTGTTCTCAAACAAAACCTGATCCTGTAGCTATTGAAGGAAGAGACTAGAGTTAAGAGATGCTCCAGGAGTTTTAAATTGTTTCCAGTTCTGAAGTCTTTGCCACGCCAGTGCTCCTTTATCCTTCTCCACCAAAGGGGTCATTTTACATGTTCAGCAGAGAGCTCTGAATTAGCTGCATGAATTAGCAGATGATAACTTAGTTAATGATCATTTAAGCAGAGAATGTAGCCCATGATTTTATTTTAATTTGAACCTTCTTTTTTTGGTTACTTTAACGATGGATCTTCCATGCCAATGTATGGTTTGTGAGATAAGATTTCTGCAGAGAAAGCTTAAATTACAGTTTCTTGTCTGAGGAACGGCTACAGCTGCTGTATAATGGAACAATAGGGTTAATTTTAGCTGGCATTGACTATTACACTTTCCTGAAAATCTGTTATCACACAGGCTCAGGAACACACAAGAAAGGATATTGAAATATGCCAGTGCATCAAAGTGAAGCCAGCTCTGTAATTCCAGTAGGTTTGCTGTGAGTGCTGAATCTGCTGGCACAACAAAGAGCAGGAATGGGCATGTGGCTGCAGAGCCTTGGCATGGCCTTGTGCTAAATGTGTGCAGGGCTGGCACAGGAACCCTCAGCTGGCAGCTGCAGGGTTTGTACTGCTGGCTTGGACAGGTGCCTCTCACCCAGGTGAGTGCTGGTGTGAGAGTTCCTCTGCACTGTGCCCACTGGACCAGTTCTGCTGAGTAGATGGAAATAAAGCTGGCACTCCAAACCACTGTTTCATACCTCATCCTTGGAAAAAGGTTCCTGGAGACATGTGCTATAAACCACTTGATCATGTTGGTGAGGTTTTCTGCTGCTTAAAAATGTAAGTTTATTTGTACATACCACTTGTTGAAACTGAGCAGTGAAGTTTTTCCTGGGACCTTTGGTCAATGGAAGAGTTGCTGCTCTCTCTGCTGAGCAGGAGAGTCCTGCTGGCTCTTTGAATCTGTAGCAAACAGCTTAGATTTTACACAGGTAAACTAAAGCAGATGTTTGAAGTCTAAATTTAAGTTGTGAATTTACAGCTCATGACTGTTGAACTCTGACCAGCCAAGTGGTGAGAGGACAGCACTTTGTGGAGGAGCCAGCATTGTGCTGTGCTTTCTCATGCAAATGTGGAGCAGGTCCCACTTCTCCTGCCTGTGAGTACAACAGAGGTAGAATTTATGTTGAAGCTGCAAGCAGCAGCAAAGCAGGAAATTTCCAGCCTTCAGTGAACACACACTATACTAGCTCAATGTCTCAATGCAATACTTCAGAGGAGTAAAAAAGGAAAAGAGAAAGGATAGACCATGGAAAAGAGATGATAGACCATGTAATTTGTTTCTTTGCCAGCACAAGAGGGTTCTCTTTTAATGAGTCTAATTTCAAAACTCTCGAGGAACAGAGATCACAGCAGCATTCTTGAGAGTGCCAAATGCTTTCCATTTATTGAAAAGCTTTGCTTGCTCTCCACTCTCCTTTCTCCCTTCTAGTTGTACCTTTGGGCCAGCCCAAGTTGCTTTATTGTTGTTTATATGCTTCACTGATATTTTCCCACCTTACCATTTGACAATACTGGATATATTCATTCTGTTTTCTAAGAAAATTTCTCTAACCTCTTAGCAATTTGAAAGGAGTTTAGGAGAGGTTTTGTCTACACTGGTTTAGGATAACATGAGGCAAGAGAGGATACCACACTTGCTTTCAATTACACACTTCTGAAAAGAAGAAAATTCAATGAGCAGCTCTGGCTTCATAGTGGAAGTTGCAGAACACTTGCAAAGACAGATTGATTCGGTTTGTTCTTTTACTTTGTTCCTATCAAAGGCTTCCACTATTTTTATCTAATGCTCAAAATCTTGGGTTTGGGCACAGAGAAATCCCCACCTTCCAAGTAAAGGCAAGAAATTTTGTTATTGTAAGGAAAATCTTCAGAGCCAAATTGTTAGCATAGATCTAACTGTTGCAGAAGAAAACAACAATGCAGTTAAAACTGTGATGCACACACCTCCCTGGCTCTTTTCCTGGGCGCTGTGCTCCCCTATCCACTGGCTCAGAAAGTTGGTATAGTCATAGCAGTGCTGGAATCCCTTGCCAGGAGGAGTGAAAACTCATCTTAAACCTGATTTTTCTCTGTGCAGGCTTCTTATGATGCTGTGGCCTCATCACACGTGTAGAGACCCCAGGCACAGGCTCTGTTCTCAAGAGATCTTCTCTTATTTTTGGTCCATCTTTCCCTGCTGCAGGCAAGACAGTCCTGAGCTCTAGAGCAGCCTCCTTCAAGAGATTCTCAGTTGGTGTTTTATTAAACACCATTATTGTTAAACTTGGGCTTATCTACATCCCAGTCTCTATGCAGCACCTGGTAAGGAAATTTGCAGCAGAGAAATTGCACAGGTCAACATGCAGATCTAGAACTTGAAGCTCCACTGATAATGTTGGAGTGTTAGTGAGACTGCTGGACCCAAAGATACCAACCAGAGTATGTCTGTGTACAGAACATCTATTTTCCTTGGATTTGAGAGATTAGCTGCAAAAATAGTTGTGGTACATTTGTAAGCAGATGAGGCCATTAATTATAGTACAGAATATTGAGTCTTGTATTTAAAGAAGCTGGAGTTTAAAGCTGCTGCACTTTTAACTGTGGCACAGCTGTGCTAGCAGGGGTTTGCTATTAATATCCTACATTGTGGTACTTGCTCAGCTTTCTGAACTTAAGGAAATGGAGTGGGAGCTCTGCTGTTAGATCGAGGCTCTGTCTGAGAGGTCAGAGCCTGGTGGCTGTTACAATGGGCCAGCTGTGGTGAGAATGACATTGTTCATCTTTCCAGGATCTGGTTCTGCTGTATGAAGGTGGCTTTTACAGCCCAAGATGCACATAACCCACTTGCACATACTACTCTGAAGTGCCCAGAAGAAAAAGCCAGCAAAAGTGGGTGAGCCTCAAAGTCTACAGCAATTATAAAGTCATATCCTGGGTCACAGAAGTGCTTCCTTTTCAGAGTAGGGGAGAGAGAAGATAGCTTCCTTGACACATCAGTGGGCTTTGCCTGAACTGACTAAACCTTCATTTAAATAAATTATTTATTGGGTCAGGATACAGGGCCAGAATATGACCTGACACCCTGTTGGTCAGGGTGTTAGAAGCAGTCCAAATAAATCCTCCTGCAGCAACAGATGTGGTTCTGTTGGAGCAATGATCCTGTGGAAGGGTGGAGTTTTCCTCTGAAGGTCCTGTGGTGGAGAGATGAGTCCAGTCTCCCTCAGGAAATCCAGTGCACACAGGCTGTGCTGCTGTTCCCAATCCCAGGTTTATCCAGGTAGGAATGCTGGGCTCCTCCCCTGGGTGCAGCATCTCCCCATGGATGATGGAATTGTCTCAGCCATGCCTGAGCCTCGATGGCCCATGAACAGCAGAGATCCCCTGCAGGGAGGATGGGTCCTGGAAGGGATAAAGAACAAACACTGCCCCAGCTGGTTTGAACAGATGATAATAGAATACACACTGCTGGTGACATCTTGCATTGCACCCCAAGACAACCTGGAGCCTTCTGTTCCCTCCTCAAGACAATCTCCTATGACAATGTCCTGTCTTTTTGTTCTTTGTGGAAGTAATTCTGTACTTTTTTCGTACACTTAGGAGGAAAGGAAGCTCTTTGGAGGTAGGAATTTCAAAGTGATGGGAGTAAAAGAGGGTTAAGTGACTGTCCCACAGGCAGGTACAGCTGAACAGGGGGATTTCCAGTCCTGACGACTCTTTAGCATCACAATATCTGTGAACCCCTGTGCTTTTGACACTTCAGCTTAAGGAGATAGGTATCAGCAAGGCTAGAAGACAGTACCATTTATCAAAGTATGGGGTTTTTCAAGGCGGGGCAAGTTTTCAACTTGGTGCTTTTGACGAACTCTGAAATCTTACCCTGAACCCCTAAGTAATGCTGTTTATTGCAACAAATATGTATCTGTTTCATTTTATGCATGTAACAGCTACCTGTGTAGATTTGAAGTTGATAAAGGAGAGCTGTATGAAGTTTTATGAACACAGTCGCTGGAAAACTCTGTCTTTATGTGCTTTTTCACTTCAGCAGTGGCAGAAAAATCAACAAAGTTCTTAACAAAATGCTCATTGAGCTTTCCGACTTCTGGCTGGAAGAAACTTAATCATGCTTTCACTCTTTGGTAATAATTGAAATGTCTTGCTAACATCTCTGTCATTATATTTCACTGCAAGATGGGTAATTCATCCTTGGTTTAGCTTGCTAAAAAACATACACTCTTTGAAAAGTCAGATATTTGTGTTTCTGTCTTGGCATTTCTTTCCTCGGCTTTTACAGGGAATATGTGTCACTCATTTATTTGTGCAACAAAGTTGTATCTTTTGAAGTGCTTACTGAACTGACTCTGAAATGCTGGCAGTGCATGTAGCTGTCGTAGATGTTGCTGTCAATCCTCCCCTACCAGTCTCAACACTTTTTTGGCAAACTCAAGGAGAACTATCAGCATATACTTGTAAACTGTAGAAATTTGATCCTGCTCTGTGCTTAGCGAGTTTCTTTAAACATGGATGGCCTGTGTTCTTTGATGGGAGTATGGAATATTTAAGGCTATGCAAATCCAGTTATGGTTTTACTACCTTGTTGGGGCTGTTTTCCACTTGTGTGTCTGAGGAAAGCATTCAGGTGAGTGCAATACAGAAAGCAGAAGATGCCCAAATGGTTGTTGACGTTATAAAAAGGATGGAAAATACAGGATGTTCTTTTTTGCATTAACAGCTCCTGTCTTGGAAGAGAAAATTGTGATCTGTGGGCAGGAATGGAGGAATCCTCAGTAAGCCATGCATATGCTTGTTAACAACAAGCAAGTACTGCTCTGTAGATCACCAGTGGAGCCATATGTGGTGGTTTCCTGAATTAAAACCAATTGCCCCGTGCCTCCATTAATGCATTTCACTTTGAAAAGAGATTTCCTTGTGGGGGTTAACCTTGGGCATGCCTGGCCCAGTACCATTCCATACAGGTGAGCTTGCATTTCCTGGACTATTTGTAGGTTCCAATGAGCTTGCAGGACCAGGGTTTCCTGTGCTTGAGGGAGCATGACTTGGAGCTTTTTTCATCTCTTATGAGGGAATAGGATCCTGTCCTTTAAAGATTTTGTTTGGCTTTGAGGTAAACCTTTGACTTTCTTTTTCCCCAGTGATTATCAAAGAGAGTGAATGTGCTGCATCCATCGTGAATATTGACAAAAACGTGAGTGATTGGGGTTGACTGAGGGTTTTGTGGTGATTTCAGAGGTTGAGTCTGTGCTCAGCAGATGCCTGAGGAGGGTGGCTGGAGGGTGTGAATAAACTGAGTGTGCCAGTGCTAACTAAAAATCATCAGAGCTAGGAAACCAAAGGCGTAGACACCAAGCACTGAGGTATGGAAAGTACTGTAAATGTGGGTGAGGAGGAGGACATGACACTGGTGCTTTTGGGCTGGGACTAGTTTCAAAACCAGGTGTTTCTAAAACATGGGAATGCTTAGCAAAGAGTCTGTTGGTTTTGGTTTTGAGTGTTTGGGCTTGTTTTATTTCCTAAGATATACCTGTTCCTGCTAGAAAAACTGTTTTGTTTCAAATGGAAACAGGAGCTGGAAGCCAGAAGAAGAAGAGAACAGCAGGAATGGAAGCAAATTGGTAAATTCAGGCTGCTGTTGTGACGTGTTTATGGTGTGTGATGGGCCCTAGGGAGCGTGATTAGCAGATTCCCAGCAGACAGAGCTGTTTGCACAGTGGGAGGAATGGCAGCATTAACGTGAGCTCACTGTGGCTGCAGAGTGCTGAGAAAGCCTGAGCAGGGGGCAATCATCAAGCTGTGTTTAGTGAATCTGGTAGTGGTCACTCTTGCAGGGAGATCAGAAACAAAGAGCTGCTGCAGTTTCAAGGCTTTTCAAGCATCGGATTGAACTTTGGTTTAACAGAAAGAAAAACATTAATTACATCGCCCTTGTGCTGATGTTCTGTATTTCAGCCCCTGGTTAAAAAAAAAATCAGCTACAAATGGAGTAAGAAATACTAATACTGGAAATACTAGAGGAGTCTCTACTGGAGGAGTGAGGGTATTGCATATCCTTTCTGTAAGGTTGGAATTAACTGTCATGAAGAGTTGATGAAAAAGGGATTTAGGTGTATTTTTCATGGTAGAAATAGGGAGACTCTGCAGAACCCTTTTTAGCACTTTGTCCTTTTGGGATGTGGTAAATCTGGGAGGGAACAGAAGCTGAAGAATGGAAGGGTTATCTGAAAATCACCCCCTCTGCACGTGTCAGGAACAGCAGGCTGCAGCTGCTCTGTAAATTGTTGCTTTACTAAAGATCCATTTTAGCTTAATGAAGTTGGTTGTTACTCAGCACATGGTACATGGAGAGCACCAGCTCTCCAGAAAATTGAGTAATGATTGATCTAAGCTGTGTGTTAATTTTTTCATACTATTGTCATTCCTCCTGCCAGTGTCCTGAACACAATTAAGTGTACTCAGATCCTGTTTTAGCACTGCTCTTGGAAACGAGTCAGAACAAATGGCTGGAACCTTTTTTTTCTTTAAAGAGTATTGTGAGTCCTTTAAAAGCAAGTCTGTAATAATCAGTAGGAACATTTCTGTTCCTTTAGCCATTGATTAAAGGATCCTAGTCGGAAACATCAGTGCAGGCACTAAACAGTGCATTTCCTGCAGGTTGTAGTGTCCTGCATCCTGATATTAAGCACAAATGGTAACCAGAGGAGTGGTGCAGGAGCTCTTTGCAGGAGGGCAAATCATATTGTTCCTGTGATAAATGGTAACATCAACAATGATGTATTTTACTTGTGGCAAAATGCTTTCAACATTGATGGCTACCTGTGAGGTGCTCGTGTGGCTCTTGTTGCCCAGGTTTATCTGGCACCTGGGTCTGGAGTGTAACAGGTCGTGATGAGTGCCTGGGAGTTGAGTACAACTTTCCTGCATAATGAAACTGTGATTTAGGTGCATTTGATCTGACAGAGATGGAGCTGTGTAAATCCAGCAGATAAACTGGGAATATTGCTGACCATCCCAAAGCATTGTAAAAGCTGGGACTACGACCTGCACCTTGGACAGTGCTTCATCACTTTAGCAAGCCATGGACTGCACTGCAGAACTAAGAACTTCATTCATTGCATTGCAAAATCTGCATGTCCTGTATCACGAGCCTTCTTCATTACGCTTTCTCTTCTCTAAGAAGTTTCGCTTTATTTCAAGGAACAATCCCTGTTTATTAGATTATGCAAATAGGAGAGTCATTCTGTGCTTCCCATAGAGCTTTCATCACAGTATTCCAGTGAAAGAGGAGATTGTATCCTTTTTCAGAGGTGACACCTTTGGCAATTTCTATTAAGCCAATACATATTTTTATGAATAGTGAAAATGATAACATTTCTCAGTTATGAATGAATACAATATCACTAGAAAAAATCATTACCTCTTTGCAAAGAGATGAAGTATTGTTGCTCTTTTGCAAAGAAAGATGAAGTATTGTTGTTCTGTTAGAGCTCTTTGAAGGGGCAGATTGAGAAAAATGATCTGCTTGATGTGGTGTTTATATTTCCAAAAGCTTGAGAAAAGTCTTCTCACTGAAGGCTTCTAAAGCATCCAGGCTGTTACAGAATAAGCATTTATAAAATAATGTCATCTGGATAACCATTCTAAATCAACATGCTAACCCCCTCAGAGAGTTACAGTTATTACTGACCAGATTTCACTACTTGTGGAACCAAGAGTTACAGCACTCACTATGCTCATAACTGACCTGGACAATTTACTGAAGTTGGGAAGAAACAGTCTGAGTTATTCCCAAGTTTTGAAATGACACTGATGCTGTGAGTCTCAAGAGTTGTAGAAAATACCATGAAGGAACAAGACAACGCCAGGTGAAACCCAAAACTGGAGGAACACTGTCCTGACTAGCTGTATGTGTTGATGGGTTTTAAATCAGCCATTGTTGCTTGTGAAAGAGGGTTTTTTTGAATAATCTGGGGTAATTCTTAAAAAGTCAGCTCAGTGGTTGGGTAGCATGCAAGAGTATAACAGAAGGTTAGAAGTTACTTGTGAGAAGATTAGAGAGGGCACAGAATTCATTCACATTGTGGAATGCACAACTTGAAGGGAGCAGAAGAGGGCACAGAATTCCTCCCATGGTGTGTGAGAGCTGGGAAGGTGCAAAGGGGGAGCTCAGCACTGTTCACCAGCCTGTGAGGAGGAGAAGGGAAATGCCAAGTGCTGGGAAGAACCCAGCTCTACAGAGAGGGGGCAACTGAGAGGCATTTCTTAAAGATTTTATTCCATTATCAGTCAAAAGAAGGGTGAGACACAGGAGATGTAAAACTCAATGCCATTCTATCAGAAGCCAAGCTATTTCTTGTTTACAATACCTTATAAATGCTTTTCAGCCTATCAGCTTTTCCCACACAATGCTGCTAATGCTTCTAACACCAAGCACTGGGGAAGGAGCACAGCAAGTCTTAATTTCTGCCTGCTGGAGAACATTTAGATAATTTGGGTTATACAAGCTATTTTTTTCTGGTTTTATGCATATAAAGGAAGCTAAAATAATTCATTCATCCATCCACAAAGAACTTACAGAGGTTACCCCATGAGTTAGTGTCCAGTTATGTTTTGTAAGAAAGAACAATATTTAGGTGTCTTCTTGGCAGGTCTTGTGCAAATAAGAATTGTGTCAAACTTGAAACGAACGATTTTTAGGAGACATCTAAACATCCAATTCATTTCAGTGTGCAGGAAAAGTTGCTGGAATCCTTCAACGTAGACTACACTTAAATTCATCGGGCACAAAATCAAGTGTTTCCTATGCAGAGCAATCCCACGTGAATGCCTTACGCATTTTGGGTTTAAGGATAACACCAAATAGAAGCAATTCACTGAGGAGTTCGTAAACTCTTGCTTCCAGTAATAATGACTTCTCCAAATCAAAGTCTGTAGGTCCTAGAATCCAGGTATCCATAACACTTTCTCCAAGTAGTATCAAAAATCCAGTAAATGTAATTGTTATTTCTGGGCTCAAAAAGAAAAAAAACCCTCAGCTGTTTAGACACATGAATAACTACATAGGTATGGAAAATTTTAGCATTAATCTGGTCATTACCTTAAAGCAAATTAGAAATTAATGCTGGATAGAAAAAAAACCTTTTTTCACTCATTATGCCAAATGTTCTGCAAAGGCTGATGTAAGGTGCAAGTTGGTTCGACCGTGTACAGCATCTTTTGGACTAACTTGGCCCATATAACTGCTTCCCTCTGGGTGGTGAAAGCCAACAACAAGTGTAGTATTGTGGTGGAAAGAGTGACAAGCTGTACTCAAAAAAAAATAGTGACAAGTTGTATTCAAACTCCACTCTCCTTAGTGATGAAATTAATGGTGGATTTCCTCTATTTTTCCCCAGGATTTGTCTGTGATGCATCCAATGCTAGAACAGGAAAAAGAGAGTTCTTCCAGAAGTGATCTCAGCTTGAGTCATGCCTACAATAACCTTGTGCACCTAAGGGTTCCTCAGGCTGCAGACAGGGAGTGATGCAGTTGGAGCATTCCCAGGCCATGTAAAGCAGCTGCTGACCCGTGTCTCCTCCTCCCCAGCGTGACTCTGTGCTGCATAATTTAGGCTCTGCTGTGTCTTCCCAGCAAACAGATGATGGGCAAAGAATCCTGCAGGATTCAGTGCTCTTTCAGCCTGGGGAATTGCATTTTTATTCCATGAACTCTACTTCCCTGGCTCCAGCCAGACAGTTCTGGCTCTTGTGTGCTTCCCAGCGCAGAGCACTTTGCATGACCCCCCTGGAGCCTGTGCTGCCTCACTGAGCCCATGTGCTGGGAGTGCTCTCCTCAGTGAAATGTGTGCTGGGATAAACCCGGCCCTGGTGTTATGGGTGTCAGGGGGATGGTCAGGCTTCCCCAGGCAGCCCCTTGTCCAGTGACAAAGCTCTGCACATCCCAGGAACCATCTCAGTACCACAGTTCAGCCACAGCTCTGAGCTCCCCATGAGGCCAGCTCTGGGAAGAGGCTCAGCATTGAAACAGGGACATGGTGCAGCCTCTCTGACAAAATGCCTCCTGCCACTCTCCACCAGCGCTCCCAACAACACAAAACTCTTCTGCAGACACCACTCAGCCACCAACATTTTCAATAAATATGTGATATTACAGCCAAACCTACCACATCAATGATTTTCTTCACTGCTGTGAGCACGAGCTCATTTCATAATGATTAGTAGAAGAACAAGAATTTTGTGAGGGCAGAAATTAACATTCCTCCTCCGAGACATGAGACAACCATAGTGTATTTCTAGTGTGTATATCTACTAACTTGTCTCAATTCCTGCATGACAAGTCCATTATAAAGCCAGTACCTCAACAGGTGAGAAACACTGCTTCAAAGCAGCAGACATCACCTTGTCAGCCAGAAGCCCATCTTGAGATTTTTAATATTTTAGCAAATTATTGGAAAACTCTTCATATATATGTACAGTAACATTTCCCAGTGTTTGCATGCTTCTAACACACTTTCAACTTAAGAAACACTTAGCACATAAAGACGAAATCCAGTCCTATTCCCCAGCTACCCTTGGCTGTCTGAAAATCTTAGTCACAGAAAAGGCTTTCTGTCCAGGAGTGAATGACGTATCGCATTTCTTTGAAAGTAGCACATAATCAAATTCTCCTCAGCAGCTGCAAATCCATTTCTGCTGAAACAACCAACTTTCCCTCTAGATTTTTTCACTATAAATTTCCCAAGAGATGAGTAGATAACTGATACTCTGACTCTTCGTAAAACAGCAAGAAAAATTTTGACCAGTTAATTACATTGGCTGCTCCATACTGCTGTAATCTATTCCAAATGAAGAGATGCAGTCAGATTTCCCAGGAGTCAAAAGTATCCATGTTCAGGTTAATTCCACATAATCCTCCAAGTATTACTCTCTGGCTTGCCCAAGCTCCTCCTTATAAATGTGTGCCAAAAGCAGAGAAGCTCACAAATGCTGTCCACTACCTCCATCAAATCACACTGACAGATTGATTCCCTGGCATCTACCAGTACCATGTTTCAAAGGCTGCTGCCTAATCCCCTACTGCTCCAAACATTAAGCCTGAAATGAAGAAACTTTACAAAAAGGTGTTAATGGACACTGCAAAGGGATTTATCCCATTAGCTCACTTCTTCCATTGCAATCCTCCTGCAAAAGAGCATTTAGAAATTCAGTCCTGGAGCATTCCTTCAACACTGAGGAAACCCTGCAAGAAATACCATGTAGTGTAACACGTGGAAAAGACATCCTGTCAGGACACCTGGGGAGAGAAGCCTGGTGATGAGACTTGGCACCAGTTTTGGAGCAATCATTAACACTGAGAACTGAGGAACTGAGATGGAGTCAAAGCAGTCCTTCCCAGCTTTTCCCAGGAAGGTTTTTGTCCAGGAGACACAGAGGAGACCTTGAGTATAAGCTGTTCCCTCAGTGTGATCCAGAGGAAAGGGCAGAGGTTTCCACAGGGTTTGCAGAGACTCACATTTGGACAAGTTGGGAGAAGTGAGTTTCACAGTGAACTCCCTCTCATAGAAATGCAGGGTGGACCACTGGTAAAAGATAGGGATTCCTGAAGAATTCCACACTCCACACATTTTCAAGGGAGCTAAATATTATCCCCTCCCCATGCTAATGTGATGTTGAACCATACGTGCCTTATATGCACATACATCTATGCACAGCCCAAAACCCCCAAGATATTTTGTACACCAAGATTTCCAGCACTGTTGGTGTATTTACATGCATAAATTAAAAATAACACCTTTGAAACACTCAAAAATAATGCGTAAAATTTTGATTTAACTGTTAAGGAGGTAAGATTCCAATGTCTTAGCCCCTTACACTCACTGCAGTTTATTGACTGCACCTTTTCTTTCCCATTCCTGAAAATCTATATATTATGGGTTTTCATTACACTATCAATTCTACTTCCTGAACCTGTAGGTCTTGCCATGAAACACTTCCTATCAATCTTTTAATCTCTTCATCATAGCATTATTTCAAACATCAAAGTTAGGACTAGAAACATAGAGCTACACAATTTTATTTTTCGATGGGAAAAAAAAAAAAAGTGTTTGGAAAATATGAAGGGCAGCAAGCAGATGGAGGAAAAATGAAAAACTACCTCCAAAGAATGCATAGTTTTCTAAGTATTTCTTATATTTGTTCTGCAAACAATACAGATCTATCCTAGGGTTTGCCTTATGTGCCTTGTTATGTTACTGTATCACCAAGAGCATTCACATCCCTTTTATGAAATATTTGGGGAAAACCATATTGCTGCAGTGTCCAGCTGGAAGCTACAAAACTTCCTAATGCAACAAGGAATACTGCAGTTTGTCTCAATAATTATAACCTCATTTAGCATGTTAATGCAGCTAGCACTTAGCCCAAAATTTGTTCAAACAAAGGGAACTGCAAACAAACTATTTGGCCCTGTTAGCAGAAGTGTTGCAGTACAGCCTGAAGGTCAGGCAGCTGGGAAGAGCTGCAGAATCATGAAGCTCTGCAGCTTCCTTCAGCCCTGCTAGGAAAATGCTGTACCAAAAGGTTACTGTTTACAGCTGGATTTATTTTGTTTGCTTCCTGTCTTAATACCTGACATCTCTTTATTAATTTTCAGCCCAGAAATCCCAGAAGCATCTCCAAGCTCACATGTTTTCACAGAAGTAATGTTCTCTATAATTATCACTCTTTTTGTTCAAAAAGTGTCAGTGCTGGAGAGAGATTTTGTGATGTAAGAAACCTCTAAAAGCAATTGAGCTCCAAATACATTAGACCTTTACACTCAGTTACTAATTGGGAAAAAAAAAAGTGTGAATGCAGACTTAACTTTTTTTGCTTCTCACAATTTTTGACATGTGGCTAAGCGGGGTTAGCAAGTACTCCTCAATATTCTGAATTTAGATTACAAGGACAAGAAGGCATCACCCACAGCAGGTGCAATCTGCCCACCTGAATCCTCCTATGCTGCCAGCTGGTTCTAGCATTTTTCACCATCTCTTGGACTTAGAGCTATCACAATGTATTTTTACTCCTGAGGATAACCAAGTTAATAGGGCTCAGTCTTTTCTTTCATCGCTTCATCTCTGTCCTCACAGCTTTGAGCTCATTGTTGAAACACTTATAAAATTACTGAAATGACTGAATTTTGCCCAGAAAAATCTTTAGCCTAGGGCCAGCGAGGTAGAATAAACATCCAACCCTGAAAAAGCACCATTTGATCTTATGGCATGCTGCTGCTATGCATGGAAGCTTTATGTCAATGAACTTTTTCCAAGACTCCCCCTTACCAGTGCCAGTTTTAGAAAAGGAAGCTGGTGCAGGTAATTTTGGAATGGGCACACAGGGAGATCTGGCAGTGGCAGAAATCAAGCCATGACCACGAGTATCTCAGTTCCCTGCTTTCATCTCAACACTGCAGTAAGATCTCTGCACAGGACTCCAGCTGTGGGCAGCACATTTGAGCAAAAGTGTTGTCTAAATCTGTACCAAGTGGCACTGCCAGCCAGCAAGGCTTTGGCACTGAGTAATACCTTGGCTTTGTCAACAGCCCTGTTCATTTCAGCACTGAACTTGTAAAATAAGAGAATAAGCACAGGATTCACCATCTGGCACTCTGTGGATATCCAAAAAACCATAAAGCTGCTGTTCCTGAGGAAAATTTTATTTTATGACTTGTTAAGACATCAGATCTCCAACACACCATTTGCACTAATGCTCATTAAATTTAATATTTAACCTGGCTGGCTAGTTGTGTTGCCATTGCTTTTTCTTGTCAGAAATGAATCCAACCCCCTTTTTAGCTTGCTCAGTCCTCATCCTCCAGTCTAAATAGTCTTGCAGGCATTATTACCTTAGAGGAGAACAAGCATGCACACCTGAACCTGACTATGGAAATACCTTTCAGATAACAGCCCCACAAAAACCATGAGGGGAGCAGCTTTAATGCAGGGGGCCAGGGAGGCAGTGAAATTCCTGTATAAACATCTGATAGCAGGGTTTGCAAGTTCAACACCTGCAGCATACCTGGGCTTTAATCTCCCTTCAGCTGACTAGACAATTAAGAACTTGGAAACACCTTTCCAGAAGTGGCTGAAAGGCCAACAAAGCCATTTGAGTGACTGCACCTCCCAAATCTCTTTTTTAATTACCAATTCCTTAGAGGCTGGCAATTAATTGTTCTTTTCATGGATCCAGTCTATCCTGGCCACTCTGGCTTGACAGGCTGCTACAGCACTGCCAGCATTCCCTGTGCTCCCAGTGATATTCACTCACCCCATTCCCACTTGGAATGGGCTTGGCTGCAGCAACTACACCCACGAGCAGCTTCGATCTCCATCAAATAAGGCATGACCAAGGCAGGGAGATGCTGGCTTTGCAGATGGTTATTTTCTCCTTCTTGTGCCTCTCCTTTGAGCACAGTCCTCCACCTTCAGCTGTAAAAGCCATTATCTTTTGGAATGTTGTGCCAGAGCCCCTTTTTGAAGCAAGTGGGTGACTGGTTCCCCTGCTACGTGAAACCTCAAGAAAGGATGGGGTGAAAGTTTTCTTAGGAAAATAACCCTAATAATTTCCATTAATCATTTAATAATTTCCATTTAGTATGAGCTGTTTCAAAACCCAGTACAGGAGCAACAGGGGCTTTCCCATTTCCCACTACAGTTGGTGCACACAAGTGTAGAATCAACTTTAGGGTGAGGTTCAGCAGAAAATGTTAATTCCTTGCTCCTTCCCAAGGACAGGCATGAGCCAGCACCCAAATCAGACTCTGAGCCTACCTAAACCTTCACCCAATTTCTGTGACTTTTGAGCTGGAGGTAGAAATAAACCATACTGTCATAAGATTTTTCAGCGCCAAGAGCTCCACTCAACCTTCTCTAAATTTTCTTTCAAGCTGCTCAATTTTCAACAACATCCTGTTGTCCAACATAGCAGCAGTAAGAAATTAATACCTCTCATCTGGTTTTCTTAGTACTTCACTAAATCTCTGGCAGCCAATGATTGTGCTGCTCAATGCAGTTCCCTTGATGTAGTCCAGATTTCAAAGGGAGTCCATGAGAAGGGAAACACCAGATAATCAAGGTCTCAACTTCAATTTCATGACTAGTGTGTCCCTATCACCATAGGCATTCTAAGAAAATGAGCATGAAATTATTGGGTGAGGGTACCATGGAGAAAATCAGCAAGGCTGAACCCCAGAGATAGCTCAAGAAAGCAAAAGATTTTAACTTTATTATGTTATAAATTATGTTATCAGGCATTATAATGCTTGATATGCTCCATGTCATACATCTTCAACAGCTTCTAGAGCTCAAAAATTGCTGTTTAGCAGTAGTCAGTGAGATTGCTCTTAAAAATATTGTCAAGGTCTGAGAAGAAAAGGCTGGTGACAGCAGAAGGAATGTCTGAGTGTGTAACATTTCTTCATTGGGAAGCACTGCCTAGGGAGTTACAGCCTTAAGAAAAAAAAAAAAATGAAAGGTTCAAAGGCTGGACTCCTTCACAATAAATTTTTAAAACTCAGTTTCTGCCCCAGTCCTTCAGCTTCCACTGTACAACTGGAGTCATTAAAAACTGAATCATTTGAGCAGTTCCCACAGGAATATTAGAAATACTGAGATTTGTTCCCTCTGTTTGACATGAACCTAGCCCAGCCTTCTTGCTTCAGGAAGTGCAAACAGACTCACTGCAGAGCACAAACTTTTCTCTCCATCACTTTCTCCCAGAGGACACAGTCCACTGGAGAGGCTGAGTTAATTTTGTTAGGGCTTCATGACAAAAGAGTCAAGGTCATTTCATCCCACACAGATGC
This sequence comes from Pycnonotus jocosus, assembly GCA_013400435.1. Taxonomy (NCBI): domain Eukaryota; kingdom Metazoa; phylum Chordata; class Aves; order Passeriformes; family Pycnonotidae; genus Pycnonotus; species Pycnonotus jocosus. Next base: position 20,604 of record VWYP01020524.1, on the reverse strand, counting down.
TGCAGGAAAAGCCTGGCAGTACATGATTTCTGACATTTGAAGCAGCACTCTGACTCTGCCCCTGTGGCCCGTTGTACTGCATTTTTTTGCCAAGGCCTGAATTTGGCTCTGCATAGACCCAGGAGCAGCAGCCAGCATGGGAGGTACAGCAGCAGATACTGGTAACACAGTGGAGTAAATTTTTTGTTAAGATATCTAAGTCTACACAAGATGTTTTCATTTCCAATTGCAACCTGATGGTAAGCTCATACATGATTTAAAATATATCTGATTTTAAAAAGTAAAAGTACTCAAATGAACCCGGAAGTCAAGGAGTGCTGCATTTTGAACCTTTAGTACTGTTAAAAAAAAGATGCTAGACCAGCTTTTATTCCAGTAAATGTCAATTTGTAGCTTCCCTTTCTTCTTCTATCAAATGGAAAAAAAACTCAGAGGAACAAGACTATTTAAAAGATGGAAAATATTATTTTTGTAAGTGCTTCCATGGTGTCATGTCATAGAAAGGCAGTAGAGAAACTTGGTTTTGGAACCAGTTGGAAGAAAACCACACTCTACATATTTTGATAGCAATTTTAAATGGATAACTAATTAAATAAGCAACATTTGACTGAAGAAAAGCCCTCTAAAGGTGGGTTGTTGGTTTGTTTTTTTTTTACTCCAGCCTTCTCTGTAGAATAACATTCATTTCTGAAAACTGTCCTCATACAGCACAAGTGTCCCCTCCCCTCATCCCAATGTACCTAACCCCAAAAGCAGCCTGTGACAGGTTGTATGACAAACCTGTCAGCTTCATTTACAGAACAGAAGGCTCATTCCTATTTTGCTGCTCTTCAATGCTAATCAAGCAAGAATATAAAATTCCACTCTCACATAAGCTTGTATGTAATGGCCTTCTGGTTTTCATTCCTGGATATTATCAAAATGCAGTTTAGGGCAATGTAATTATAGTCTCTAATACAAAAAAGAAAAAAAAAAAGAAAAAAAGAAAAAAAGAAAAAAAGAAAAAAAGAAGTAGCAAGAGACATGCCTTCATTTTATCAGTCAACCACGTTTGCTGAAAGATATGAAGCATTCTGTCTCTAAAAGCCTCTCCCTGGGTGGCCTCTGCCCTAAGAAATAAAGGGACATTGACTCTGTGTAATAGTTTGCACAGGTACACTATCAAATACAAAGATGGACATTAAATGGTTCCCTTAGCAACAACCCTTATCAGCATTCTTTGAATAAAAAGAGAAGATTTTTTTTTTATCCTGTAGAAAATTTCCTTCTGCTTAACAACAGCAGACAGAATAATGTTTTGAAATTCCTGCTTTACATTGCATTATTATTATTATTATTATTTAAATCCAGGCTACATTAGGAAAGTTAATGGCACAGTTCAAGTGCTCTGGAAGCAAAGACAGAAACTCAGCTACAGACCCTTGCTGCACTACTGTTCCCATCAGTGGGGCTGCCTCAGGCTGCAGCATTTCACTCCCCAGTGTACAGCACAGGCTCACAGCAGCCTGCCAGGGTCACCCACCCAGATCAAGAACAGAAGAGCAGAGGCAGGAGTGGCTGTGTGAAAGGAGAGAACCTTTCATGCTGGCTTGTTGGAGACACTACAGTGTCAAACTGCACCTGAATTATTTCAGCCTGGCGAAGAAAAGCTTTGCATCAGACTGAAAGCCCAGAATTCACATCAAACAGAAGTGTAGGGTTTAAATCAAGGCAGCATACATCCTTTCAGCTTCAACCCAATCTTTCAAAAAAAGCCCTAAAATATGGGTCCTTCCCAAGTGGTACTGCACAGGTGCCATTCATCTTTAAATTCCTGGCACTTTTTAGGGATTTGATCAAATAAATCTCATCAGCAAGCCACTCCAGTGGCTTATAATTATACCTACTTCTATTTTTTGAACTTAATTGTGTGTTTTTGCTTCTAATGCACTACAGCCAAGCATATGGACATGTCCTTTAAGCAGCTGGGTTAATGTTGCTTTCAAGTCTGTTTTGCTCTTCCAATACATCTCCCATTTATAACCTACATAAACGTACCAAGATGCTCTTCTGAGCACAAAGCCTTCATCAAAGTTCACTGCCTAATGTTGTGCTGCTAGGTAGAAACTATTTGTGATAAAATAAAGACTCTTGACTCCTGAATGCTGAGCCCCATGCTGGGTAGAAACACTCTATGCATCTGTCAGCATAGGTGCTTTGGGCACATTTTAACTCCAGAGCACTTCAGGTGCAAACCATATTGAACTTCACTGTCCCAGTGCACAGACATTTTTCCTCTTCTCTTACACCAAGGATGACAACTGTTGCAAAGAATGGAAACAGATTCTTCTGGACAGATAGACAAGAAAACTGTTCTCTGACACTGGAAAATATTTTTTTGCCCTCTGTTTAGTAGTTCTGCTGCTGACAAGAACAAAAGATACTGGCAGAACAGAGCAGAATCTGTATGGACTCATCATTGCCCAGAAACCAAAATACAGCTGGCAGGTTTAATTATAGTCCACTGGCCCTGACAGAGCCCTGTTCGACCACCCAGCTCTTGTGCCAAGGAAAGTAACACAGAAAGGGCTTTTGCTAGAAGCTGGTAAGAGTTTTATATTGCAATTTTAAAGGATGCAAAACAGTAGAAAGCTGGTTAAGCAGCTGGTGCTAACCTTGACAGAATTTAGTTAACAAATGCACAAACACCTCCTGAGCAGCTGGCCCTCAGCTATGAGAGCATCCACAGATCTTCTGCTTCCACCGTGGGATGTCAGGAGAGAGAATTCTCTTCAACCCTCATCCCTGAACATTCTGATACACTTACAACACACATGATGGTCCATCAAAGCTTTTCTACGGTACAGTAGCTACAGAGAAAAACAGAGTAGAAAACTCAATGCTGCAAATTAAGAGCAGTTCCCAGCTCTCAGTTTGATCCTTTGAGATGAGTTGACTCAACTCCCCTCTACACACACGTGCAAACAGCAATCAGGCACAGAGATCCAGAGCTCAGAGAGCAGTGCCAGTCTCTCAGCTGTATAAAAAGGCTGGTTTTCACAAAAGGCATCAAAAAGAAGATCTTGTAATAGAGCAGAGTTCCTCAGAAATGGGAATTTGAACACGGGCAAGTACTAGAGCAATTTTTCCCAGCAGCTAGAGCAGAATTGAGTGCTCATAAACAAGGACAGCCAGTCCTTCTTTCATTCCATCATATAACCACTAAAATTAGGGCATTCCTGATGGATACTTGTCTAACTTGTCCTCAAAAACACCAAGATAGATCCTACAGCATTCTTGAGCAAGACACTTCCTTGTGTGTTTCTTCCAGCATGAGGAATCATCTTCCATAAAGTTTCAAGCTCCCCTTAAATAAATCCTTAAATATACAGGACAACTACTTGACCTAGCTACTACAAAATAGATTTACTCATGAATTTTGTGGCATACTTATCACTTGTACTTTATCTAGTTCCAGAACCTGGCCTTTTCCATATTAAAATACACTCAAATAAACAAATCTGAAAGTACGCTCACTGCAAACATGACAGGGAGAAATGTCCCCACCTTCCCAACCTCAGCTGCTTCCAAGAGCACAAGCACAGCCCAGAACTTGGCAAAGGCTCCTGGTATTCCCAGTGCCTTAGCCTTCTACAGGGAATACACACTGGCTGATAATGGAAAAGACAATGCCCAGAGTAACCAGCTGAGCATTGAAGAGATTTGGCAGCTTCGCTCTCGCTATTGCCACATTCTGCTTCACACAAGTCTTTAGAACACAATCTGGAAATACCTGTGCACATCTTTAGACCTCTTAGTGATTTTACTTTATGCCTGAATGGCTGGCTGTCTCCATGTCACGTGGAGTTTGCCCTCTGCAGTTACACACCAGCACAATGAGCTCAATCCTTAGAGCAAGAGGCTAGCAGAGGGTACTGGCACCTACCAGGTGATATCAGCTCTCCTGTTTCTCTTCAGGTTTAAATGCTCCAGAAATGAGCATGTAAAGATTCAAAAATCAGAGCTAAATGGACTTGATGCTGGTGGTGATCTGAGGACTCAGCATCTGAAGTACACAGTATAAGGTACTCACAGTCACTTGAATCTTTTCCTTTTTATTTTGGTAAGAAAACTGAGGCAAACTTGCATCCTGAAACATCTGGAATTTCTCCTAACCACACAGTGCAAGAGCTACTTAAAGCTTCACCCTGAAAAACAGACATGCAGATGGGAATTAAATGTTAATTATGAAGGTATTTTGCCACTTTCTTGTTTAGGTAGCCTTTCGCCAAGGGCAGAGCTTAGCAAGCTTATTTATAGAAAAGGTGCCCAACTCCCTCAGGTATTGCAGCAATTATTGTATCTTTTAATTGATGTAAAATAAACAGATTGACTTAGGGCTTGTTTAATCGCTGTATTTGCATAAAAATCTAATGGGTTTAAGGGAAGTCTGCATTATATTTATCACTTGCAAAGAAAAAGTTCCTGGAGTACAGTCTGATTTTAAGGAAAATTCCTTGCAGGATGATGTATAAGTTGCTTTATTGGTGTTTATCAAGTTTCCATTGAAGTTCAATTAGAATAGTGGATAAACATGTCCACTCCCCAACTGTTAGTCTATGTGCAAAACAAGTGTAATTATAAAATATTAAATCCTTACAGCAATCTAATCCAAAATATCTGCTTTAGGAATTTTATTTTTCGTTAGGAAAACATAACACTAGAAAAGTTGTTATTTCTGCAAAGGTATGTAAACAAAATTCTCGACAAAACTTTATGCTTCTTTACGTGCATTGATTTTATTAGACCCCTTGGCATTAAGAAAAATGCATTAGTAGGAATTAAATTTGCTTCACTTACAGTACAATTGATTTCAGAAAGCTATTGAATTTTGCTTGAGATGCTCTGACTTGCGAATAAATTAATCCAAACTTTCAAAAAATGTGCAAATCACCACTCTGGCAGCAGTGGGGGCTCAGCAGAACACAGGTAGCAGCAGGTCAATACAGAACTGCACTGTTTAAGTGAAAATCAAAACCCATGAAGCCCTATTTCCTTCAGATCTCAGCAGAGCAGATTTCTTTATAAGTCAGATACATCATCCTAAATGCAGGTTGAAGACTCTCTCTCCCTGGCCAAACCTATTGGTTCTAAAGCTTGGTAAGTGACTTGGGCAAAGGGAATCTCATTTTCTCAGGATGACAAGCACAGAACAAGCCCCTCTAGGAAACCTGTTAGTCTGTGTCACTGTGAAGGTTAAAAACTACCTCAAAAGAGAAGCTACACATGCAGCCTGTCTTGCACATTCTTGCACTTTCTATGTATATTTTATTTACCTCTTAATTTGCTCTAAATATTAAAGGCTGGTAACTTACCGTCAAAAAAAAAAAAAAAATCACTGCACATAGGAGTTTTCAACTCTAATTTGCCCTATTATTTAATTTAATAGCAATGGAAAACAGAAATGAAAATGTTAAATTTGCTACAGTGGTTCAGCTGTAATATATAAATAGACAAGTAAACCCACTCAGATTTCCATAACTACTTGCCAATGTTACATTCAGTAATATTATTTTCCAACTGAATAGGAGCTACAAAACCTCCATGAGTGAGCTTCAGATGAATGCAGCACTCCATGTCTTAAAGGCTGATATTTAATGTCTTTAGTATGAAATTTGGAACCCACACCTGATAGTAATTGTCATTCAGTGTTAACTTTTTAAACAAAAAGTGCATCCCACTCAGCCACACAAACCTCAAACTTTCAAGTTATCTTTTAAATAATAATCACCTTTTTCATGTCTAATAAAAGTCTTCCAGCACAAGTCCTGCATTTCTCAATTTCTGGGAAACATTCAAAAAATACAGGAGTGATCTATGCTGTGCTCTTCACCATCAACTAATTGTTGTCTAATTATCTTTTGTTGTTTTGTTCTAATTATCTGTCTTTTTTTCCAATTATCTTTCTTTTTGTTGTTTTGTTCTAATTATCTTTCTTTCAAGACTTGCAACCTGGAGAAAATTTTTTTTCAGTTTATATAATATGCTCAGCAAATAATTATCATTCTTTATATACTCAGTTTTCAAAAATGGACCTGATAGAATTATTTCAGTTAATCAGTTCTTAGGAGGAACTGAAAATGAGATTTTAACCAAATTTTTTTTTTCCCTCATGTGTTTTTTTTCGATCTGCTGTTGCTGAAAATCCTGAGATGCATAAAAGCCTTGCCTACATGCAAAAAGCATACTTGGCCTTAGAATTAGTAATTATTCTAAAGAATCAAAAAGTTGCAGCCACCCCATCAGAAGTCCTATGTTTAAATACTTCAATTTAGGGGCAGTAAATCTGAGATACAGAGGCATCAATGTGCTTTTCTGGAAAGCACTACACTCTGAATTTATTTGCAGATACATGAAATCACTTCAGAAAAGAAAAAGAAAAAGAAAAAGAAAAAGAAAAAGAAAAAGAAAAAGATCACACATAAAAACACTGCTCCCCCAACACTGACACAGAAATGGGATCTCTGTTTTCCTAACTTTCACATAATAATTGCATTATTAGCTCTATCCCCATGGAGGAACACCACAGGACCCACACGGTCTGTGCCTCTGAGAGCTCACAAATGTGAAGGTGCCACTCCAAAAACTGTGTTCCAACATTGCCTTTACAAAGAATTGACCACAGTGAGTTCACAGCATTCATTTTAATGTCCTCTGGTCAGCAGCAGCAGGACATCCCTGCCATGGTGGCTATTCCATTTCTCCAAATATTCCACCCTCACTGAGAGATATATGCATTGGAAAACAATAGCTTCATTGAGTGAACCCCACTGCTGTGGTGAGCAATATGCAGTCTGTTCCAACCATCATATTTATATGGAAATTAGACTTCCTTTCAAAAAGGCATGTTTCCATAAGCTCCAGTCACTGTCCACTGAACCTAGGCGTTTCCCTTAAAATCAATGCATTTAAATTTGAGGTAGTATTTTTGGCTTTTGCTTTTCCTCACAAGGTGTTTGACAAAAAGCAGGGGCTGGTTGGGGATTACAGACTGACCTTTTCCCTGAAAGCAAATTGAAGCAAATGGAGCTTTTTTTTTTTTTGATTTGGCATAGGACAACTTTGTACAGTGGAAGAAGCTGATCAGAGTATGAGTGGAGTTATCACAGGCAGCTGCTTGGCAGAGACTCTCAGCCAAGTGTCTCAGCAGGTGGGAACACAAACTATTACTCTGGTCACCAGCTTCCTGCTTTGGAGACCTGCGTGAGGTCATGGGGAGTATTCTGACATTCACTACAGAAACAAAAAAACCCAAGAAATCTCTCATATTAAGAGTATTTTACTATTACAAAGTACTTTGTGTATCATGCTAAGGGAAATTTTAACTTTCAAGTAAAATCATAGTGTGCTTTGAGCCTCACTGGAAATGACTTCCAGGATTCCTGCCATCTCTGTCATCCCTTTCATTATGTCCCAAATTGTCAGCATTTCCTACCACCCACACTGGAGAGAAGTTTTAAAAGTCATTTGCTGCTTTCCAACACAGGACATTTACTGGACATAGCAGTGCCACCTGACTTGTGCCAATACATGACACAACACACACGCTTGCCACAATGCATATGCAAATTAAAATAATGGCATTTACGTAATTAGGCTGGAGAGAAACAGTGGAAGAACATTTTCACAGGCATTTACAAGCAGATTTAAATTATACCAAGACATACAAACTAGTAATGCACACACAGCAGTGATAAAGGCTCTTTAGCAGTGGGACAGCCCTTCCCATAAATCCCATTTTGGTGAGTCCCTGTGTAGCAGGAATCTCCAGAAAAGGAGAAAATTTGCTCACTCAAGAAAATGGAAATCAAAGGGAAGAACAAAAATTGAAGGAACACGAATTTAGAAATGTACACCCAGCAGAAAAAGCCTGAAGCCAACTGCAAGAGTGGCTCTAGCAGGAGAGCATGGCAAGACACTCAAGGAAAAAACAGAAGACTGACTTTCAAAAAAAAAAAAAACAAAAAAAACCACCAACAAAAAACAAACACCTGAGAAGGAAGGAAAAAGCCTGGCATAAAGCCAAAGAAACCATTGAGTGGGGCTGAGAACTGATGTCTAGAATTGGGATGCAGTATAAGGCAGGAGACTAGGTTAAGACTCAGAACAGCATGAGGGAAAAGGTGGCACTGAATGCAAAAATAAAGGTCCTGACCAGATAGAAATAGGAGTTAACCTTGGGATATATCACCACTGCTCAGTGGTAACTGCTCCAAAATTCAGCTTATCCACCAAGGAAATAACTATTCCCCAGGTGTGGACCTTACCCAGGCAGTCCAAAAACAACAGGCTCATCTACTGTGATTTTCAACCTCTTGTGGCAACAGGGGGGAAGGAGCAGCAGGGAGAGAAATCAATGAACAGTTTTGCTTGTGATAATACCCAGGTCCTCTGTGTGTATTATTCACCCAGTTCAGCTGCCAGCTGGAGCATATGCTGCACCTACACTATTTGAGTCTCTGGCCTTATTAAGCTACTCAGAGAGACCACACAACCGATTTGCATCAAAATATCCCAAAATCTCCATTTTATAAAGAGCTGCATAAAACCCAGCTAAAGCAAACTTGTACTTCTTAATAACGAGGAGATTACTTCTATTCTCAGGTCAGTGCCATTAGTCTGCTGGTTCTAAGAAGAAAACACACTTCAAATCACAGGCAAACCTTTAGAGAATAATCAGATGGTGGGGAAGGGAACACTTTTTTTACCTCTACCATTTTCATATGCTTTTCATTATGCCTAAGTACCTTTTGTGACACTGACTTTAAATGGCCTTTCCAGAAGACAGCAGCCACTGGCCAGTGACCCAACACTATCAAGCACATGAACATTAACATTCAGCTAATTCTACTCTGCAAGAAGGCACCTTATCTTTTTTTAGAAGGAAGAAGCTCATAACTACCAGAGCACAAACCCTTCAAGCTTTATTATGCCAGCAATTGATGCTTCCTTACGGTAAACTTGTTTAATGCTGTAATCCTTTAAAGAAATGTTTTACAAAAAGGGTAAGAAAGTTTGCACGTGGTTTGCACTTGATGGTTTAAAACACTTTAACAGGCCGAAATCATAGGGGAGAAGCAATAAATTTGCCTTCAGAGCGACTCAGGCTTTTAAGAGAAAGAGATGAATCTTACTGGTGCCCTTATCAGAGCATGGCTGGACAATCCATCACCTGCCAGGTGAGTGCATTTGGCACCTCCTGATGCTCCAGGGCTCCCTCCCCTGAGGCACTCCTGTTCCCCATGCTCCAAAATGAGTCACTTTAAAGCAGGAACTTTTTGAAGTGCCTTCCTGCTAGCAAGGCATCATGACACCTCTCCTCATGTGGAGCTTCTTAGATATTTAGAGCTGAATTTGCAGGTTGGTTCTGCCATTGCAGGGCTCAGTATTTTTGTACATTACACAAGCCCTCAGGCTAGTTTCTCAGGCTGTTTTGCTGAAACCTGTGCCCTCTCACACTCAAAGAAAAATTCTTTCTTTAAGCCAAGAGGAAATGCATGCTTCTGTACTTTTCTGCACTTTGGCAATAGCAGCAGTAAACAGTGAAGTCTTTGAAGAAGCTAACTGAACTAAATTAGGAGAAAAAAGTGTTACAAAACCCCTGAGCCTTACATAAACACTTAAGAAATCACTGTTTTTCTTCAGTGTCAAAGTAGTCACCTAAATCACCCCTCCTGTTTCATTCACTGGAGGACATTTTACAGAACAACAAAATAGGGAGTCAAATACCTTTCCAATGTCAAGACTACCTCGATGCACACCCAGAAGAACGGGGCCAAAATACCTCCTGTGAATTAGTACTGGTTTAATATTTAAGAATTCATAGAAAGAACTCTTGAGCTTTCTATCCCTTGCTAAATATTTAGTAGTAAATGAGGTAGCAGCAGCTCTAGGCAGAAACAATTAATTTTCATATTACTTAGGCCAGTGTGAATAGAGTACACACAACTGAGATTGTCAGACATTTTATTTCCATCTGAAAATCCACTATGAACACTTCCAGTGAAAGGTAAAATAACCCACACAGGATAATGCTCCCAAACAAAATCAAGGATTCATCCCACAAAAATCCATGATCTCCATATACAGACCCTAGATAAACAATTCATGTAGTCTGAACAGTTCAGAATACTGTGCTTTCAGCTGAGCTGTGGCCAAACATCAGGGTTCTGCACAACTACTTGCATTCAAACAAGAAATGCACAATATGCAGATTTAGATAAAACAAAAGTAGTATTAATGATTACATGTTTTTTCACATTTCATGAGTGAGCTGTGGAGCTTTCAAAGTAACACTACCAAATCACTTTTGTGTTTAGAAAGCAGACATGCTACAATTCAGATTTCAGACAAAGTCCCAAGTTTCAATAGCAAGCAGAGTTTTTTCTTTCCACCACCCCCATCCAAAAACTGGCTGCAGCTTTGCTCACTTCTTACCAATTAATTTAGGCTGACTGACTAATAAAAATAATCCAGTTAGCAGTCCCATAAAGAAAATTTTTTTGGTTGTCCCTAGTATTTGTCCCTTGTCCCTTCAGTGTTTATTACTTCCAAGTAGCTGGCAACAGCTACTACTGATTTGAAAAAATTACTTTTCTCAGTCAGGTTTTGAGAGGGGATTGAAATTGCCATTATGATTCATCCAGGCTTTGATGTGGATACAAGGGTTGAATGAAACTCAAGCTGTGATCATGACAGACCTCAAAGCTTCTGTTATCTGAACTATAATGTTCACTGTAAGGTGGTCTTGTTCTGCAGTCATCTTTTTTTTCTTTTCCTTTCTTTTCGGGTGGGGTAGGCACTGGTGGAAGATGAGGAGGGTGATTTGCTTGTTTTGACAACACCTATGTGATTCCAGGAAATTTTTGCCTTCATCCTCAGACTGTTTGTCTTTTATCAGCTTATGCATTGGATGTGTCTGTTAACTCACCATCTCTACATCATATTAACAGTGCTACCTTTGGACATCTACAAAACATCCTGCAGTATTCTAGTTTATATCATAGCAAAGTCATTTCCTAATTAGGACTTCAGGAGACTTCTGAGAACATGTAAGGACAGAACAAGAGTTGGACTAGAAGGGAACATTTGTCACTGACCTCTGCAACACTGAGTACATAATTTCCCTTCTTCCTTTCCTTCCTCTGACATTTTGATTGCAAGTTCTTCCAAACAAGCACCAAACCTTCACAAAATTGCTCTATTGGTGTTAGCTGAGACTTCTAGAAGTGCAAGAAATACCATTTGTCTGAGACCTCTCTCTACTGCAACTGACAGGGACATAATTAAAGCCAAAATGTCTCTTGATGGGGGTAGTTAAGCCAGGGTTAAAGGCCAATCAACCAGTGACCAGCTGCTGAATTTTCAGTGGAAGGAACAAATACATGTTACAGGATAGCTGGAAAAACCCCAACCAAGTCAACAACTGAAATCTTTCACAGCAGAACAGGATTACATCATGGTTCAGTATAGAAGGGGCAGTTTCACCAACAACTTGATAAGGACAAGTAAGAACTTCACATCTCAGCATATCTTCAGGAAGCCCTTATCTCTCTGCTCAGAACTTAAAAACATTAATTTTCTGCACTCTCAGTAATCAGCTTATAGCTCTCTCTTAGCCATTTAATAGCTCAAATGTCCCAATGATTAGTCAACTCTAGGGTAAATAAAGTAGCAGGGACTGCATTTTGCCTGAAATATCTTGATAGAGCCAACTCAACTCAACAACAACAAAAACAAACAAACAAACAAACAAACATTAAAAGAAAAACAATAGTGACTGGTTTATCATTGGAGGAATAATTGAATGCAAGCTGGATTTAGCACTAAAACTGAGAAATCAATTCAATCTTCTTGTTTTCTCTCAATTTACTTTACTACATGAGCATTCCTGACTCCAGGACATCAAGGTGAAGAATTAAAGGACAATAAGCTTTCATTAGAGTGGTCTAGGTTAATTCTGTACTTCTAACATGAAGGAAAGAAAAGGGAAAGGGAGAGAGAAAGGGATCAGACATGAGGCTGCTCTTTGTTTTCTATCTCACCTCATAGGGACACAGTACAATAAACAGAATAACAAGGCAGACATGATGACTACCCCTCACAACTATTTCATCTTAAACTGCAAGAGAAGACAAGCAAAGATGTTAAAGATACTTCCAGAAGTATCCCAGTGTACTTCACCTTGGTATAGCACTTACCTCTCCCCCCCTTTTGGGAGGAACTGACAATTTTGAGATGTTTTAGAGCACTGTAGTGTCACAGCAACTCAAAAAATAATTCAAGACATCAACACAAAGCTGAGAGATAGAAAAAAGATGAGAGATAGAAAAGAGAGCAACAGCAATCTCACTGCTTGGGTAAGAATGTCTGCCCATATAATAATTCCTGGAGCATGGGGGAGGGCACAAAGGTGGAAAAGGAGAAAAACACTCCCCCAGCTCTGCTGTCCTTTGCTCCTTAGATCCTTCCTGAGCTTCAACACTCTATCATTCCATAGCCACTAGTTTCCCTATTCCTATTCTCCTGATTTTGACCTCTAGACTTTTCAGATCTACCCACTAGATCTGTTTCTTTTCTTCCTTCTCATAGGGTTGGGAAAATTCCAACCTGCACATCCCGTGTTCTGAGTACCTCCCAATATGTCCTGTTCACTACAGCCAGCTGTCTTGGGTTATGTAACCAAAAAAATGTTTATTCTATTCCATCTGTTGAAATCAGTTGGGGAGGTGTTTCCTTTATCTCTTGTAAC